>CAXAKS010000115.1:0-181906 GCA_963969495.1 Ceratothoa steindachneri | reverse complement strand
ATAACCCTATATTTTAAGAACCAGATTTTTTTAAGGTTTGAAAATAAGATTTTTTCTTTTAGTTGAGTTGTTACCTAAGTTTATTTAAATTTGTTATCAAAGTTATTTTTTACTAATTCCTTCATAATATAAAAAAATACAATGGTGAACTTCAGAAATGAATATACGTATCGAATTTTTGTGAATTTTTTAAAATTAAAAGATTTACAAATGGTGAATTTCAGAAAATTTATTAAAATTTTGGCATGGAAATTATTAGAACAAATTTAGATGAAGAAAAGAAAAAATCATGAGTGGTCGTAGGAGCCAGACCCAAAATCTGCCAGCGAAGCGCAATATCCTTCTATAAGGAGGATTGGTGAAGCTGCTCCTCGTGTAGTTTTATTAATAAAATTACAATGACATCCAAAGTCCCACTTGAACTAATGGGAAGAACATCAGTGTTTAAAAAGTTCTCTCCCTAAAATATAACCTTAGTGATCATTTCCTATACATTTTTAACTATATATTAGCTGTAAAACTCATACGGTACAAAAAAAAAAGGTTTTTGTCAAAGATGAGCTATTTGGAGGACAACATTTACAACGTGTCAATATTTCCTCATCTCTAACCTAACCTATAGGTTGAAGAACTATAATATATACATCAAACCCTAGAACCGAAAGGCCCTTATCGTTACCCGAAACGGTATCTATTCTTCCTTTTTGACAATGCACGCCAACAGGTGGCATTTTTGCACCCCCCCTTCTAAATTTAATGCTTTAGATTGGGAATTTCATTCTCATCCTACGAATTCGGCGGAGCTTGCCCCATCGGAATATTCTTTCATTAAGTCATTAAAAATAACCTGAATTACACTGTTTACTGATATTAGATCGCTAATAAAATATATCAAATCATATATTTCATCAAAAGAAAATTACCTCATGAAGAAAGATATCTACTGCTTGGTAAGACGGTGGAAGAACATTCTTAATAATAAGAGAAACTGATGAATAAACTTTTCTTTGAATATCGATAACTATTTACTTCTCGTCAAAAATGACATTATGTAATTCTTGATAACCTTGTTGAATTAATAATGGGTGCGCATAAGACAAATACCACGCGTACTCCACTGAATATATCTTTTAAATGTGCCTTTACTTAACTTAGTTATAGACTTTGCCTGCTCTGTTTAAGCCATCCTGTTATAGCAAATACATAAACATCCTTTATATACCATAAATATTTTAATTTATAATCTAGTCTCTTACCTGGAAGCTTGTCAAGGATTTTCTAAAGTCTACGTACCGAATATTAAAGTTACATTCAATCTTATATCTATTTGTTTTCTTAGATAATCTTGAAATTCAATTATTTTAGTTAAACATGATCTATATATTCTATAATTTATTTTTAAATGTCATAGTATTGAACAGAACGAGACTAAATCCGAATGTTTATAGTCTAACATCCGCGGTCCTGATTCGTTGCTTAATGAGAAGATATGGTGGCAATTTCTCGGTCCTTATTCTTTAGAATATTTACTTGGCTGTTGGCACTTTTAACTTTTAACCTTTCTGATGATACTTTAGTTGCATTTAGGTTGGGTAGAAACGATATTTTTAAAATGGATTTACCTTTATAGGGGAATTCTTTCAAAGACAAATACGAGGGGCGGTCAATAAGATTTCGAATCAGTAGGGCAAAACAGAGGAAGGGAGATTGCTGTTTGTGAGGGTGTTAGGACAAGTTAAAGCAGGTCACTACCTGCAGCAGCACGCTCCTGCCTCTTCTATTTAAGAAGCAGAAGCTGATCGCAGATCGTCAGTCACAATTTTTTCAATAAAGGAGAAGGTTGAGCAACGCACAGTGATCACATTTTTTACCAAAGAAGGCAAGAATGCAAAAGAGATCCATGAACGCCGGTTGCAGTGTACACCGACACCGCCCCTTCCTATGCAACTATTGCTCGCAGGAATAAAGAGTTCCGCCATAGTTGTGAGTCCCTTGAAGTTTACCCCCGTCCAGAATGCCCGTCAGATGTGAGCAACAAGGACAATGTGGCCCGTGTGAAAAGTATGATCCTCGAAAATCAACGGGTGAAGGTCGAAGAGATCGAGCGAGAACTTGGAATATCACATGAAGTGTTATCAGCATTATCCATGACAATTTAGCCATGACCAAGGTCTCTGCCCGTTGGATCCCTAGAAACCTCATGCTCCATGATCGACTTCAACGTCGTCAAAGTTCGGAGGAGCTGTTGCTCCTGTACAACTAAGACCCGGCGGGTTTCGATTCACGCATAGTGACAGGTAATGAAACGTTGGTCCATCACTGGGATCCCGAGACCAAGCTAGAAAGCATAGGCCTAAAAGCACAACGGTGCTCCGACCCTTATCAAGTTCGGGACACAACCCCCAGCCGGGAAGATCATGGCCACCATCTTTTGGGATTCTGAGGGAGTTTTAAAGGTGGACTATGCGCCTCGTAGAAGGACCATCATAGGCCAATATTAGGCCGACGGGTGAAGGTCGAAGAAATCGAGCAAGAGCTTGGAATATCACATGGAAGTGTTATCAACATCATCCACGACAATTGGACCATGACCAAGTTCTCTGCCCGTTGAGTCCCTAGAAACCTCACGCCCTATGATCGACTTCACCGTCGTCAATGTCCACAAGGCTAGAGTTGCACAAGCTGCCCTGCGCGAGTGCGGATTCAAGGAGCTTAACCATCCCCCCAACAGTCCAAATCTGGCCCCTAGCGACTACTTTTTATTCCGCCAGCTCAAGGCTGCACTGCGTGGACGCCAGATTGGGGACGAGGAAGATGTCCAGCAGTCGTGAGATTTCTGGTTTTCGGGAATTCGAAGCTTCAGGGACAAGTGGCGCAAGTGCATTGAAGTCGAGGGTAATTATATTGAGAAATAATTTCACATTTTCCTCATATCTCGTTTCCCTAATATCCAAATTGCAAAACATATTGACCGCCCCTCGTAGCTCAATGTCATGTTGAAGGGAGTAACTTTGGATAGATATTTAGATCAGCAAGAGAAAGATATTTGTATATTTGGGAGCCGTGTACACACCGAATTAATTAATTGATTATATAAATGAAATAATAGCAAAACTTTGTACAGAAGCGAAGCAGATGCTTTCCTTCATCTTGAGTTTAATTCAAACTCGATGTCATAAAAAAATATGTTAATAATGAATAAAGTAATTTGTTTGTTCTTTGATGCTTTCAACAGTAATTTTAATGAAATCCTCTTTAAAAAAACGAGGGTACACAATAATTTAGATTTAGTACCTTTAATAAATGATTGTTTAGTTCGAGAATTGAGCAGTGAATAGATAATCAAACAATATAAGGTTATAAGTTGAAACTAACGAAAGTTACGAAGAAATGCAAGAAAATAAATTCGTAAGATCAAGAGAGAAATATTTTAGTTATTAATTCCTATATAGTAGCTAGTGTTCGAGGCCGGTTTATATATATATATATATATATATATATATATATATATATATATATATGTATATATATATAAATATATATATATATATATATATATATATATATATATATATATATATATATATATATATATATATATATATATATATATATTTTAAGCTCACAAAGTGAACATGAGTCAAAGTTATGCAGATACACCCACAAAGGCAAAGTAAAAACGCTTAAAGACCTTTTCAAGGAATGCACAGGAGGCTAAACATATATTGCCTCAAATAGGGGAAGGGGGGATTAGAGTACCCACCTCTCAGCTTGAATTAGGGGGTACAAAATCTTGAAACATCTTTATTTTAGATTTTATATATGTAAGTGATAATGGGGTCTAGCATGAAAAAAAACAAGGCTAAGATTGAAATTTGGGAACGCGTTGTATCTGCATATATAAATATATATATACATATGCAAATTTCGTTAAAAACGGCCGAATAGTTACAATGTTATTACCAAAACAAATAAAATCCGGGGATAATCTTGGGAGGACCTTGTCAGCTATATTTTTCAAAGGAGGATTTAAAACAACATAAGGCTTTTAAATTTCGTTAGAATCAGCCGAATAGTTAGAATGTTAATCTCAAAACCACAAAGATAAAACGGGGACCGACTAGTGAGATATAAAGTCATCCGCGACTAAAACAAGGCCTGCGGACCAAAATTCGCGTGCCCTGACTGATTCTGATTTATGTCCTTACGACCTACAAAACTTTTAAAAATTTCCGAACTAATCTTCACACGACTTTGGTAATTATTGCATTCGAAAGAAGATGTAAAACAACAGGCTTTTCAAACTGCTTTAGACTCTGCTAAATAAATATGATGTTTTGGCCCCCCAAAAGTAATTGCCCGGTCCCGGGCTAACTTAAGAGGACATTGGCAATTATTTTATTCGAAAGAAAATGTAAACAACATAATGACAACAAATTTCGTTATAATCGGCCGAATAGATACAATGTTATTACCAAAAAAAAAAAGCAGAACGGGGACTGATTGACAACATAGTGAGACGAAAAAGGGAAATTTTATGAAAGCGAGAATATTTCGTTGTGTGCTCGTCTCTTCGCGGGCGACTCTATATTTCACTATGTCGGTCAGTGGGTAAATATTGCCTCAAGAACTCCCTTTGCCTCTCCAATGACAATTTTCTCCAAAAGTCTTTCATGCAAATTACAAATAAAGACAGGGGAAGCAACATAATTTTTGTAGCTTAAAAAAGACATGCGTTACTCGCAAATTCGGAAAGTTTATAAATTATAATCAACAATCTTGATCTCTTTCTTTATCCATATTAATTTCTTCAGATATGTTATTACCCCATTATCTAGTGTAACGTTTTAAAATTTAGTCACATTGGACCAATAATAATTACAACTACGGTAATGGAAATCAGGGCCATAGTAGAATAAATACAGAAATTTTCATACCGATAAATTTAATAACCCCCAGAATATTTGCGTCACTAAATTCAGCACTCAACGTATAATGTATCAAAGTTTTAGGCTTATGTCTTAATGATCTCTAGAAGCGACCCCATTAAGTCCCGATTGGTCCCTACCATATCATCATTATGTGTCCCACAAACGGTCGATGTGATGAGCGGATTTGCGAAGGCTTAATCTCGCAAAACGATTTCAAACAAATGAATTTAGTCCGGTTTTGAAAATCCAATTTCAATTACAAACTAAAATAAATATTTTATTGTCTCCGAAAATTAGGAAAATAAGATGGAGAGATAACCAATGGCGACTGACAACGGAAGCAAATCAACATAGAATCTCTGTAAAGAAATGTGGAATTGAGAGGGAACTTAAGTGTAGCTAATCCTCTTAATTAAGGATGAAGTTTTTCCTTTGTTAGAGGAACTAAATTGAAGAGTAATTTGTGTTTTGCTTCTATTTATTAGTATATTAGTCGGTAAGACAAAAGGATTCAACGGCAATGAAAGAAACCTAGGACATACCAGAAAAAGAAATAAACCTAGAGATTTCTACGATAAAAACGAAACTTAGTGAGTACTATTACAAGAAAAATACATAAAGAGTAGTAAAAGAGGTAAAAAATATATGGTGTAATGAAACAATTGAAAAATCGGGGAAGTAGTTGAATAAGAAAGAAAATAGAGATTGATAAAATTACAAAGAAACCAAAGGCGAGCTAGGTTTGGTAAAGAAATCTTTAGAGTACCAGATCAAGAATTTTATAGAGTACTAAAAAACAAACTATAGATAGTTTAATAATAAAGAAAGCTAAGGGGGAATAAATAAGAACGGAACCTAGTCAGTAATAGAATAAGAAATGAACCTCATCAGTAAAAGAATAAGTAAGAAACCTATGGAGTACTAAAATAATAAGAAAATCTTGAAAATAGTCGAATAAGAAATCAACGTATGGATTAATAGAATAATAAACCTAAGGCATAATAGATTAATGAAGAAAACCACTGTAGGGACAAACAATCTCACCAAAAATATTCTACCTCAACATTTCCGCCACACCACTCTTTGAAGCCTTAGAACAAAGGTGAAGAGAGAAAATATTTAAAGATTTCGCATCCAAATTTTACATGAATAGAAATTGAGCCGAGCTCACGAAGCCGGGTAATAAATTCTTCAAGAACCAGCTTTTACCAGGAGCAGAACCCTACCTATACACCAGGGATTCCCCCTGCTGGTTGTTTTTTGCATCATAACTTGCATGTTGAATACATCATTGCATTTTAGGTTGCCAAAAAATAAGAATTAATGGTGAATTTCATTTACTACAATGAAATGCTTACACTAAACCAATAAGTTTTCCATTTAGCACAAATTAAAATAATCCTAGAGTGTAATTATTTGGAATCCATGGAAGCTAGTTTATTTTTATTAACCTACGTGGATTCATTATTAGATTTGCTTACAAACTAGAGAATTTTACATTACTGGCAGGTGTATTAAGGACTCTAATAATAACTAGCTTATCAATTTTAGTTTTATAACAACTTTGCAATTAACAAAATTGCCCGAATATATTCGGAAATCGAGTGCCCGCCTCTAAAAGCATTACCCGATGCGTTTTAGAAATTCGACCGAGGTTTTACTTATATTCACTCACGTATCATTAGCATGAATATTATTAACGAAATATATAAAAAGTCGCTTGTATGTAACATTATTCAGAATGAACGGTTGGTTAATTGGATAATTCGATCTTTATAAATAGACATATTAACCAGACAATTAAAGTTTCTGATATAGAATTTAACTGGAAAACGTATCCAACCACTTATAACATTTGAATTTGAATATAAAACTAATTTGAAATGTATTCACTTGTTCCTTACAAACCACATTATTTACTATTTCCCCCCAAAACGTGCTGCATTTTCAAAGTAAATATATTTCACTTCGTGAGAGTAGATGCCGTAGAATATAAACCCCCTGAATAACTTAATTACCTTTTTATAAGATGTAAAGTGTGAGGTGACTCTTGATTTAAGTATTAATTTCTCCCAGTTCTTTACTCTCACATTTCTCTTTAGATATTTTGTAATAATTACTAAAGATTCTATGAGATATACCATCGCAACCTCGCGTTGTTTAAGCCAATTATTTATAATCCAATTCAAATCCAAAGCGATTATCTGGCATCGTTATTTGCAGGTGGCGAACGCTTCCATACAGACTATAAGCTATCCAAATTCAACTGTAGTAATAATTCATAATTTAACATCTTCTACTAATTAATTAATTATATAACAATTGACAGTTGCAATGGAAGGGAAATTCACGCTATTTGAGGAGAATTGAGATATCAAGGCTATTTTGAATGTCGCATCTGGCGAATTGGCAGATTCAAGACAGCGGAAAGCTTAAGAAACAGAATTATATGACCATCATTAGGACAGAAGCTCGTGTAATGATCTTCAATAGAATAGGAAAAGTTCCAATTTGGCACCTCCCTAAATGATTTGCATAACAAAGAAATTCAACACAACGCCAAAATAGGCAACGCCTAATAGGACGCAGGAAAATGGACGGATCAGGTAATTATTACAACTTTATCTTCTTATTTTCAATGGTTTCAACTGGATATAAATTATCAGTAATATATTTGTATTGGCTATAATTCAATTTCTAATAGGCTCCTTACATGAAACTTATAAAGAAAGCTATTTACTAACGATTACGCACACATACAGACAAACAACAAATACATACACATAAGTTCTGACTCAATTGTATGGCTTGTCTTTGAAATACTGTTAACATTTCTCGCATATTACATCCATGTTATCGAGAACGGTATGGCTGACTTTAGCGGATAGTGTCGTGGTATGACCAGTTGTACGGTCTTGTATGCACACTGGCCTACTGGCCAACCAAAATTAAGGCTCCAGCTGGGATGGCTCTAATAGTGCTTTATATACAGGGTTTCTAGCCCAAGGAATATTCAAACACAGCTACAAAAATATACTTTAATAGGACTAAAGACCACATACACATATACGGCAAGTTAAATGGCAATGCAATTAAATATTGAATGTTGATGGCTAAGATGATTGACACTATCATTTAAGTTTGAACCAAGGGATAATTAATTAAAAATGATGTTAAAATTATTCAAATTCTAGACTAAAGAGGATCCTTGATGTTCAACGCGGTAAAGGGGAAAGGAGCGTGACGAAGCGGAGGTTGAATCCCTTTTACATTGATGTGCGGCGAGTAGGACCAGGGAGGTAAGTTTGATCTAGAACTTGCGGGCGTCTCCTTTACGCTTAGTCCAACTTCGGGATATTGAAGATGGTGCCACTTATTTTTAAGAGGCAAAGGAAGGATGCTTCGGGGATGGCTTTTCCGATCCTTAAAATCTGAAGACGTGGAGAGAAGGGTTTAATCGCACCTAAAACTCTCTCTACGAAAAACACTGAGTGACGACTAGCTCTTCCTTAGCTCCTCGAAAATCACTCAATTGTTCTCTGGACAAGAATCTAGTCGATTCCTTTTTAAATAACGAAGCCCTTAACGGATAATGTATTGGACGTCGGCTTCAGACACAATCTGCCTGTGAACTCCTAAGTCTCGAATATATACTCTGAAATTCCTTAATTGCCTTGGTTTGCGATAAGGGTCCATAACAGGAAGTCACGGCTTCTTTAATGGTCTTTCCATTGTTCTAATTTTCTTAGTATATAAGGTAGATAAATGCAGCGCTGCAAACGGGACGTGAGGGAGACTAAATTCGTATGCGACAATGGCGTTTCGCCCCCGCACGCATTGCTTGGGGCAGACGGTCAAAGGCGAAATGTGAAAGTCAATGGGGGAGGAGATGACGGAGAGCCGAGGTAGCAGAGAATGTGGAAAAAGAAAAAAATTCTTTTTCCCTCTCCTTATTCTTGCACACCCCTTCCTTTACAGGAAGACATTTTATTCAAAAAAGTCAGGTGTGAACAAAAATATCTCGAACTAATTTTTTTCCAATGGGGAGATGCTATCAAAATTGAATAAGTGTAACAAGATACAAACAAATTCGGACATCAGTGGGGTTAGCAAATAATAATAAGTATTTCAGACTACACACACAGGTACAATAATAAACAAACCCGAATTAAAATTAAGCTATAAAACACATTGAGTATCTAAATAAAAGAAAAAATGAACCATTACTAAAGACTCGCTACAACAGAGAATAATAATACAACACTTCAAACAATTAACCTTTATATAAAACTAATAGGCAAACATATTTACAAGTATATACGCTAATGGAATCTTTAATTTATGGCAATAGGGTCTGCTTAAACTATTCGCTAAGCAATTTTGAGTATCCTTAATATACACAATACGGAATTGATATTTCATGAGTAACAGACTCATGGAATTAGTCTTTCATCTTGACTCTTGAAATTACGAAGGTACAACAACGAAGGTACTCAATGAAGATTTAAGTGCAATACCATTATTAATTAACTAATTTTAAATACAGTTTCTTAGTTGGTTTGCTACTAAACAAACCAAGCGTCACTGTAACCTATAAATACTAGCCCCTTGTTAAACTCACCATTCACTCTCTAGGATGGATCCACTTTAGTAAGTACTCAAATTTACTGTTTTTATATTAAATGTTTTTTAACTCTTACAGTCTTTACAAAGTTAAAAACAAAGTTTAAATTTACTATCTTTAAATAAGGCCAGGTTAATTTCTCTTATAGTTTTTAATTAATTTCTGCAATAATCCCTAAATTTATTAACTAATTTTTGAGTCAGTTTGAAAGCAAATTTAACTGTTGCCAAGTCATATTTAATAACAAAAATTTTAACTTATAGTACATTTTACTGATATTTTATAATTGGTCACTCTTTAAAATAATGTATTGTAGGCCTTTTCAAGTTTTCTTCATATGCATTAACTTTGTAAACTTATTCTAGCCTAAAGATGAAAACTTGTAGTTTTCAAAGCGTAGTGAAAAATTAAAAGATGCTGCATCCGTTTCTCGTGGCTCTGGGATTTATCCTCAATATTAAATGCAGGCTTCACGGCCGAGCTCTATATAAATATATATATTTATAAATATATTTATATATATATATATATATATATATATATATATATTTATATATATATATATATACGCTGTTAAACGCACACTGGCCTATTGCCCGACCGGAATTAAAGCTCCACCTGAGGAGGGTGCTACGAGTACTTTATATATTCACAGATGCTAGGCCAAGGAATATTCAAACACGGCTACAAAAATATACTTTAATAGGACGAAAGATTACATACTCATATAAGGCAAGTTAAATGGCAATGCAATTAAATATTGACGGTTCACGGCTAAGATGATTGACACTATCAATTAAGTTTGAACAGAGGGATAATTAATTCAGAAATGATCTTACAATTATGCACGTTCTAGAGCAAAGGGGATTCTTGAGTTTTGAGGCCGTAAACAGGGAAGGGGGGGAGCATTGCCTCGCGGGGGTTAAATTCCTTTTACTTTGATGTGCGGTGAGTACGATCAGGTAGGTAAGCTCGACTTTGAACTTGTGGGCACCTCACGAGACGCTCAATCCAACTTTGGGAAGTTGAAGATGGAGCCTCTTTTCCTTAAGAGACCAACGGAGGATGCTTCGGGTATGGCTTTTCTAATTCTTAAAATCCGAACTCGTGGCGAGGAGGATTGAGCTGCGCCTAAAACTATCTCCAAGAACAACATTGAGTGACGACCACCTCTTCCTTGGCTCTTCGAAAATCACTAAATTCTTCTCTAGACGAAAATGTAGTTGATTCCCTTTCGAATAACTTAGACATTAGTGGCTAACGTACTGCCTGTAAACTCCGAAGTATCGAAAATATACTTGGAAATTATCTAGATGAGGACAGAGTTTCATCGTCCTTAGTCTTCCTCAATTGCCTTGGGTAGCGATAAGGGTCCATAGCATGAAGTCGCGGTACCCCTTTAATGTTCTTTCTATTATTCTAATTTCCGCAGTATATAGGCCAGATTAATGCAGTGCTGTAAACGGGACATGAGTCATACTAAATTCCTCTGTGCCAATGGCGTTTCGCCCTCGCGCTAATTGCTTGGGGCAGACGATCAACGGCTGCCTGGAAAAGTTAGGTGGGGTGGGGGCAAAATGACGGAGATCAGATGTACTTACGAAGGTGGGAAGTGAAAAAAAGTTTTTCCTTCTCTCTTCTTATTCCTCCACGGATAGTATCAGTGTTATCTTTTAATTTCTTATCAATTACCGAATACTCTAGCTCGAGAATATTTCGGGGATGTTTTCAGTTTAAAAAAATGTTTGTATGTATAAATTGATCAAAAACAAATTTTTGAATATGCATATAGATTTAGTCATGGCCCAAAACTTTGACATTAGTTTGTTATAAGGGATAATTTAGCTTGTAATTTTTAGAAAGCATAATTTTGAACTTTAAAAAAATAAAAAAGGAGTATTAGAGAATGTTTTCGAATTATGTAAAACAAAAAGAATCACAAATAGTTAAGTTCACAAAAAAAATGAATATGATTTCGAATGTGAGGGAATTCTTTAAAAGAAAAGAATTACAAATGGCAAAGTTCAGAAAATTTCTTTAGAATTTAGGCCTGGCTGTTTTGTTTTTGTTTTTTTCATAGATTAAAATATTTTATCAAGATTATTTCTAAAATATAAATTCAGAAATCAAAATTAAATTATTAGAGCAAATGTAAATAAGGCAAAAAGTCGCGAGGATTGTTTTTTCCATATTTCAATAGAATTCCGACAAGGATTTTATTTTGCCTTTAGTACTAGAAAATAAGCCTTGAGGTGAAAAAAACATTGATCATGTGTAAATTATGAGGAGAAAAGAGAAGCGGCTTCGTAACTTCTCGTTACAGGAGAAGTTAACCCTTCGCTGGCAGACCTTCAATCTCTGGCCTACAGCCTATCTTCTTCTAACAATCGGCTTTTGTTTGAAAAAAATTAAGAGGTTTCTACTACCTATCTCCTGATAATTTATTCTTGGTATCGGGTTTTTCAGAGCCATGCTTATATTCTAGGCATAAAGGCAAGATAAAACTTTATTGGAATTCTTTGGATATAATGAAAACTACGAGTATATCCTCCGAGCTATTTTTTTCCCTTCTAAATTTACTTTTATAAACAAACATGCCTTAATTTTAATACATTTTCTCAACAAAACGATTTGTAATTATTTTTGGTTTAAAAAATTCCATATTATTTTCATTTTATTTTTCGCAAGTCTTAAAACGAAGTGATAAAAGCTTCAAATATGCGATAAACCAGCGCTGTCCGCTGTTTTTTAAGCTGTAAAGAAAATTCCACATAGAACTTGGATAAATATTCTAATATATCTAAGTAACTCGCAATTCTAATATATCTAAGTAACTCGCAAACTAAAATTCAAATTGTAAAAAAGAACTTGCCTTCCTTAAATATAGTGTCATTATGGAGGATATGTACTGGAAGCCTTTTAAATCTTTAGACCAAAAACCCGTTTCAAGTAACAGATAGGCCATTCGCCTATCTTGTCTATTTATTGATTGGATTTCAGCTAATATTTATTTACTGTGGCTTTATGAGGAGCATTTTCTAATTTTTATTCTTAATGGGGCTGTTGGGCTTAATGAGTGCTTTTTTACCAATATCTGTTAATTAGTTTCCCTTCATGTAAATAACTATTAAGATGTTTTTCACCCTTTTTATTCATTCTAAAATGTAGCAACCAACAAAATGGCTACACAACCTGCTACCAAATACAATAAAACGTGGGTCTATGGATAGATTTAAAGGATATATCTTATCTATTATTTTCTTAGACCTGAATTTCCTGCCGAACCTTTTCATTGGGAGTTTTTCAAGAGCAATAACGCGATTTTCAAAGTTGCAAATTGGATTAAGATTCCGGTGGATAGGTCGCACAGTCAGAGCCCTATCGCACTGAGACAATATAGAAAAATAATATTTTCCTTACGCAAAAAGATCTTTCATTTCATAAAAATACCACAAGGCACGGATATACATCGCAGAAAAGGTGATGGCTTTAAACAATGAGATAACTTCTTAAAATAACTAAACATATGCTAACTTAAATGTTAAAAAATAAATGTTAAAATAAATAAATGTTAAAAAAATTATCTATTGGATATTAATTAAAATAACAAGAGCAACAAGGAATATCAATAAAAAGACAACTACAAAATCGATATTAAGAAAAATAAAACCACTAGCTAGATATTACCATCAAACTAGTATTAAATAGGAATTGCCATACATACATGCAGTGAATACACATTAACTTCTAATACAACCAGTCAATATATTAAATTAAAAAATCAATAAAATGGTATATTAACATGAAGATAACTATTTAATAAATATAGGTCATAAAGGTAACATAGATAGATATTGATATTTTAAAGAATAAGGTAGAAGGGTGACCTCGTGCCCTTATGTACCCACGTGATTTTAAGATCGCCGCATGGAGCGTGGAAAGCGAGGCTGATCTACGGGGGGTGAGGAGGCTGGATGAGGTCCACGCTGTTTTATTGCACCTCAGCTGAATTTACTTAGGTACACATTTGCCTCGTCTCGCATCCCCTTTCAGCCAGCCTTCTGTCCTCCGGCATAGATCAAAGCTCTTCGAACATTCTAAGCCAACTTTATCTCGATTCTCCCGAAGGAGTCGCTGCGTTCCCTCAAGATCGCGCGAGTTGCGGACACCCTCGCCCAGGCCATCACCCTTACCGGCGAAGCAGTGCAAAGAGGCGGAGATATATAAAGCGACAGTTTGGATATTAAAACAAGGTAATAGTACTCTGTTTGTACAATTCAGTTCTCTGACCGCACTTGGAGTATGCCGTACAATTTTGGAGTCCTTCGTTTCGAAAGGATATCGAAAGATTGGAACGTGTGCAAGCCAGGACAACCAATCTGATTCCATCTATCAGTCACAAAAGTTACGATGCTAGAGTAAGGGAACTAGATCTGTTCTCGTTGCAGACCCGGAGACTGCGTGGTCAGCTTATCAAAGTATTTAAAATACTTCGAGGCTTCAACAGCAATTCTGTTGATCAGTTCAAATCAAGACTGGACAAAGTGTTGAAAAATGGCCGTTTGGGCACGTAAACCGTTGAGCAGAACTGTGTCTCTCGAGGGCTAGTCCAAAGATACCCTCTCTGAATGGACTGTAAGGTCTTCTAGGGTACTTTTTATCCTTGTAGCTCCTTGTAGATAACCTGACTCGGTTCAACACTGTAATAACATAGCACCGGAACACAGCAGCCGGGCTCAGCATTGTTCTGCCTAACACCGCGTACGAGCAAAGGACACGCTTACTCGTCACGATCGGAGACACCGGCGATTTAGATTCGAGGAGGAAGACTAAATTGAGATCCGTGAACTCTGCCATAGTAAATAAGTGAGTTCTGGCAAGGAACTCCATCTCCGAAGGTCAAACTACGTGGGCTCTCTCATCCGCCCCAGCTCTCCCATCGCAGTTATCGTATGCTGACTGGCCCTTCCCTTTCACTTCTCCAGATTATTCTAAAATTTGGCTACCCAAACCGTCCCAACCTTTGTGTGAGCGCTGGATTAAAATCCCCTTTTTAGTAACCGACCTAAACCCGAACACTAATCGCATATTTATCCCTCCTGTGTCCTGTGTCGACATTTAATTTTACATGTACCATCATTCCAATAAAACTCTGTATCTGTATATATTTCAATTCTATTTATTTGTTAGTAAAGGTATATTTTTGTTATCGTCTTTTTCTTGCAACCCTGAACGAGTACCGACTACCTGTTAATCTATAGCCAACTTGCACACTAAATTATTTGTTTTGAAAGGACCCCGCAATTAAAAAGTAAACCATTCGTACTAATTCTTGACTATTTCCCGTTCACGAACCGGCTAGGTCGACTCTCAAACAGAATTCGATTAAACCCCCAACAGCCATATATACATATAGAGTCCGGCTATTCCACAAGAGATATAAAGAAAACTAAATACAGGGATGGAGATATATCCTCCCATTTGGTATAAAGGGTAGATCATATTATCTTTCCTTTTACTTACTGGCTTTACGAAGCTCGAATACATTTTTCATCTTAATTTCCTTTTTTCCATTGAAAACATCTTCTCAGGAGCTATATTTTAAAATGACCTCGTTCTTTTTTGTTTGATAGAAATAACTCACCAGTAAATATTTAACTGAATAAATTAAATAAATAAGGAATAAATCATAAATTAACACGAATTAACCTAAGAAATTATATAATTGCGAAGGAAAAATCTGCTTAATATAAATGTAGCTTCTTAAGAAAATAATCAACGTGTTTCTTTAAGATATTTATCCATATTGACATGTTATCGAGGGAAATGAATTGCGTTCTTTGGAAGTGGCGAACATGGTATTGTTGTAAAAAAAAAGGTGGTGCGGGAGAACATCGACCGCCAACATGTAGAAAAACAACGATGCGTGAATTTTTGAAAATTCGATATACTTTGAAATACTTGGAAAACATAACAAAAGTTTACTGATTATTTATAATAGCATGAACATTAATGGTGGTGGTGTACTAGTGCATTTAAATGAAGTGGAACAGTGTTTTCCTTTGGTGTAAAGTTTAAGGTGAATTTTAGTGAATTTTAATGCGATATCAGTGTCATTATGCTAGAAGTACATTCAATAACTATTATATAAGTGACTTAGGTGTTTAGAGTTACTCTAGGATTAATATTCAATTTGCAAAAAAGAATTTTACCACAGGATGTATTCGAGGCTTGCCGGTCGGTGTACCCTCACATCACTAGGAATTTTTAAATTATTTAAAATACTAATAAGGGTTTAAATACTATAATATATAGCTAATTTCTAATATGAAATACACAAGACTACTAATTGTTAAACTAAAAAGAGGAAATTTATTTTGGAGAGGTTTAAATTTAACTATTCATGTGTCTAATGTTATTAACTCTTTCAGATCTAGCCTACTGCCTTCTTGGAAGCCTGATCATCATGCCTTGCAAGTATGTCAGAAAAAGTGACAAGCAGCTCGACTACACCAACCTGGATGCTGCAATCAAGCACCGAGTTGCAACCAATTGTAGCATCAAATCGGCTACTGAGGAATTCGGGGTCAAGAAAACAACTCTTGTGGTAAGTTTAAAAATTCATTAACCCCATTTAGGCTACATCAAAGGTCTGGAATTCAATTCCTCATTCTGTTTCCAGAATCGTTTAACATTTCCTCGTTTAAGAGGCAAGTCTGCCAGCATTTTCCAAACCATATTTAATTTTTTACTTTATTTTGTGGCCTAGATTTATATATTTTATTTTTTCCATTTTTTAAGCAAGGGCCTCCTAAGTCCTAATTGATTTGCTTTGTTACAGGATGCCTTCATCCGTCCAAGAAGTTGTCTGACGGGGTCACTTATGTGCCTGTGCAGCCCCATACTAATAGGATTTTCACCCCACAACAGGAGCTGCACATAGTGCAATATACCATCCAAGCTGCCAACATGTTTTATGGCCTGCCCATGAACGAGGTGCGAAGGATGGTATACCAGTATGCCAAAGCTTGTGGAAGTCAGACCATCCCTGATGCCTGGGAGAAGGAAAGAATGTCAACGCGAGACTGGTACTGCTCGGTCATGGACCGTCATCAAAACCTTGTGTTAAAAGCTCCGGAAGGCATGTTAATTGCCAGGAATGTGGCCTTCAACAAAGGTAATGTGGAAGCCTTCTTGAAGGCTTCCAAATTAGCGATGGAGAAGTAAGAATTCACTCCGGAACAGATATACAATTTGGATGAGAGTTCTTTCTCCACAGTTATGAAGAATGATAAGGTTGTGTGTGGAAGGGGTCAGCCACGAGTCACTCAGGTAACTCGGAAAATAGGGCACACAATGACGTTAGTGGGTATTATAAAGGCATGTGAGGCAGACATCCCTCCAGTGTGTATAATTCCCAGATGCAGATGGAACTCAGCTTTCATGAAGAACACGATGTTTGGTTCCAAAGGCATATTGCATCCTAATTTCTGGATAAACGGTGAAAGATTCGTGCAGACACTTCTGCATCATCATGATATGTCAGGTCCTTCTGTAGAGAACAAGATTCTTCCTATCATGGACAATGCTGAATGTCACATGGAAATTAATGTTTTGGAGTTTGTGATTAAGCATAGTATCGTGATTGCTACCTTGCATCCGCATACGACAGACAAACTTCAGCCATTGGATGTGAGTGTGTTTGTTCGCTTCAAGACTTTTCTGCGTGACCTACTAAACGGCTATTCTCTCATCCACCCTAACGAGCACATAACAGTGCAACAGTTGACAGAGTTTGCCTCTGAGGTTTGGACTAAGGCTAGTATCCCCTCCAACATTCTCGGTGGTTTCAGGTCGATTCGTATCTGTCCTATCATTCACAACATTTTCCTAGATGATGCATTTGTAAGAACACAGGTAACAGGGCGCTCGGCACTACCTGTGAATTTTTCAGTAGAAGTCACCGCAACTTCTTCTGATGGAGAGGAAGGACTAGCTGATGGCCATTACTCATAAGTAGACCTTACTGATCCGTCTCCTATGCATCCAGATGATGACCTGTCCCTGCTGATGTGATTGTGTAACCCTGCTCCTATGAGGACCTTAGCACCTACATTGACCCTGCCACGCCAAGCTCTAGCACTACTGTCCCTGCCACCATAGGCCCTAGCACTACTGACCCTGCCATCACGGGTCCTAGCATGGCTGACCCTGCCACACCAGGCCCTAGCAGCTCAAACCTTGTTTCCCCAGAGATCACCACAGAGAGTGTCAGGCCGTTCCCCAAGACTGCTTCTCGTCCTAACGGAAAGAGATGTAAGAGCTTACGGGCCTGCCATCTGACTGAGAATGAGGTCATCACAGATCTTCGGATGAAGGCAGATAGAGGAGAAAAAGAAGGCAGTGGCTGAAAAGAAGGTATTAAAAGAGAAGAAAAAATGTGCAAGGCGCAGGAAGTCTGTCCCTGTAGAGCAAGATTGTGGTGAGGAAGACGTTTATGTTGTACCTATGTAGCTCAATCTCTCCTCAGACTACACAAATGAGGTAGAGGACGAGGTCAATTGGACAGACTTGTCATACCCTTTTGCTGAGATGGCACCAAAGGTGATGGACTTTATATTTTTGCAGCCAAAATTGATCAATTATCATAATTCATTATCAGGAGTAGCCTAATCTGGTATATATATATATATATATATATATATATATATATATATATATATTTTGTTTTGTTTTATCTCAGTTTTAAATTCTTTTTTAACTGTGGGACTTTGTCCTTGCTGAGCTGAAGCTCGATGAGGGAAGGAACGTGGACATATTGGTGTCCTATGTTGCCCAGGTCTTGGCCATGATGGATGATGTGAGGTTTAATCTTTCTTCCCTTCGCATGAAGTCAACTTTCTCCTAAGGCACCTTTATCACTTCCCTGCCATCTTAGACTAAGCATCTATCAAGCCAGGACAGTGTAAGGGTGACCTCGTAACCAGTAAAGGTGCCACCAAGAGGGAGGCCGACCTGGTTAAGGTTTACCACCATCAGATTGCCTTTAACGTGCACTTCTGAGCCTGTAGTAGCTTACAGGATAAGATATTTATTTGCATATATTTTTAGGACTTAAATTCCCTCTATTTGTATGTAATTAGGCCGTAAGTTGCTCAAATATATTAAAGGTGTCTTAACTTCCCTCTCTGGTTCAAATAGTTGTTAATAATTACTAAAATTTCTGAAAAATTCAAATAATGGTTTTTGTCTGCCAGAGTTAATTTTGCTTTGCCCTATAAATGTTAATTTTTTCATGTGCCTATCTTTCATTTCATCACTTAATAATGATGGAGGGTGGCTAGGTTTGTCATATATGTTGATTTCAGGCAGAAGAAAACAATGGTTTTTGTTTTATGTGCTTCAAAAATAAGGGTCGATTTTCCCTCACGCCCTAGTCGGTGCTCCCCTGCGGTGGGGGAACACTGACCGAGGTCCCCCCAAATTTTGAAGTGCCAAAAATGACACTTATTTTCTGAGATTGAGGATTTATGAGTATACCATAGGTGGGCCATGTTGTGAAGTTTGTTTTGGGCACAGTTTGCCCTCGCTCAGGTAGAAAATGGAATTTTTATGCAGGTTTTTCTACTAATAGGTCGGTGTTCCTCCACTCCACCCTACATCGTTGAGATACTTAGAACTTTTAACATATTCATAGTGTTATAATTAAAATTATAACTAAACTGAAAATTAAGCCTTATCAACCGTTATCCTGCACACATAAGCATTGAGTATTTAGATACTTTTGAATTTGTTCTTTCAATATCTTGAAACATTTATTTGAAAAATTAATGTTTTGTCGTTTTATGAATGATTTTTATAAATTAAATCAATAATCATGTTTTACATTATCTTGCGGCTATATTTTCCAGAAATAAGTATTAAAATGTTAAGGTTTTAATCATTTCGTTAAACAGTTTTTGTGTTAAACAAAAAAATTAGCTGGATTTAAATTGCTAAGTTTTATAATGACTTGAGGAATATGTCATAGCATAATATGAATATATAAAAAAACACTAGTTAAAATCAAAATTGAGGTGTTTTAAATAACCCATATGATTAACGTAGGTTAAACTGTGACAAACATTAATAAAAATAATGAGTACGCTTAAAAAATTAACGACAAACCTTTTTGAATTTTGGTAGAGCATAATTTATCCGACATTGGACAGGTGTGGGTTTGAACATTACCTCTTCGAGAGTTTCACATACATAGGTTATATTCAACAATGAAATGTATATTTTTTTCAATTCTTTGTATGGGAAAAATTTAAAATTAAGTAAGGCCAGATTTTATTAATTGAGTTAAAGAATAAACAAGAAAAATATAAATTTATTCTTAACGGGGAGCGTGAAGAAAGTTAGTAATTGAAGAAATATACACCAGAGGAGGAAGAATTGAATTTAAATGGAGGTTGAATAACTTACCACCTCAGAACTTTTGAACTCAACGAGGAATGTCAGAGTGAAGACGCCCTTGAATGCAATTATAACTTCCGACATGTTTTTTTTCAGAAACTATTCGCTTTGCTTTGGTAACAAACAGTTCAGATGTAATTCTATTGAAAGCTAATGTTAAGTAAAATTAATAAAAAAATCTATCTAAATTTATTAACACTTTATCCAAAAATAAGAAATGATATTTAGTCTTCGACAGGGTGGAAACCCAAAGAGCAGCCTAACATTTATTTAACTATTTTCTAAACCTAATGTAACATTACATACGAGTAATACTTAGACTAAAAAGAAAAATTATTATATGCTATTACATGATATAAATATTATTTAATTAGATAACCTTTTGCGTCGATGGCACGACGAAGACTAGGTAAGAAGTGAGCATAAGTGGCACGCGGGGTTTCAAATGATATTTCCTCCCAGCATTTTATATTTTTCACTTCAGAATTTTAACATTTTAAAATTTAGTACTTGGAGGCAAAAGTTCGTTTCACCCAAACCAACTAAAACTTGGACCGCCACCGGTCTTGAAACTTTTGGGCGCTGTGTGAAATTGCTTCATCTTCTCAAAGGTTTATACCTGTATTTTCTATGGTGTTATCCACACAAGAGAAGGCATGCTCCTAACCATCTTCAAATAAATATGTTTATCCCGCTATCCAACTCTTTCTATGAACATAATGGGTGTTGTTTACTAGGTAATTTTACGACCGTTAACACCATCACGGATGATTGCTGGTGTCTCGCTGTTAAAATCGAATTTAATTTTTAATTTTTGCCCAAACACGATCACTGTGGGACTTGTGGTTGCTCTGGACAGAAATATGTTTTCTTCCGTCAACAGAACTGCAGAATGGAAGAACAGCTTTGCACTTTAGAATCTCTTGTTCACATTGAATAGTAATATTTTTAAAATAGCTGTTTTGTTATAAATTTACACTTTTATACACATGATTTTATTAATTATGAAAGAAGCTGAAAGAGAGATGTTAATTATTGGTATAACTACATATATAAGTATAATTGTAAAAAGCATTATCCATTTCGTTTTCCCCGTTGTAAAAGATCATAATTTTAGAATAATTACACTGGTCAACACACATTATTCATCAGAGACCTTACTATACTTTCCCAAAAGCATTTTCCATTTTGAATCAGAATTTGCCTTCGGTTTTGCTCTAGCACGTTTGTTTTTTAGGATATGCCAAAAATTAAAAATGGCCGCCTGTGATTATAAAGTGTAGTATATTACTGGTATTTCCCTAGTGCATGCATTATTATTATACTGCTAAGATGAGCAAATTAGATGTTTCGTGAGTTGTTGCTGGTTAAAGGGGTATAGAGAAGAATTAATTCAAATTTATAACCCGCATGCATATTTTGCGCAATTATTTATAATTCTGTTTTATGCTTTCAGGTTCGGCATGCGATGTGCATTTTCTAAGCTACTTATTCTGCGTTGATCATAATAGGTTTCAAAATATGTCGACAAAGCAGTAACAATGCCTCGAGAGTGCAAAAATCATACAGATTTATTCTGCTATGTATGGTCGCATTATAAATCAAAATCCCAGCAGCGTACTATAACAAATGGTATAAACAAAATGTACAAACTCTACTTCGGTTGCCCTCTGAGTGACCAAGATAAAGCATGGGCACTACAAAAACTTGTACTTCCTGCTCTAATGGATTACGTGACTCGATTAACAAAAAGAAAGCTACAATGCCATTCGCAGTACCTATGATATGGATAGAGCCCAGAGATCATCTCGAAGATTGCTAATTCAGCAGTGTAACCACAAAAGAGTTTTCTGCAAAGCACAAGGAAAATTTTTAGGCAACAATGGATTCGGCGTGAAGACCAGGTCCACACGATGCATCTTTGCTAATACCAGTTCCACCTGATAATGGCCTCGTACCTGTTTATATCAGTGATGATAGCAGTACTGAAGGTGCATGCACATTAGATGCGGATGTTGAATATGAGGATGCTAACTATGAGCCAAAGTTATTTACTCATTAAGATTTCAAGGATCTTGTGAGAGATATGTCACTGTCAAAAGAGAAAGCAGAGCTTCTAGCATCTCAACTACAGGAAAAAACTTACTCGAGAAAAATTTGCATGTGAATTACTTTAGAAAGCGTAATCGTGACTTAACTTCATTCTTCACAGTTACTGGACCTCTCTGGTACTGCCATGTTATAAATGAGTTGTTCTATGCCTTGTCACAGACATATGAGGCGTTTGACTAGCATTACTTTATTGATGCTTCTAAGACAAGTCTGAAAGATGTCCTCTTGCACAATGGTAATGTAAAGCCTCCCATTCCTATTGGCCGTTCTGTCCACCTTACGGGGACATATGACCAGATGGATCTTCTTCTCAAAGCCATAACCTACAAAGCCCATCAGTGTTACATCTGTGGCGATCTAAAATCAAAGGTATGCTAATAGGTATGCATGGAGGATTCAATAATTATTTTTGCTTCCTCTGCCAGTGGGATAGCCGTACCATTGCAAATATTGTGACAAGCGTGACTCGCCACTTCGATCTACGTATAAGCCTGGAATCGGCAGTGTTTAATCTGTCCTGCTGGTAGAGCCTCAGAAAATATATCTGCCACCCCTTCATTTGAAACTACGTCTAATTAAAAACTTTGTGAAAGGAATGGCTAAGAACAATTCTCACGTTATCCAATATCTGTGCAAAAGATCTCCAGAACTCAGCACGCCAAAACTTATTAAGGCATATTGTGTGACCACAAATCAGGGAGGTTTTAGCAGAATCTGACTACAAGAAAACCCTCACCACTCTTGAACTAAATGCATGGCTAGCCTTTAAGTGGTTAGCTGCAAACCTTCTGGGCATCAACAAGTCACCTGCATACAGAGATAGAGGGGAAAACCTTCTTCAATCTTATAAAGAAATGGGATGCCGTATGTCACTTAAAATCCATTCGCCCCTAAACCTTTTCCCAGAAAATCATGAAGTTGTAAATGACGAGCAAGCTGAACGTTTCTTCCCGGATGTCAAGACCAAGGAAACTATCTATCTAGGATTTTAGGATGAGAGTATGAGTGGAGATCATTGTTGGATGTTGTATCTTGATAATCCTGAGGAAAACCTCAAACGCAAATCCCACGCACAACGTTTATATATTCGAGTTTTGACGTATTAGCTATTCAATTATTGTTTACCATTCTGATAATTTCACAGAAGCGATTAGGAGACATTGTTGTTGGCAAAATGGGAGGCCACAGGGCTCAGACCATACAGAGTGAACATCGATATTTCGTAAGCTGCTAATTCCGCGTGCATATAAAGTTGCAATAAAGGCATGTACATAGTTCAGAAAGTGAGAGGGACCATGCTTTGTTCTGAATTACTCGTTCAGCTTCCGCTTTGTTACATTTATTTATCTGAAGGAGCATAGAATCATCACTAAAGAGCTTTCAAGCCGATGCAACACTATGACCATCGATGTTCCCCTTGGCATGTGGTGTTGGGCCTGGTATTTCTTTCAGTACATTGTGGTGAGGACTCCTACATTGCGTAACATTATTGGAGCTGGCACATTCCAACACGGTCCCGTCACGAGATATTTTTTGATTTTTTTTCTGATTCTAAGTCACCTGTATGAGTATGTACTCGTTATACCGATGCATCGCTTGAATTTTCCTTTTCTGCTTTCCATTATTCGCACTGTTTTCTGAAAGTATACACATGTCAAGTGTATATGTGAAATATATAGATGTAAATGTATAAATATTATTTTCTAAACAAATTTTTATATGATTGGAGTGGGATTTTTGGATCCAAAACAGAAAGTAGTAAAATAATAGAGACTCACTAATATATATATATATATATATATATATATATATATATATATATATATATATATATATATATATATATATATATATATATATATATATATATATATACGGTATATAGGCATATCATCATAGTAACAATATAGGGGGCTTGATTATAGCGATTGTGCAGTTTGCCCTAAGCAATAATTTGTGCAACTGCAAAATCATTAAATGTTCGTTTGACCCAACACAAATACAATCTTAGAAGAGGTGAAAGCAATAGTGATTTCTTGTTCACTTATCTGAAAAGAGTCATCCTATCAATTAGAATAAGGCTAAATTTATTTACAAATCAGATGAATATGTTAAAAGAATTATTGTTGAATGTTTGTTCATTAATTCCTGGCATAATTTCAATATATTCCCCGTCCTATTAAAACTGGCCCATGTCAGTAAAAGGTTATTTTAAAAAAAATTGTCCATTTTAAATCTTGATCTTTTGATTTATTAAATTGCTTTCAATTTTATTTATTTATTGAACAATGTATTTATAATTGCATATGTATGTATTCATAGTTATGTGACTTATATTTCTACATTTTACACACACTCTCTCACACGTGGATATTTTCGAAGACATCTTATCTATATGTCATTACCCTTTGGTCCCTGTAGTTAACCTAACAGTTTTGATTATTTTTCTCTAGTTTTCTCTAGTCTTCTCCTAAATATACGATTCTTGTAAAGTAGTTCTTTATCTGAACAAAGATCAAAAGTACTTGGAATCTGCTTTTCATTTTTCTTTGGGAATTTCTGCCTATATAAATATATATATATATATGGTAAAGATTAGTTTTAACACACATTTTTAAATGAATTTTAAATGTGTTCTTCTTATGCATTTTTATGTGTACTTTTCAGATCTGACATTCGTTTCCCCTGAAATGCATACTTTCCCCATAATCGACTGAAGGTTCATAATAGGAAAATTATGTATTTGCATAGAACACACAAAACTGCATAAGAAAAACACATTTTCAAAATTATTTAAAAGAGCCAGAACCACACCTAAACTAACCTAACCTAACCTCACCTAACCTAGTAAAATCAGACAGAAATATAGGAAAAAAACTCACTTCATTTGTCTTGAAATTCAGGCCGATAATTGGTGGAATACGGGGATTAGAAAGGCACGTGCCCTTAATTGCACTACGGAAAATGTGTGTGGGGTTTTACGCCCTTTCGATTCTTTTACAATTTTAGCACAATAAAAAAATTATGATCCTGTCTTAATCTACGATTACTGCGACATATAGGGCATGAAATATGCGGCGGAATTACACTTGGAGCCCAATCTATTTCTAAAGCCTGACAATCGTCATCCAAATCTTCTCATATTATCTGGTATTGCGACCAAGCACAGCCACCGCATACCATTATACCATATCAACCTAAAAAACGAACATCCGCTAATCATCTTAAATACACGAAATATAACAAAGGATGCTATTGGCTAACCAGCAAAAAGACGCATGTGCATATGGCCTGCAGATATCCGAGTAACAAAGCCTGCTATTTACTAACTAGCAAGGCCAAAATATGAAGGGGATAGGGCAAAGACGCAGAAAGATTAAAATTTCGTAAAAATATATTTTAGAAAAGTGAATAACTACTTTATTATTATATTACGGAGTTTGAAAATAACATCGGTGAGTATCATTTTAAGAATTTAAAACGTTACCCTCGTTGAAAATAAAGATTTGTAATTGTGTTAAAGCGAACTTATCCATATATATATATATATAGATATAGATATACTCAGTGGATATTAATGAGATATTCAATGAATCATTTTTGGATAAAATTTACAATATTTACAGAGTTGTTTAATAAAAATAGTGTAGAAAAGAAATATTATACTTCAAATGAAGAAAGATGCTCAAACCAATCCTCTATTTGCAAATACATTATTACCATCCATCTGATGGAATCTGCCCAGAATGGGCTTGGTTAAGGGTAATCCAGGCACTCATTCCACCGATAATTCTCTTTCACCACGAAACGAAGATTTACGTAGGGAGATAAGGTAAAATGAGACGGTAATAGGTACATATAATAGATGGGGGGAATGTTGAAAGAATATAAAATAAGTCCCCATAAATTGTCAGAGGGAGCTCATAGGTACAAGAATACATAAATACACGGGACGAAATTTTGGATGCAAGATGTGAATTCGTCGCTGTTGATAGATGTAGTCAGAATGAAACCATAGATTTTGGAGGGATGTTTGAGTAAAGGAATGAAGATTAAGTTGGAAAGGTAACTGAAATCGATCATCTTTGGAGTGAGCTGAGGAGATGATGAAGAGGCGCTCACCGGAGCAAAGAAGTACCGCGGAGGTCGCGTTTCTGGATTTGGGTTTTCTAATTGGAAGCGCAATAGCAACGAGCCACATCATGCACAACCTTTGTCAGCACAGATTTATACAGCAAAAAGGGAAGCAAATGAAAGTGAAAATGTGTAAAAGATATATAGGCAAAGATGCTTTTGAAGGCATGGGGCAGGAAAGAGGTAATTTGGCTCTTGGGGCCTAAAGGACACACAAGCCACCTGATTTCATCAGACTTCGCCTTCAGGCTCAAAGTTTAACAAGGAATGAATAATTTGAAAAGAAGAAAAATAAACCAAGGATAAATAGAAAGAATTAAAAAATAGAAAAGGAGAATACCTAAGAATATATGAGATAAATTAAACGTTAAAATAAAGGAAGAAATATTTAAATAAAATGAAAAATAAATCAATCAGAAATAAATTGAAATAAATATATAGACAAAAATAAACAATTAAATACACATATAAATAAACAAGCAAAAATCACTGGGAAACATTTAAAAATAATTTGCCATATAGAAATGAAAATTATATGAAAGGCAGGGATAAGGCGGGTTGGAGGGTGAGAGTGGGAGGGAGATGTTAGGTAGGAGAGGAATGGAGTGGAATGGTTAAGTCTGAGGGATGGTGGAAGCGGAAAGAAGAGAGAGTATTTAATTGAGTGAGAGGGAGGGGTGTAATGGAATGAATGACTTAGAGGTATGGGGTGAGAGGGATGTAATGAGAGAGAAGGAGTGAGAAGGATGAGATGAGAGTGATGGAAAGAGAATAATAGATTTAAAGGGATTGACTGAGAGGGATATATAGAGAGGAATAGTCCAAAACACCTTTGTGTTAATATAGTTAAAACTGGTAGTTCGCAACATATCTCAGTGTAGACGTCTATTTTATTTTGGTTTCGGAAGCTCCGAACGCTTTACCATACCGCTCAAACCACCCTTCCCCCGATTAGTAACTGGTTATACGAACCCATAGCTGAAGAATTTGAGCGATCTTGCAACAGATTTCTCTTTAAAGCATTTGAAAAATCTTGCATAACATTTTGTGCTGAAGCTTTTGAAACATTACTTAACTCTGCAAATTGCAAAGGCTCAACAAAATGTATGTAAATGTAGTGAGCAGTGAAGGATTTTTTGATATCTTGTTAGGAGAGTTAAGTGAAGTTAGATTGAAGAATCGATGGTGTGCAGCGATTAGATAAACGAGTGCCCGTCAGAATCAGAGATCGCTTAAATAGGTAGCGTTAGGGCGATTATATTTACAAGTTCTTTGCCATACTGAACAGAACCTTTTTTTAGAAGAGATATTGATTACCAGCTTGAAATGTTTGGAGATAACGGGAAAATGTAAAAAAAGTTAGTGTTAGTAAGTATGAAAGAAGCGGAGTCTGAAATGTCAAATAAATATAATAAACTGAGGGAATTGATTTGTTGAAAGAAGATGGAAAAATGTCCCCCAGTGCCTATATTTTAAGCATAATTTAGAAAAAAAGGTAAATTACCCAAAACCCACTCCCTGGGAGTTGGGGAACCGAATTTCGGAGGGTAGTGATGGAAAGGGTAGAGGGTACTAGCCGCCGAGTCAAACAAAACCAACGAAGATGAGCATCCTAAAAAAATCAAGAAAAGAGGGAAATAGCGGATTTCAATGATCTAAAATAGTAATAATCGTATGTAGAGCCGAAACTCTTTTCAAATCATACCTCATTTTTGCGCTGTTTCCAAGATTACACATTCTAGGTTCAAACTAGTTTAACTCTTCGCGTTTAAGCATAATCATGCAGCTTCTAAAGATGTATCTAAGCATGGCTTCCGCTCTCTACCCTAGATTTCTCCTGCGGATTTCCTTATCTATTCCCCCTTCAAGAGTCCCACGTTGCCTGTGATTCTGGCCAAGATGTAACCTTCTTTGCTTTCTCGATTGAACATTTGTCGCAGTGCCTCTGTTACGAAACATG
The DNA here is from genome assembly GCA_963969495.1 of Ceratothoa steindachneri. NCBI lineage: Eukaryota > Metazoa > Arthropoda > Malacostraca > Isopoda > Cymothoidae > Ceratothoa > Ceratothoa steindachneri. The sequence goes on along the minus strand of CAXAKS010000115.1, from coordinate 153,687 downwards.
AGCAGCGACGGAAGTATTGTGTTTCAGCTTGGGGAGCACGCACTGTGCAATCCTTGTGCCGCGTTAGTTTACACGGATTCCTACAAATCTAAAGATATATCAACCTTCATGCCGTTTCCCCATTAATCGAAGTCCATAGGCCTCTACCTTGCGCGACTTCTGTCTTCACTGCCTAGGTGGATCTAATAAATATCTCGGTAGGGGAAATTATAGGTTGGCCCCGGGCCAAACAAAATTTTGTGATCCAAAATAACACATAAAGTTCCTTGAGTGATCTAGAGGCATTGAAATCTCTGCTCTCCTTAGTTCATTCGTGACTTTCCGGCTTCTGCGATCCAAGAGGATCTCGAGATTAGTTTCTACACGTGTAAAAATTGTGGAAATGATAGCAGTGATGATTGTACCAAATGGGCGACAAGGAATTGGTGACTAGACAAGGGTTTCGCTCTTCCCCGCTCCGAATATATGGCAAAAGAAAAACATAAAACCAGGTTTCACCAACCAGATATCAGATTAAATACAACAGCAAAAGATTCTAAACTAAAACTGGGTCGAGCTGCAACAAAAAGCACGATACCCTCACTGACTCAACAAACAGATTAACAACCTAATTTTTAGACAGAAAACACAAAATTGGAACCTATATTTCACCACAATGGAGCACAAAATAAACTTAACTCTAGGGAAACATAGAGAATATCCCCACAAAACGTATCACACCAACTCTCACATATGAGTCACTAATCAACAGAAACGACCAAACTGTTACATATAGAAAACACTATAATATTCTCATGAAACAGTACTCGAACATTAGCCCACAGACAAATCCACACAAAAAAAGGGCAGACACATATCCAAAACCCAAGCATTTAGCAAAGAAACTTCCACCAAACCATCAAATTGTACAAAAGCCCTAAAGTCACGTCGAAACAATATATCTAATAATCATATCAAGCACGTAGACAACACGGCAATCTCAGCCATATTATAATTTTTTAACCAATCCTGGATCACCAACACATTCCCCTCAATCTGAAAGCTATCCACAGCATACCCATACTTATACCAGACAAACTTCCTTAAGCTATTTCTTACTGCCTAATATCACCATGACATCCTTCACCAGCCTCACACAAAATATAATCGATGACCTTAACCAGCCATGAACAATAAGTCCCCCAGAAGGAAAAAAAATGACTAAGATGTTCACCTTTGGGAGACAGGATTAAGTGATCCACCGAACCGATGCTAATTACAGCTGTAACTCCACAATGGCTTTCCACATTTAGCCATTATATCACTCTTACTATTTACTCTATTCGGCTTCATGCGCAATTGCTAGAAATCTTGGCTCTGTCTGTTCAATGCATAAACCTAGCTCAAGAAATTTCTACTGCCATGACTTGCGTTTTATTCATGGGAGGAATCTTTCGAACACGTGTTCTCCTCCCAGCAACTTAAACATAACCAGAGTATATCTTGAATTTTTGCTTTTCTCAAAAGTTTTAATGAAGAAAGGTTCAAAAGGTGACGTTTTACACGAAATGATCCATAACACTGGCAAACAATTTTGAACTTTTTTAATCATCAGAGACCTGAGCAAAACTTCCTCATTGCATTTTCTCGCTGATATCAAATCTGCTTTATCTTTTCTTTAGCACATCAGGTTTTCAAGATATTCGCAAATGCAATATGACGGCCTTCGGTGATAGAATGTAGCGTTTTACTTTGATTATATGGTGATATATGGTTGCATAGCGCCCTTGCTAGAAAAGATTGCATTCTGTATATCTCCATGTGCAGTGAGAAGTTAACCTGACACAAAATATTGCATTTAACATATAGAAATTCTAAAATCTATCATTCTCTTTAGGGATAAACACATGAGCAAGATAAATAGCCATGTTTTGTTTATTCCACAAGCATCATAACGTTAACGGTAGTTATATTGCATGTATCAGAATGGTAAACAATGATTGAATAGCTAATACGTCAAAACTCGAATATATAAACGTTGTGCGTGGGATTTGCGGTTTAAAGTTTTCCTCAGGATTATCACCATACAACATCCAACAATGATCTTCCATCATGCTCTTATTCCCAAATCCTTATATCGAGTTTCTATGGTCTTGATATCCTGTTAGAAACATTTACCTTGCTTATCACATACGGCTCCATGATTTTCTTGGAAAAGGTCTAGGTGCGAATGCATGAAATTGATTTTAAGTGACATACGGCATCCCATTTCTTTATAGGATTAAAGAAGGTTTTCCACGCCATCTCTGTATTCAGATGACTTCTTGATACAAACAAAGTTTGCACCTAACCACTTCAAGGCTAGCCATGCATTTAGTTCATGAGGAGTGAGGGTCTTTTCAAAGTCAGGGTCTGCTAAACCTCCCTGATTTGTGGTCTCACAAATATGCCTTGTTTTCGTTTTGGCGCGCTCAGTTTTGGAAATTATTTTCCATAGATATTGTAATCCATGAGAATTGTCCTTAGCCATTGCTTTCACGAAGTTTTTCATTAGACCTAGTTTCAAATGAAGAGGTGAAAGACATATTTTCTGTGGCTCAATCAGGGAGACAGACTGAACACTGCCTATTCCAAGCTCAAATGTAGATCGAAGTGACGAGTCCAGCTTGTTATAATGTTTTGCAGTGGCACAGCTATCTCACAGTCAGAGGAAGGAAAAGTACCTAGTGAATCCTCCGTGCATACCCCTTAGCATGCCTATGATTTTTAGATCACCACAGATGTACCACTGATGGGCTTGGTAGTTTATGGCTTCAAGAAGAATATCCATATTATAATATGCCTCCGTAAGTTAGAGAGAATGGCCAATAGGAGTGGAAGGCTTTACATTACCATCGTGCAAGAGGATAGCTTTCAGACCTGTCTTAGAAAAATCAATAAAGAGACGCCAGTCAGACGCCTCATATGTCTGTAACAAAGCTCGAATAATCAATTCATAGCATGGAAGTACCAGAGAGGTCCAGTAACTGTGAAGAATAAAGTTAAATCACGATTACACTTTCTAAATTACTCACATGCACATTTTTCCCCAGTAAGATTTGATCCTGTAGTTAAGATGCTAGAAGTTCTGCTTTCTCCTTTGACAGTTTCAGAACCCTCACAAGATCATTCAAATATTCTTGAGTAACTAACTTTAGCTCAGACTTAGCATCTTCATATTCCACATCCGCATCTAATGTGCATTTCCATTCAGTACTGCTATCATCACTGATATCATCGTGGTTGGATAAACAATTTGGTGCTTGTTCTTGGCAGAAAACTCTTTTGTAGTCACACTGCTGAAATAGCAATCTTCGAATTTATCTCTGGGCTCTCTACATATCCAGTCACGCAATCTATTAGAGCATGAAGTAGAAATTTGTTGTGGTGCCCATGCTTTATCTTAGTCACCCAGAGGGCAACCGAAGTAGAGTTTGTCCATTTTATTTATACCATTTGTAAAGTACGCCGCTGAGTTTTTGTTGTGAAATGCCTTCATACATAGCAGATTATCTGGATGATTTTTGCGCTCACGAGGCATTGTTACTAATTTTTAGAAATATTTGGAAGTCTCTCATGATCACCGCAGAAGGAGCAGCTTAGAAGATGCACATTACATGAGGAACCAGAAAGCATAAAACAGAATTATATATAATTGCGCGAAATTTGCATGCGGGTTACAAATGTAAATGAATTCTTCTCTATACCCTTTTAACCAGCAACAACTCACGAAGCATCAAGTTTGCTGATCTTAGCAGCACAATAATGATGCATGCAATGGAGCAATACCAGGCGGTCATTTTGAATATTAGCATATCTTAAAAACGGTACGCGTTAGAGCAAAACCGAAGACGGATTTGGATTTAACATTTGAAAATGCATTTCGTAAATTATAGTAAGGTCTCTGATGAAAAATGTGTGTTGACCACTGTAATTATTTAAAATTATGATCTTTTTACAGCGGGAAAAACGAAATAGATAATGCCTTTTACAAATATTCTTAAATAGGTAGATTTACCAATAATTAATAACTTTCTTGCAGTTTCTTTCATAATTAATGGAATCATGGGTATAAAAGTGTAAAGTTAAAACAAAACAGCCATTTTCATAATATTACTCTTCAATGTGTAGAAGAGATTCTAAAGAGCAAAGTTTTATAGAAATGGTTTAAATAGTTGGTGTCATCGCTTAAAAAGTATTTTGACCTCGATGAAGCTGAAATTGATAAGTCAAATTTATACTTAGATTGTTTTAATTTTATTTCTTTTTGATACGAAATTTTGAAAACCCCTCATAATCTTATCCTTCTTGCGCCGCCCCTATTTATGTCTGGGGCACAAGAGTGATCCGCGACGCACAGATTGAAAACCAATCTCTAGTCGCTCACATGAGAGTGACGGACTGAAACCCCCAATGTGAAAGAGGATAATCGGTGTGTAGCATAAAGTGTAGTAGGGTTTCGAGAGATATAACACAATGATATCAAGCAAGCTGTTTATGTGCGCAGATGAAAAAGGGAGTGCGTTTGTGTCGTCGATGAAGTTCAATATATATAATGGAAGGAAATAAATTTGGTGTTTGATTGATGTGTGCGCAAAGCGTTGGTGAATATTTGGTAATGGGTCAAATTTAGTGTTGAAGAAATAGGTCTCATTTTCGTCGAAAATCACTAAAAGGAAATCATGGAGTGAGCTGTAAAATATCAGCTCATTAAATCGGATTGAAATTAATAATCTCTTTAAATGAAGCACATAAAATAGTCACGAAGTTAATTACCACATAATTATCGTTCGCCGCAATTTAATTACAATTTATTATAACATTTAAAATACTTCTTATCTAATATTTTAAAGCGTTAAACAAGACACAGCATCCCAAATAATGACGTAAAGTAGAATGATGAAAGACATTCATAAACATAGCCAAAATATCATTATAAAAAGACTGTTAATTTCAATCACGTTTACATAACCAATTAAAGATGAGTGCCGCAAAAACATACTCGTACTTATTCAAGTACAAAAACTGTCTTGCGTCAATTTCTCAGAATTTGAAAAATTTCAAAAAATTTCGGTTATCTTTGAAAGCAATTGTGACCTGTAACATAATTTTGAAATCCCTGAGTCAGAAACTTTATATTCCAAATTTTACGACGAAAATAAAAATAAAAATCTTCAATTCTTGCAATAATCAAACAAAGAAAGAAGGGAACCGTGGATGGGCGCTGGTTGCAAAATACCTTGGCTGAGACCGAAACGAATAATTTGGTTAATGGATGAGAGGAAAAAAAATACCTTTAAAAACTCCATTCACAGAGAATGTTTAGAAAAACGAAAATTTCATTAAGAAAATTCGTTTGAATTCGACATCGATTAGCTATAATTAGCCACCGGTTTGTAAGGACGAATGAATGTGAAGAAACTCTAAGCAAGATGTCGAAATTTAGCAACTGTAACCTAACTGGAAAAATTTACTAAAGAGTAAAAACGGGTGAACTGTAATATATGAAAGGTCACTTGACAGAATTGGCTAAGAATGAAATTACTCGACTATAAAGTGAACTAGAAGGCTTTAGGTACCAATTTTACCTCCTTCCATTAAAAAAACTTGGCTTGAATGAAGAGCCCGCAACTCTACCCTACCGCTAGGATGTACCAATGACAGAAGAGAAAATAAACAAAATGTTGACGGAAGCAGGATGGCTCAACTTCACTGACATCCTGGTCGAGAGGATCTCTGGGAAAGTCGCGACTAGTGGCTAGCATGTCATTCTACCTTCTAGGGTCACAATTTAATAAGGGGGGGGTATCCTCTCTAGATTTTTCTTTAGAGAATCTGTTGCATAATAAAGAGGAGGAATTAATATATCAATGAAACATGAAATAGATAAAATTTCTTACTTTTAATTTATCTTGAATGACTTCTTTCTGTATCTTATTAAAATTTGTAAACCGATTTACCTGCAACTCGCTTAGCCCTCTATGATAAGTAGATAAATAGAATTATTTATGAATTTCTACATACGTATTTGGTAATAGCCCCCAGTGGTTTGCAATATGATCTTCCCTAGCCTCTCAATTTTCCTCTGCTGCTAAGCGTTACGCCTCAAATAAGTGTGCCTTGTCTCCACTCTGGAAGGTATTGCTACCTTCGCAGCTCCACCCTTACCCCCTTACTGACGCCAATGGTGAAGATAACCGTGGAGGAGGTACCTGCACCACACTGTTTACCCAACCAAACCTCACTCTTCTCAGTTGAAGAAGCAAGGAGGAACCCCTTCAGGGACTCACCGCTACCTTCCCCCTTTGCTTTTTTCTCCCAAACCGATAGACTCTAGACACTGTAAAACCCTATTCACCCCCAAAAATCCATCCCATATAGCCTAGTCCCCCAAACTCTTACCCCTTAGTTACCCTCCCCAAATCCTATCCACTAAACAATTACCCCAAACCCCGACAGTCTCCCTAAAACCTAACACCCTAAGCACGCATCACCTGTCATCTCCGGTGGTCCGATCACCAAAACCCTAGCGTTCAGGCACTTGACTATTTCTTCATGGTCCCCCAACAAGTTCCCTTCCCTTCCTCCATACCCTATCCTTTCTACCACGTTTCACTCTTCTCGCGCATCTTCTTACACCACCCTATGCCACTGTCTCATACTAAAAGCGAGCCCTTCTCCCGGTAGCTCAAGATTAGCGAGATTGTTTCCTAGTACTCTTTCTGCCAGACTTTTCCTGTCCTCGTGCTCAAAATTTTCCTTCATTTTCAATTGAGGTTTCCTTTTTACATTTCGTAGAGTAATCCATTGAAATGGCCGTTGTATATTAGTTAGCTTGAATGAAAAGCATTAATTCACTCCTAACCTCCTGTCAAGTAAGCTCATTCATTAGGCCTCCAGGAATAGATCTTGGGTTCCCGCCGATCCATAACATCTCCGATTACCTTTTATTCTTCTCTTCCGCTAGGGGCAGATCTGGGGGTGGCGTAACAGCTATCCTTATCTAATTATCTGTCCCATTTTAGCCTCTGTCCCACAGAAAAGATCTTCTAGGCTCTTGCAGTTCGCCTTTTCCTCAAAAGACTAGATTCTATGCTCGGTCCACATTCCCTGAAAGTGCCCTTATTCCCCTGTTCTTATCCTTAAATAAATCGTTTATGTTCCCAGACCATTTCTACTCGTAGGGGAATTCACGGCAGCCAGTCCACTTGAGGTGACTGCTGCTCGACTAACCTCGCACCCATTTTCCTATCCCTCTTGGATAATGGATGAGGGTTTAAACACTGGCTCACCCACCTATCTTCACCCTTCCACTGACACTGAAATTTGGCTGGATCTCTTTCTTCTACCTGATGAAGCACCGCTGCACTTTTCTGTAATGCGGACAGATTGACAAGGCCTACTTTCATATGTTCCATGACATTCTCACGGTCAATGAGGCACTAACCTTTTTTCAACTCTCTGATGATCAGATTAGCTTATTCTTCTATCCCTCAGTCTTTCAAGAAAATGCACAATGGGGCGATCCTCTGGTGTTCCCATAAGTGTAGTGAAACAAGTTGTACTAACAAGCCTGCAACCCACTGATACTACTACACCATTGTTCTCCAACATACGAGTAAGTTCCAAATGAACCATAGCCGAGGAGTGCTCGATTCTTCTTATCTCGCATGTCCTCACAGCCATCTTCTTGTCCTCCAGCATAGATAACAGCTCATCGAAAATTCTACGCCATGTTTCTCTCGGTTCCCTCAAAGGAGTCGCTGCCTTTCCCCAGGATCGCGCAAGTCGTGGAGGCTACCGCGAGGTCATCTTAACCACCAGTGAGCACCTATATAATCCCCCGACTCGCTTTAGCGTGTAGCACTCCAGGAATTTCCCGCCTATCAATGTGTATGAGCAAAGGATACGCTTATCAGCCGCGATTGGAGACACCGGCGATTTCAATTCGAGGACGAAGGCTAACTCGACATCTGTGAACTTTGCCATAGTCATTCTGCCAGTATCTAACAAGGATTTCCATCTCAGAAGGCCAAACTACGTTTACTCTTTCAGCCCGCCCGTGAGCTAACCAAGTTCTTCCATTACAGTCATCGTATCCCGCCCAGCCCTTCCCTTCAACGAACACGTAAGACGTTACAATCGTTGACGCCTATAGATTATTCTATTATCTGGTCTACTCAAACCGTCCCATCATTAGTGTGAGCTTCGGCTTAAAATCCAATTTTAATCACCGACTAGAACCCGACCATTAATCCCATATTTATTCCTCTTGTTTCTCGTGCCGACAGTTAATTTTCGCATGAATGATCATTCCCTTTAAACCCTGTACCTATACCTATTTCAACTCTATTTATTTGTTAGCAAAGTTATATTTTAGTTATTGTCTTATTTTTGCAACCCTAAACGAGTACAATCTACTTGTTAATCTTTGGCCAACTTGCACTTGAACTAATTGTTTTGAAAGAACCACGCAATTAAAAAGTACACCATCCCCTTTGAATACTTAGCTATTTCCCGTTCACGAACCGGCTAAGGTCAAATCTTAAACCAACTTCGACGCACACCACAAAAGGCATATATATATATTTATATAAAGTCTGGCCATTCCACGATAATGAGAAATAAATTTAATATTTTGTGAATTGTCCATTATTAACCAGATTGGGTTCCAAACGTTTCCTTTAGGATCAAACAAGTTTGTGCATAAATCAAGTGAGATATTTTCCTATTCTTGACTACATGCTTGCTTTAAATTCGCAAGATTGGAGGGCTCCCTTTCTCCAACTTTAATTTTCAACTGTTTCTAAAGATATTCTCTCGGATTCAAGTCTGAGGACTAGCTAAGCAACTCACAAACATTAATAAGATACCTAATGAGCAACACAGTTGTTTTCCTTAACATCTACTTAGGGTCGTTATCATGCTGATTTTCAGGCATAACTCTTAATTTTTGCCACGGCACTGATTTTTAAATGGAGAAGGCCTATGATACTGCATGTATTTACGGTATCATGTAGACTCTCGAAAAGATGGGGGCAAGGGGACACCTATCAATCTTTACCACAGAATTGTGTCTAGATCGTCGATCCTTCATACGGGTGAGCGGAGCCCTCTCTCACCCAAGCAAGCAGCAAGAGGGTGTGACTTAAAAAAGTGTCATCAGTGTCACACTCTTTGCCCTGAGCATCACCGGTATCACCTCGGTGCTACCCAAAGATGTTTTTGCTCCGCTCTACCTGAACGACCTTTGGATCTCTTTTGGTGCGTCCCAGTTGCCAACTCTTGAGCGTCGACTCTAATATAGATTGAGCCGCCTCTATTGATATGGCGAAGCGAACAGATTTCAGTTCTCCATGGTCAGACTAAAGTGGTAGAATTCTGTCGCCAACCACGGATCCACCCCGACTCGAACTTTTTCGTAAACTGGGTTTGACTGTAAATGGAAGATTCGCACCGATTCATTGGTCTTGTTTTCGACCGATGCCACACAATCTAGGCTTATATTCAAACCCGTAGGGTCTCTTCTACCCAAGCTTCTTTCTTTTTATCTCTTTTTTCAATATTTTGTATATTTTTGCTTCTTTTTGGTCAGTGTAGGGGAATCTTCCTTCCCCCCCCCCCGTTCAATCGTGGTGCAGTCACAAGGCGGTTACCGCAAAGACATCCGGCAGAAGGCATCGGCGGGTCCAGCGCTAAACCGCAGTGTCGCACCACTCGGTGCCATAAAAGACCTGAAGGTCAAAATGCAAGATGTCCCCCCAGGAGAGTGAGATCCAGTTTCACGTCAAATAAGAAATTGGAGACGTGTTTCTCCTAAGCTTGAAGGCTAACGAGGAGCTGATGTAAGACTCAGTGGGAAAAACCGTTGGGCATAAGAAATCTCCTAGGACGTCCTCAAGCCCCCATCCCTTACCACTCCCCCAGTGGGGTGAAAAGGTATACATGAGGAACAATGAGGAAAATCGCGGTAGTATACGTCAGACTCCAGGTGACGAAGTCCTCAATTAAAACCAAGCTACCTAGACTGGATTGGTAGTGTACTTGGCTCGCCAGATTAAGAAGTACCCTGCAAGAGAGGCAGGGCTACCTAACTTAAGGGGCTAAGAAGAAGCTCATCCTCGAGATAGTCCCTGGTTATCAAACCAAACGATAAGTTAACTTTGTTAAGTGCCACTTACTCTCATCAGAGAGACTCCTCATATCCTGGTACACCTTAAACACCAGGGGTATTCCTCGTTCATGAGCAATTAAGAAAAGAAGAAGGAAAAGGCTCCCCCTTGAGCCAGTTACTCGGTGGCCACACCGAACTCATAAGTTAACTTGGTTGAGGAACCAAGATCAACTTACTCTCGTCAGAGAGACTCCTCCTATCCTGGTGCATCTTAAACACCAGGGGTATTCCTCATCTTTGAGGAATTAAAGAAAGAAGGAAAACGTTCCCTCTCGAGCCCGTTACTCGGTGGCCACACCGAACTCATAAATTAACTTGGTTGAGGAACCAAGTTCAACTCGTTCTTGTCAGAAAAAAACCCCTCCTTTATACTCGCCCTTGAAGAAGACTGGAACTAAGAAGAAGCTCATCCTTGACCTAGTTTCTGGTTACAAAACCGAACGTTAAGTAACTTATTCTCGTCAGAGAAACCCCCCCTCGTCGACCCTTACCCTTGAAGAAAACCCTCTCCGAGTTCAGTCCTCGCCCATTAGGAATTATGTAACGAGGTAGAAAGCTCCCCCTCGAGCTTGTTACTCGTTGGTCACACCGCACTCCAAGTTAACTTGGTTTAAGAACCAAGTTAGACTCCCTCTCGCTAGAGAGACCACGACTACCTTGGTGCCGCATAAAGCACCGTAATTGTTCTCGTCCTCGAAAAACTCCCCCCCCCATGGAATACCGTGTGGACCCACCAGCTGCTACCCTCGCCATAAGGACCTTGTGATCTCGCCTACATCTGGCCAGACGGCACGCGTCGCGAGGCAATAACATTCCTGAGGCCTTTTTAACTCCAGATGAGTCCGTAAGCCTAATTCTTATATTATTTAGATGTGTAACGAAATTAACCCAGTTTATACGGTCAAACTTATTTAATTAATTCTTGTTTAGGATAATATTCAGAGTATTGCTGAGGTTAATGTTTAAATGTTGTGTATTCAATTGATAAAGGTAAAATATAAGTTTATTTTGGGAATTATTGTGCGTCTCTATATCCTTACGTGTTTCGGAACGGCTCTGTTCGTTAAGATATTCAGATATTAATATATTAGGTCTCTTAGAACAAAAAGTGGGGGCATTCTACGCCAGTCAGCTAATACAGCCACGGTTTCTTTTTAGCCTTAAAGAAAGAATAAAAAGAAACTGTGGCTGTATTAGGTGATCAAGAAGAAGCGATTGTCTTAGGCAAAAAAACATGAAGATTGGACTGATGATGATTGGGCTGAAGTTGTTTGGGTTAATGAATGCAACTTTTAGATATGTTCTCTATATTAGTTACCAACGATTTATTACGCTTGTATATATTTTTAGTGGATACTGAAATTTCTATTTGATAGCAAAAATGTTCAGTTAAATTTTTATTTCTCCTCAGAACTTCGAGACCCTTGAGCTGTTTATGTTCATCAAGGATTGGGGAAGCTTATGATCCGAGATGGGTTGTCCCAACGGTTAAATTTAGTGGTGTTATTGTAATAGTTTAGGGCTGCATGTCGTCTTCAGTTCCAGGATTGTTGTTCATTTGTGATAAAAGAATGAATTTTAACACCTACACGGGCAGGTTAGACCACGTTTATCAGCCTTCCTTTGGTAAAATTTTTAATGATGACATATCAGTTGGTGTAATCTTCCAACAAGACAATGCACCATGCCACACATCTAGTGTGTAAAAGGGTTCATTTGAAAATAAAGGAGTGACGTTGATGGAATGGCCTCCTCAATATCCAGACCTCAACCTAATTAAATATTTGTAGTCATACTTGGGCACAGCAGTGAAGGTACAAAAATGTTCCTCCAAAATTGAATTTACAGCCAAAATTCATAAAGAGTGGCATAAAATTGAGCCCAACACCTTTTCCAACTTACTCTCAAGTATGCACAAGCGCATAAAAGCGGTAATAAAAGCAAACAGAGGACGCATCCAATATTAATTATCGATAGAATATACAAAAAAATTTATTTGTATTATGTCAATTATGAAAAAATGAATTTCAATCATATTCCTCACTTTTTCATACCTGACCCATAACTTTGGCCAAGACTGTATATGCAGGTAAGAAACGACAATATTAGGAACGATATATTTGCGAAACCAGGTTTCGAATGAGACATCCGTCATCTTCAATTGCTGGTAATCTGATGAATACAGAAAGATCTATAGTTTAAGGACATATACATTTACAAGTGGGAATCTAATTAGGTTTGGTGGCATGGAGCAGCAGCATTTTTTAGCAGAGGAAGGACAAATCTTCTACTTATTAAGAAATTAGTGTTGAAAAGCCAATCGGTAGTATCAACTATTGAAAATTTCCTTATAAGAGCTGATTCTTTTAGACACCTATGTATATAATTGTGAGAATTCTAAATTATTTTTACATCATCAATTTATATTGAATGGTTTTCATTTGAAATGTGTAGAAACATACTAGAATAACGACTTCCAAGGCGAATAGCGCATTTGTGCTCCTTCATTCTATTGGAGAATCTGCAGCTTTCACCAATGTATACTTGATCGCAAATTTTGCATGGAATATAATAAACCCCATACATTCTCTAAACAGGAAAAGAAAAGCTGTGAGATGTAGAGTAGGGTAGGAAACGTAATTAGGAGGAATAGGGATAGACGGGTCCACAACTAAGTAGTGAGATAACTACCTAGCTCTTACCTACTCTCGGGGGCACTGGGGGCAGGAGAGCGTAACAGCCCTCCACGTTTCAGGTGTAACATTTTACACGGGCCCCTCTTTGTGGAGATCCAACTAAATAGATAATTAGGAGTGGCATTCTAAAATAAGAGGTTAGCAACTCACCTGACCTACACTAATTCATCTAATTAAAAAATATTCCCTTCATGGAGCAAAACAACCTGTGTATTCTAAAGAAGAGTCTACTTGCGGAATAGAGAGCAAGCATTCACGAATAACACCAGAACCTAAGTAACCTCACGAATGAACTCAGATTCCTCGGCGGGGTTGATACAATATGGGAATCATTATTGCACCCCGTAAGCGCGTCTCAGCAGATGTAACATGGGAAATCATGCCGCAGCTGAGATGTGGAGGAGAGCCTTCCTTCGGCACCGAAGCCACAGAAGGCGGATGTGCGGCCATATCTCTCTCATATATTTTCCCTTCGTCTACCTTCAATTCTTTCTTACAAACATTTCCTCAGACTTACCCTTGTTGGTTTTCAATTTCAATAAAAAAATAACAAATTCTTGCCTATTAATAGTCTAATCAATCAATTCCTTCAAGCACATTGTAAGTTTGCGCCTTTGACGATCTCTCAAACATTTAGGAAGAAAATTAAAAGTAAAATCTTTATTTGTATTTGGATGAGTTTTGTTAAAAAGACAAAAATGTTTAGATGAGTTTTGCCACCACATCCAGACTACTAAAAGTATCCGCGTGTGTCTCCTGGTGAAACTTGTTTCGACGTCGCGAGATCATCGCAAAACGGCCACTCCCACGTGATCGCAACTGAAAAATGAAAAGTAATACGAGAAGTCATTAGTTTCTTACCGTAGATTCCGTAAGGCAGGAGACTGTGATTAGAAGCTACAGGCTGGAGGATTATATAGATGGATTTTATGGCTGGATTTGAGTTAGGATTTCAACGCTGTAATATAAGGATAGATTTCATAGTGAATTTCAGTCAGGATTTCATGTCTGAATTTCAATGAGGATTTCATGTCTGGATTTTACTTATGATTTGATGGCTAGATTCAATGTCTGGATTTCAGTTATGATTCTATGGCTATATCTCAGTCATGATTTCATGGTCTATTCTCATTCAAGATTTCATAGCGAAATTTCAGTCTTGATTTCATAGCTGAATTACATAGCGGATTTTAATCATAATTACATGGTTCATATTAGTAATGATTTCATGGATTTATTTCTGTCAGAATTTTATGGCTAGATTTCAGTTTGAATTAAATAGTTGATTTCATTTTGGATTTCACATGAGATTAGATATTGGATTTTAGAGTGGATTCAATAGTGGATTGCAGGCCAAACTTCAGTGGATTATTCTGTGTAAAGTTTAGGCTAGTTTAATGCTCTCAATTAAGAGTAGATTTCATCGGTGGATTTCCTGGATGGTAGTAAGACTGAAAAATCAGTATAGATTTCAACATGGATGACGGGAAAGACTACATGGGTAGATTTAACCTTGGATTACATTCTAGAGTTGCGGATTGCTTTTATGCGAAATTTAATTACTATATTTCATGGTGTGGTTGGAGAAGGTGAAAATTAATATGGATCACCGCTCACCTACCTTTACATTGATACTATTTGGGTTATCTTAACACGGGAGCTTTTCCAGTTCTCGCAAAACTGCTGAAACCCTCACATTGGAAACAACGCACACAATATGCAATGTCAAACACTAATGATTTGCTAAAAGAAAAAGCGATACATATTCAATAAATGGAATATCACAAAAATTCTCTGGAAAAAAATAAAAATCGAGAGTTGTTCAAAAATAAAAAATTCAGAGGAAAGAATACAAATGTTAAGGACAAATATTCCTTATTAGATGGTAGTAAAATGGTAGTCAAGACTTATATGTACACTTTCACCTTTCTGATAATGTTAGAGGATCACACAGAGATGCTTTAAAGTGGCAAATGAGGTTCAAAAGATAGTCCGTAATAAATCTTTTAGTTTCTGATCGATGGACCATAATATATTGTTACTGGGAAATCAGCGTTCTTTGTGCGATCGGTGAAAGAAATCTTTAAAATAATAAAAAGTTTTACCAATTTAAAATATAATTTAGATACCCGAGCGGCCACCAAGTATAACGGCTTCTATCATATTAAACCAAAAAATAAATGCCATAACTATAACATTTTCTGTTTTGAAATACATTAGGCAATATTTTAAGAATATAATGGATATTTTTTTTTATAACATACTAGCTAATATCAATACTGTGTTATATGTAAGTGCTACTTCATATTCATTTTAGCTTTTGCCTCTCTCTCTCCTCTCCTCCTTTCTTGCTTTCATTTCGGAATTTACCTCTACAGAAGCTTAGGCCATTTGCAAGGCCAAATCTAAGAAAAGATCTTGTTCTTTTGCAGGGTTCCTCTTCTGGCCAACTTCTCCGGGCCACTTCTTGTGGCCAGTCACGCTATTTGTGATCTCTCGAAGCCAGGCTGATTAGAATGGAACTATGCCGACGACAGAGTGATAATAAAGATAATGTTTGGCAGATTCGGCCTATTGTTTTAGTTATGAGAGATGAAATAAAAGAATAGTTGACAAAATGAGTGAAAACCAAATGTTTTTGGACCCATTTTTGTATTCAGCTTCTGTGACAATCGTATCAGCGCGATAAATTTATTCCCATAATCAGTTTGAGTGTAAAAGAGGTTCACGTAGGTAGTTTCCACCTAAGTGTGGAGCGCAGCTCTCTATCTCTTATCCTGGTGTAGGGGAGATATGGGCAAATCCCTCAAAGTACCTAATAAAGTTTACTTGAAGTACTTTTGACATGGGTGTGGGGTACATCCATACAACGAATGATTTACGGGAAATCTCCCAAGTAATAGTTAGGTACAGTATTGAAAACTATGCTGCAGATGTGTCCTTTGAGATTAGTTGTCCTTTAGACCCCAAAGCAAGCAGTTTCCTGCACTCATCCTTCCAATACACGCAGGAAACTTAGCAGCTATATATCTTCCACAAAATTTCACTACTTTCTTTATAATTCTCTTTATAACAGCTATCTGCTGGAGTTGCCCTCGTTGATATTCGCTTTGAAGGATATTGAGTGGTATAACTTGAATTTTTCTGTATTAAAATTATTTATTTCTCAATAAATCCACAGGTATACGTGTTGTTGAGTTGCACTGGAGTTTGGAGTGATTTCATTTCGAATCTTGCCAATAATGGAGTCGATGAGACTAATTTGAAAAGATCTCAGCACTGATGCGTTCTCCAATTCTACTCTGTGCTTGATCTCTAAGCGTTCCTGACCCGATGAGAACACAAAGAGAGGTTTATTTTATGTAAAAAGGGGAGTTTCAACGACAGCATCTTCGACCATAAGTGTTGAAAGAGAGATTAGTGAAAGTGTGAAGTTGGATATACGTAGACATATGAAGAAAGAAGATACCCGGAGTAAAATCCCTAGGAGGCTCTCGTCCAGTTGGGGTAACGCAATTATTTGAAACGGTTTATGTTCTGAAATTGGTGTCTCCGTTTGGAACCATGAATTTAAAAGTAATGTTGCCATGGCGACAACCACCGTGGTTAGTCGTAGCATAAATTAATGAAAACTACAACTGGCACAAATGAATCATCATATTGTTCCGTTTATGAGAGATGTTTCATGAGGGAGGAATAAAGATTCATGGAGTTCCATCGTAATGGCAGAATGTAATTCACTGAAGTAGCCAATAAAGATATAAATAATAGTACCCCTCCCTTAATAAAAGAAAAGCAAAAGGGCGTAAGGTTATAAATATAATGGCTAAACAATCAAATTAATAAAAGATAATGATAAAAGTGACCAAATTAATCAAAGATACTTTAAAGAGGCTTTAGGTTAAAAAAAATATAGCCAAAAATTAAAGGAATATATTCGACAGGAATAAAAAGGCCAATTTCGGATAATTTTAAAGGTTGGCCAAATTGGCAATTCCCAGAAAGCATTAAACAGGCGAGTGGTGGAAACATGAATTTGGTGGCTTATACCAAATCTGTCATACTCTCAAGCCTTTACTGTCTGACTAGTTCCTACCACTTGTCTAGGAGAATTTTTTCTGATTTGAAAACAAGATGTAGACAAAATAATGAAAACACGTTAACACAAGAGCGCATTTTGCCCATTTAAACGAGCGCAATATATGCATTTTTCGTTGTGTTGTAAATTTTAACGTTTCCTTTTAAATAATTTTTCCTAGGACTACAGGCTGATAAAAAAAATTAGAGTTTCATTTGGTAACATCAACTATCGAATTCATATGTAAATATATTATTTATCGTAAAATAAAGCTACCAAAGTTGTTGAATACTTATAAAATGTCTACTAGAAGGTAAGTTCCATAAAATAACTATTACTATGACGGATAATTTACTACTATTTACGGTTAATACTGTCTCCTCAGTGTTAATCATATAGACACCTAACCACTGCCGGTAGTTTTAATAATATAACTTTGTAGCTGATTGAATGTAGCTGCCCATTTAAATGGGTACCATGTGGGACAATACTTCAGTTTTACCAGGTACTCTAACTTCCACAGTACCTTTTTTCCGTTCTGTGTGTTACTTATGCCTAATACTCAGAAATGTTATACGAGGGTAACTATATAGTTTTACTTTATATATGAACATTATTTATTGTTAAATTACTAATACAATATTTTTAGGTAGGCCTATTGTGAATATAGAAGATGCGGTTGCCGATCTGCACACATTGTCTGGTGATCATAGTGGTAATTCGACAGGCATTGATGTAGCCTTGGTACCTCCTGATGATGGCATGGCCTCCGAGGTAGATAACCCAGCCGAAGTGCTTGTCAATACTGGGCAAGAAAATATAAAGCTTTTGGGAGCACATGTTTTGGCAACACCTCCACATATTGAATTTAACAATCGAAGTACTCATGGAGGGCCATTTTCATCATATAGCTCTACAATAATTTTTGGTGAGTGAATTTCAGCCAAGTTAGAAGTTAAAGTTTGTACTGTACTACAACTTTAATTAATGTACAATCGTATCTTGTGGTTAATAATTGTATGCATAAGGATATGTAGGCCCCTATATACTGTATAATTAGAGATTAAATATTGATGATTTTGTTATGTTTTTTGAATAGGGGTAACGTTTGAAGATATGCAAGGTAGAGAAAGCGAAAGGGAGATGCTAACTCCAAAAAAAAAATGAAGTCTAAAATGCCTACTTACATTTGGATCACCTCCAATTTGGAAAAATTATATGCAAGTTCGGTATCGAAACCAGAGAAAATTAATCCAGTTATTTTGAATAAATAGGCTAATGAAGTAGTCCTACCTATTAATGTCTTCAAAGTGTTTTAGGACAATGAGATATTGGATCTTATTCAATCAGAGACAAACCTATATCACCAACAGAGATTTGAAAAAGATTTGGCAGTTTCTGTTGAACAACTCTATAAATTTTTGGGTATTCGACTGAAATATGGATATAATATGGTGAGCACATTTTTCAATGCATATAAATAATGACTTAGCTGTTTGACAATTATTTTTTTATATTGAAATCCTGCTCATATCCATTTGTATTTACAGGTACCAAACCGCCAGCTCTTCTAGTCGAGACAGACAGATACTCGAAACTTTGCTGTGATTAAATGTGAAATAAGTATGAAAAGATTTGAGTAAATTATTCGAGGACTACATTTTGTGGATAATACTAAATAACCAGTAGGAGATAAATTTTTTAAAGTTAGACCATAATTTGTGTAACTCAACCAAGGGTTTTAGAGGTTTCTTCCCCTTTTCCGATGCAATGGCAAATCGATAAAGCAATGGAGCCTTATTATGGATGACAGAAGCTAAAACAGTTTATTAGAGGATAGTTTGTACTGTTTGGGTCTAATATATGGTACCTCTGTTCTCATGAGGGTTTTTTTGTATAATTTAAGCTATATGAAGGAAGAGATACTAGTCACGAAACAGGTATGAGTGTCGGTGAATCTGTAGGAAAAACACTAGCATGGAAACTAGTCCAAAAGTGAGTCATGGGTACATAGATTACTTTGTTACCACACTGCCTCTGCTTGAATTATTCCAGGAAGCAGATATAAAAAAACAGGTACGATTTGTTGGCATATGATTAAAGGTGTCTCTCTTTGTGATATGAAAAAGCCAGAGAGAGGTGAAGCACAAGTCGTAAATTGATCCTAAGAAAAAGATCGTAGTTTTCTATTGACAAGACAATAGTGATGTAAATGCTGCTACAAATAGAAAAAATGCCATTTCTCTCATTATGGGTAAATGCAAGCGATGGTCCAAAAAATCAAGTCATGTAGTAGTTCTACCACAACTAATGATTATACAACATTACCATCAAGCTATGGGAGGAGTGGATCTATTTGATCAATTTCGAGCAAAGTATAGAGTTTCATCCCGTAAACGAGTCTGGCACTATCCACTAATTTGATTTGTTCTAAATGCTTCAATTTTCAATGAATGGATTCTTTACCGAAAGATCCATAATAACATCACTGAATTAGATAACCTAAGAGAGATTGTACAGGTTCTTCTAAAACCTCCTGATGTGCCTGGGAAATGTGTGTCACTCAAAACTCCTGGTGCAATACGGTACGAGAGAATCGATCATAACATTGTGATGGGTGTAACCCAGTGGAGGTGTGGCGATGGTTAAAAAAATGTCAAACCAAAGTGTATAAAGAGCGATGTGGCATTGGATGTTCAATGCTGGGTCCAATATCATTCTGGGACAAAATAATAAAATAAGAATTTCAATCTAATAAATGATAATAAAAATGTTTCTAATGTTATTTACTTACAACTCAGTATTTAGGAAATGTTCAATACCTCCCTTTTCTATCTGTCTATCTCTCTCTATCTCTCTCTCTCTTTATATATATAAATATATATATATATAAATATATATATATATATATATATATATATATATATATATATATATATATGTGTATATTCACCTAGATTTCTTATAGAAAGCTTGAGTCTTATATTCAGTAAGAAGGAAAAAACGAAGAAAGAGGGTCCCATCTTTAATTTTAATGCTTCGGGTTATTACGAAAACCATCTTTAGAAGCTAAAAACAAATTCTAAATGTGTAATTTTAGCCTAAAAACATAAATAACAGCACAACTTTAAAGTTAAAAACCCCAGATCAGAGAAAATCACAAAAACGCCGTTAAAATTATAAAATGAACGTTATATTAATGAACAAACAAAATAGTGTTGTAAAAAACAGCAAAATATTTGTAATGAGATACTATCAATTAAGGACAGACAAAGTAAAGGTAATATTACAAAATTAAACAATTTAAATAGAAAAATAGAGAAATGGATACAAAAAAATGTAAAACTAAAATATAGAGACTGAAACATTAGCTTATATGGTCGGATCACAATGACGAGTGAAAATAGAAAGGAATTCAAAGAATAAATATAGCTTGGATAACTTATAAACCGAGAAAAGGAGAACGTGTCATCATTTAAATTGGGTTGGTTGTATTTATACAAAGTGATTCTTTAATGCGGAGAGATGAAATAGATTTATCAAAATTAAGACAGAAAAATCATTTAAGGACACGTCTCTTCGGAGGCCTTAATTTGTTTTCCAATTATTTTAGTTTGCATTTTGAATTCAATTTTTTAAAAGAATACTTTGTAAAAAATGATTACCCCTTATCTTTAGTTGAAAGCTGTATTAGGAAGTTCCTCTCCAGGCTTTATAACCCCTCCACTTCTTTTAATGTCACAAAAGAAATCAGGTATGTCCTGTTACATTCTCCGAAAACGTTTAATTTCCATTTTTACCAAATTTTATTGTCAAATTGATTTTAAACTCATATTCATTAATAACAAAAATATTGGTAATTCATTTAAAGTGAAGGACAATATTCCCACGCCGTTTAGTTCGTGCATTGTATATAAATTGATTTGCCCTCGCTGTAAGTTGGAGACCTATATAGGAAGCGCAGTACGTACTTTTCAGTGGCGTTTTTGTTCTCACATGGGAATTAGCCATAGAACCGGTATAACCTTAAGTAACAAAGAGTTTTCTTCCATCAGGAAACATGCTATTGATTGTAAAACAGACGTGTCCTTAAATGATTTTTCTGTCTTAAATTTTGATAAATCTATTTCTTCTCTCCGCATTAAAGAATCACTTTGCATAAATACAACCACGCCAATTCAAGTGATGACACGTCCTCCTTTCCTCTGTTTATAAGTTAACCAAGCTATATTCATTCTTTGAATAATTTCCTATTTTGACTTGTCATTGTGATCTGACCATGTAAGGTAATCTTTCAGTGTCTATATTTTAGTTTTACTCTTTTTGTATCCAATTCTCTATTTTTCTATTTCAATTGTTTAATTTTGTAATATTACGTCTACTTTGTTTCTCCTTAATTAAAGGTATCTCTTTACAATTATTTTGCTGTTCTTTCCCTCACTACTTTGTTTGTTCATTAATGTAACGTTCATTTTATATTTTTAACGTCGTTTTCATGATTTTCTCTGATCTGTGTTTTTTAACTTTCAACTTGTGATGTTATTTATGTTTTTAGGCTTTGATTACTCATTTCTTATTTATTTTTAGCTCCTGAAGATTGGTTTTGTAATAATCCGACACGTTGGAATTAAAGATGAGACCCGCCTTCTTCGTTTTCTCCTTCTTACTGAATATATATGGATATATATATATATATATATATATATATATATATATATATATATATAAATATATAATTCATTTTACAATATTCAAAGAATAAATTATTTTGTTAGTACAAGTTATGTGTATCATTAGGCAAACTGTAGCCTCAATAAAATTCGATACACACTGTAAGGTGCATGATACCCATTTAAATGTGCTTTTCATAACTCAGGTGACATTTCAAATATTTATTAAATTTCAGCAGCAGTCATGATTTTCATTCATTAGATGTTATATATGTAAAAATTAACAAGTTCGAAAAGGTACAAAGGGTATCATGCGCTCGTGGGTTAAATACAAGTTATATTATTCAATATTTAGTTTGTCCACTTTTGGCAGCACTAATTCATATAATATATCAAAAATTGAATTATATATCTCTTTTACAATGGTTACTAAATTTTGATTCATTCATGAAGCAAAACCTTTTTGCAGTTTTTTCAGCGTATTTACTGGAGCAAATTGGTTCTTCATTCAAACATGATGAAATACTGCACTACCAATGTACCACTTATGATTTACATTACAAGGTATTTCACTCTAAGCCAGGCTCTCTCGGGGCAAGCGGTGTATATTGATACTTCTTGGATGATCCCTTCACTATTGCAGAATAATGTAGGATTAACCCCGCAATTAAAATGGAAAAAATCTCCCGAATGTTAACTTCATCATATACCACTAGAGCACGACCAAAGAAAAACATGATAGGGATTTCCCCCATCATCCCAATCCCGCCTTCATAACAAATGACGTCTTTTTATGATGTCAACGTATCTAAAAATGAGGGGTGGTCTGAGTCAAATGACTAACAGTAATATGGCAGTAGAAACATATGAAGTTTCCGAATATTTTTTCGAAACTGTGTAGTGCGTAATTTTTCCCTATCCTCAGCTATACTAATTTCCCTAATTTCTTTAATAAATCTTTTTTCAAAATGTTTGCAAAAAATCAACTTTTGCTTTAATTTTCTTTGATGAATAAATTGAAATACCAACTGCTTCAGGTTATTAGCACTCATTTCAACAGTTTTCTCGCGCGATAATCTCAGGGTTTTGCTACCAAGACAAGATCTCAAGATTACAATAATAATAATTTTTCCGCTAATTTTACTGGAAGTATTTTTCATGCGAGATCGATCTAATGATATTGAGACACCCCAAAGAATATCTTTTTCTATTAGATCATTGTTATGTTCAAGAGAGTTACGCTTACTTAAAGTTAGACACTCAACAGGGGCACACAATTACTATAGCACCGACCTATCTTCACATTTCTCTTATATCATAATTTATCTTAGAAATTTTTTCATTTATTTATCGGAGGTCCCACCATTGGTTTTCATTTTAGTTTGAAAAAATACATAAATATAACAAATTTCTTGAAGGCAAACAATCTGAACATTTTAGACAGCAGAATTTGGGAAGCTTCTCGATTTTGCTATGAAATAGTCAACCATCTTTATTTTTTTATAGTAAACTCAATTTGACTAACAATACACAATGCTTATATTTATCCTCCTTACATTATAATCTTCTATCTTTTCAGTTTACAGTAGAAATAATTATGCAGTTTTATTCCCTGCCACTCACATCGCTACAAATGCTCGGAGAGCATTCGTTCTTTAACAGCTTCATCGACTCAACCAAGATATTGGATTTAGTTCAAAGGCGACATTTTATAAATCTTAAAATTTCTGCGCCCTCAAAGGGACCACCAAACATTTGAAAATTCTTTAAAATGGTGGTAAATATTGGAATCGATTGTCTAAGATGCATGGGAAATAAAGCAGCTGGCGAAAACGAAAGAGCAGTTGAGGAAATATAAGAAGTGAGCATAAGATGATGCGAATGGAAGAATAAAGAAGTGGGTGGTTAAAAATGCAGAAAATAAAAATTATCACTTTAATACATCTTTAGAGGTGTATAACAAAGAAAATTTAAACTTAGAAGCCTAAAGGAGCAAAAGTAATTTCCTGAAATTCCCTCTTTCACACTGGTAAGACGGTTTAATTGAACAAATGAAACTTCGTGAACGACGACATACGCATTTATCAAATTAATAAACCGGTGAAAACAATAGATCAGTCAGAAGAGAAAAAAAGAATAAATAGATAAAAGAAGATTGGAGCAAAGATGAAAATAAAGAGGCATATACACTGAAATGACTAAATAGGAGGGCTACATAATATCGTGTATGACCTCTTCTTGCCCGGCGAAGTTCAGCAACTCGGTGTAGGAACGATACTATTAATCTAAAGAAGACCTCTTAGCAGATGTTGACTACTGACGTCTCGATTGCTGATCTTGGTTATAAGGAGACATGGCGTAGAGTGCCAAGAAATGCAAATGACCAGTTTAAAAGCTTCGCTCAAATAAGTCTTTTCTGACACTTCGGATTTTGGAGTGTATTTTCCGCTCAGAAATGTGGTTCGGTGAAGCAAGAACGTTGGTAACATCTCTATGCTAGCTTTTATCAACAATAGGAAGCAAGTGTAAAATATGTCTTATTAAGTTCTTGTCCACGAAACCAATTCTAGGCCCATTAACACGAGCCACTGCGCATTACTTTGCTGAAATTTGCCAGCATTTTAAGGGCATATGAAAACCATGAATGGGTGCAAATGATCACCAAATTTTCAAACCTCGCGATCACCGGTAAAGCACGTATTAAGCAAACTGTCGGACACAGTCCAACAAAACTGGGGTGCGCCTTGTTGATAAGTAGGTTTCATGGCTCCATTAGATCTGCTCCACAACAGCACCACAGACAACTGTAAACGTGAGACATCGGAGCAGGCCACATGTCAACCGTCTTCAAAGGTTCAATCAGTGAGGCCACGAGGCCAGGTGATCGATGTATCAATGTCGTGGTATTAAGAGTGGTACTGGTAGGTTTTCTTCTCCCATAGCTCATGAAAGGGAAAGAAGGCTGCACATAACTGATGATTGTACGTCTGGTACCTTCTGTATTAAATGAATCAGTGGTGCCTCTGTATACCTTGAACAATTATAGCGACACCATCCGTAAGATCAAGTCAACGACCACTGATATGTCCATGGTGAGCATTAATGCTTTATACGAGTAATTCTAGTTAAACGCGTTACACCATATATCAACATATGTTGATTTTTTCCTAAATTTTCAGAAGTGAAATGTGCCATCCATATGGCGTCCTCTAACATGTCCTGATCGAAATAAGATAATTCACGATACTTTGATATAGTCAGCCTTGATGGCATTCACACCGACCCACAAAATTTCCGATCACAACAGATACACGTCTTGAAATTCACATGGCATTACGTTTCGGTGGCATCCCCTACCAGTACCATTACCTTTCCTAGTACAAGGCCATGGCTTTTGGGCATTTACTGCAAATCCTGTATCATTATGACCCAGTACTGCTCATAATTAATAGTTTTAATGTTGGATTAATTTCTTCCCTTTACCTTGAACGCGTTCAGAGGAAAGACGTTATTTAGCAACTGAGGATGCCAAAATTTAATCGCCTATCTCAAATTAAGGATGGAAAATTTCATTATTTTTGAAAAACAATCTCTCTGGCTTCATATGATTAATTTATAACTTCCATCTTGACTGGCTCTTGTAGGTCATGGAAACATATCATAGCAGTAAGGGGAGCGCAAACATCGAGATATACTGAACATAGATACTAAGGAGTTATACGATGAAAACACGATGGGAGAATTCATTTGGGTGCTTGTACCGTCAAGCATTTACAATACAAACAGAAATCAAAGAAAACTGTTCACTTTTAACTTTTTTATTGTTTTTTTTTATATTCTTCTGGGAGATTTCAAGAAAATCGTACAAATTAAACTGTATTTTTATCATAAGACATACAATGAAAAAAAGAAATTGCATATCCTTAGTCAACATTTCATCAAATAAGCAACAAAAGCAAATTTAAAACAAATAATGGCCATTTTCTATTATTTTTCCAAAAAAAGAAGTTGAAAAAAACTGACTAGCCAGGAAAAAAAAGTGTGTTGCATAGTTGAATTGGTTTATGATAGTATGGTTATAGTTACGTAAGTGATTGGTATGGTGGGATTAAGATTTTATAGTAATCGCTTTGTGATTATTATTATACGTTTTGTATTTACGTTTCTTAATAAGTTGTTGTGCCTATGATTATGTGGTTGTTTAAGATAATTGTACTTCCGGCAATGATTACATGGTGATGGTTAGTATTCTATAGACTTAACCGAGTGGAAACACTGCTTTAAATTTCAACAAACTTAATCCACATCGAATGTTTCAAGTGACCAGATGGAGTCAGGATAAGGGACATATTTTGGCCGCTGCCAATCACTGAAGATAAATGGCATCTTAATTTATATCATTTAAATAGTTATGGTTGTTTTTTATGGCTTTGATTATATTTTCTTTGATAACGGAGATTATCAAAACAATCATCTTTATGGTTACAATAGTTTGGTTATGGCAATATTGTCTGTATATACGAAAAGAGTGCGGACAAACTGGAGAAATAAGGCAAAGAGAAAACGTGTGATTTTGAGTTTTCAGGTTGTGGTTATAATTTTATTAATTCTCATCAACGTAAATAACAACCAAAACACCCGGTAGAAAAAAAAGGAAAATAATTCGGTAAAAAAATGGTAAAGTTAGGGTGATTAAGTGTGTGAAAGTTACATAGCCCGATTATTATTTTGAAAGAGAATCCAAAGATGTTTCCACTCCATTCACTTTGATCTGATATAATATTTGGGGGGGAAAAACCCTAATATTTTACTACTAATTTACGGTGTTCTTCGGGAATATGGACTGTTTTTCACTTTCTACACGCACCTCGAAACATCATTTCACTGCACATGGACGGTGGCTGCTTTTGGTTAACCTCTAAATCTCTTTCTTCCACACGCCGCCAGACATTGACAGATCATCACACAGGGCACCAATTGATCCTGGCTGATCATTTAATATGGTCAATTCATAAGTCGAATCCAAACAAAATCAATCCAATCCTACCCAAACTAATTCAATCCTACTAAACCCAATCCAACACAACCCAACAAAACCAAACCTAACCTTCCTCACTCATCATTTTATTGGAAACTTTATTTTTAAAATAAACAATATTGAAAATTGTAAATTCCTGCTTTTCTGGGAAAATAATGTAATTCATAGCCCATTTTTATATATTTTTGCCTTTCTTATTTGTATTGAATTTCAATTGTCACCTATTATAATTGAATAACTTTAATCTAGTTGTAATTTGCCAGTAAAGAATAAGAATGGCCTGGTCATTTGTGTGGACGGCTGCGTTATACTGTGTAATTTAAGTTTAACTCGGAATTTCTCATTACATGAAAAAAGTATAATTTCTGAATGAATTAAAAAATCATGGACGAATAAAAATATTATAACAAACATTACGTATTATAGTCATAGAGGCATTTTAAAATTACACACACAAATACACGTATCAAGCTTTGAGGCCAAAATAAAATTTCTTTCAAGGAAATATTATTATAATCAATATCACATCATGATAATTGAAAGAGATAAACAAATGGGTCGTAATAAAAAAAAATACTCATTAATCAGGCAAAGTAAAAAGTACCTATCTTTCAAAGGCAGATTAGACAATAATTGATTTTACATAGCTTATTACGTACATACACTTCCCTCATCCAACGAAACCAACTATATTGCCCAGTCTTACTCAGGTAATAAATATTACCTGATGAAGATAGAAATTAAAAAACACTCCATAAATTAATGAGTTTATAGTCAATTTTGCGTCTGTAATTATTTAAGCGAACACAATTTCACGTATATTAACTAAAATCAGCTTGCAACTTAAGGCTAAATTTTCTTACAAACAAGTACTTATTCCGTTCTTTCATCCCTGTTCTTTCTATATTTAACCAACAAATATTTAATCGTGTACTCAAAAAGTGGAATGTCTATCATTTAGACAATACGAAGTGCTACTGGATTTCTTTTTTATATTTTGTATTATTTAAAGTTGAAGGTAGATTAGAGCTAGGAAAACTACTAGATACATAATTTCGGTTTCTCCTAATAGAGTAGATGTAGTAGAAGTGTTTAACTGCAACTATATCTGGACATGAAGTGAAAACGTAGATGTAATTAAACTTAGGGAACCAAGATCCTTAGATTTGTCACATTTGTACATGTTTTTTTAGCATGATGATTATATCATGGTGTGATAGTAATTACATGGTTATAGCTTTAGAAGCTTTCAATGTTTAAAGCATTAAATTTATATCACGGCTATAGTGTGAAAGTTATAACAAGATGGTTAGAGTGAAATATCATAATTTTTGTTATATTGGTATCGAAAGATGGTTATAGCAAAGTTAGATCATGATGGGTAAGTTTTTTTTTATTATAGCATGATGATTATTCATATAAAGGCTTGATTCAATAATTGTATAGTAAAAGTGAAAATAAATAGACGGATAGAGAGTAATAAAGTGAAATAAGAGGAGGATTGAAGGAGTTAGAGATACAAAATTGTACAATACAAACTTGTAAACTCTTCGGGAGCACGAACCTAATTTAAGGCTATGTTGAATAATGGTTTAACAATAGGAAATATAATAAGTAGAAAATAAAGTAAGGGAGAAAGAAAAGTAGCTATCTTACATGAATAAAAATGAATGAATGTCAAAAGAATGCATAAAGTAGGAATAAATAGGTATGACTTTATATAAATAAAAACAATGCCTAGTTGGAAAATTATCAAAGTAATTTTAGACATAAATAAAATGCAATAAAACAATACAAATAAATAGAAATGATGATATCTATATAATTTTATAGAAAGGAAAATAAGTGAATATATGTAAATGAATACAATGAATCAAGGCAACAGAATAAAAGTTGACGGAATCACAATTATAGAAGTATTATCATTGCATAGATCGAAAAGCGAAGCCACAAGGGTGTATGCAATGGATTTAACAAATTAAACCCATGTCCAGCACCGAGCTTAGAATATTGGTTATCATCAGGTCGTAAAATCATTTAAAGGTTTACTATTTTATAGATTTAGCTAAATGATTTTTACATTTTACACAAACATCTAGAGCAGGGGTTTTTAAACTTTTTCGGCCGCGCCGCTCTTAGCATCTTTCATGGGATCTTGCGGCCGGTCCCCATCTATTTCCATATCCATAAAAATCAGGTTCGTTTTATTGAGTGTTTAAAAAGGGTTGGTTAAATTCTTATTACAATGTCTCATCTTCAAATGACAATCAGCTTCGGCTGAATATTTTTTTATGTGAGCAATCACAATCAGTAAAATCAATGGAAAGGATGAAGTTGTTATTTTTTAAGCCAATAATTGAATGCGAGGTTTGGTTGGTGACAATACGCATCACAAAGCTTTGACACATTCGAGCCTGCTTCCTGATTTCGTCTTCACATTCACGAGTGTACGAAGAAAACTTAGTTTTAACGAAGGGAAGTGGCAAAAAACGATAGCAATGTGCGTAGTGCTACAGTTCCAACCTTTTGGTATAGGCAAACGTATTTCGTCCAGAAATCGCCCAGAGGCATCGTTTGGAAATCGTCTTTGTCGGTAGAATTGAATTTAAATTCCAAAAATTCCTCCTGCAGATCGTCCGGTAGGAGGTCTTCGTTGAATCCAAAGAGTTTTATCGTCAATTCGTCCTCTGGGAGTTCCGAGTTTCGCAGGTATGGAAAGTATCGCTCAAATTATCGTTTGAAGTGCTCGAGGTTTTCCTTCACTTGCAACTTCAATTCCCCTTCCAGAGGAAGCTGCTTTTCCTCAAGGGCTGGATGGAGTTTGGGAAAAAAGCCACCATTTCACTCTGAATTCTCCGAGGCCACAATCCCAGCTTCGCTAAGAAAAAACGTAATACATCATAATTATCCATGAGACTCGTATTCCTTCCTTGCAAGACGGTTGAAAACATTCAACGTTTCGAAAATATCTACAAGGTATGCCAATTTTAGTTGAAAACCCTCTGACGTGAATGACAACAAGAGATCCTGTTTCCCCTGAGCTTCAAGAAAGAGCTTTCCTTTTTATCTCACCTTGTAAATACGAGCCAACATGTTTCCCTTCGACAGCCAACGAGCAGCCACGTGAAACAACAGAATCTCATGATCAGAACCGATATCCTTACACAGCATGGCTAACAGAATCGAATTGACAGCCCTTTCTTTCACGTAATTGAAGACTCGTATGGTAATGACCAGCTTATCACTCATTGCAGCAGGGAGAGTCCTGGATGCCAGAGCTTCTCTTTGGCTCACGCAGTGAGTCCCAACTGCGGTTTGGCTCTTCTGCTTCATCCTAGGGATAAATTCACTCCGTGATCCAATTATTGCAGGAGCACCATCTGTACAGACTCTTACAACTCCATTCCACTCTACGGCATTGCCATCTAAGTACGAGGAAACAGCTTCGAACACATCATCTGCTTTGCTAGGCGTTTCATCTCCTCCTCAATTAAAGTAGATCCGACGAAACGAACTTAGACCAGCAACTGAGACAGTTAAGCAACATAAGTTGTCTCATCACACTTAATGGTGAAAAAGGTGATGCACGTTTCTTTTCAAGAACTTGAAATTCAATATCCTTTGCCAGTTCCTCGATTCACGTTATCATCGTAGAATCAGAGATGGAAATCTTCTCTAGCTTTCGGCTGTTGACCTCCCCCAATACAAGACTTCATGCTTTTAGCATGCATGGTTTGATCAGAGTTTCGCCAATGTTGTGGGGTTTTTTGAACTAGCAATCATATGAGCGATTTCGAAAACGCATCCACTACTTCAGTAGATGATGATTGACGAAAGTTCTGTCCACCTGCAATCTTGATTTTCTTGAAAGATTCATTTTTTCATTTGAATGAACGCCAATGGCTTGTTCGGAAGGCCAGGGTGTTTCCTCTCCAGACGACGTTTCAAGCGACTCGGCCTCAGGGCGCCATTGCTCAGAGTTTCGAAACATATCACGCATTTTGGTAGGCTCTGATCATTCATCGTAGCATAAGTTAACCCATACTGAAGATATTCATCGAGGTATTGCCTTTTATTACCGCTCATCATATATCAAAATCTGAGAAAGGAAGAGAAAACAATTAGCCTAAATCGCTATATAGATTTTTATTTATTTAGTTTTAGTTTCTCATTCGATTCGATTTACTCACTGGGAAGAAGTACAATAGGTATAGGGGATTAATACACCATTCTGCTTCTTCCGCCCGGTTCATATATTATTTGCTTGTGTGCATAGTCTGTGCATTGTGGTGAATACATGATATGATTAAATGATGGTTATTAAAAAAATATCAAGGTTATTCAGCACATCCTATCAAAGACTGCTATCTAAATTCAGCCATGAACTCAATTTAACCTAAATATGTCACTTATTGTTTGTATGAATTTTATGTTGGCCATATTCTTCTTAAATAATATTTTATATTTATGTATTGCTTATTATTAATGATATATAATCTTTTCAGATTACGCTTACATGTAATTACACTATTCACAGATAATTTTGATCGTATTTGGACTAAACCTTTACTGGACTACCTGCCCTCACTGGCCCACTGTGTTAACTAGGTAAACTTGTTTTTAGCTAAAGAGCATCTGACTATAATATATCTGATAAAACACTTCAAATTATTGTATGGTAAAACAGCAAATAAATCCGATCGTATATTGCACAACAAAACCACAACCAGAGTGAGAGATCATATAGTCATAATAGAAAAAGTAATATTACCTAGCTGTTGGGAAGGGTACATAATAAAACTTCTTTAGCTATCAGTGCACAAACACTAAGGAAACCACTTCTCTAACTTGTTGTTGAATCACAAACAGCATGTGAATTTAAAGTTCTGCAAAAAGATACAGTTACTATTAGGTAGCTACACTATTTGATTTGGTGTAATGATCTACTCAGCATACCTAGTTCACACATCATAATTATATTTCTTCATCCTCAGTTAATCTAGGTACCTTAATTGTTTTCATTTTTCTGTATACTATGTATTCTGGCTTTTAAACTGTCAAGAGCATTTAACATACTACCTTATCATATGGTTCTTGGATTGCATTGCAGGAGCAATACACATTATACCGCATAATCATACTGCACCATGTAGTTCTAAATGACATATATGAATGAAGCACACAAAATAATACACTTAAATAGCATCACTTTACTGCACTTTGTACTTCAAAATGAAACAGTTAATGCACGCTACCATTAATATTTCGTCTGAATATTACGTCTCACATACTTTCGGAACGTCGTGGGCTTTTCTTATGCAAATTATATATTCAGCAATCGAAGTTAAAATCTAGCCTATTAAATGTCGTTGATGTTATAGTAATTACATATCTTTTGCATGGAAACTTCTACAAAATCATTCTTATACAGGGCGTCAAGTTCAAAAACTCTGGGAACCAAATTATTACAGAGTTTATTATTCTCTATGTATCGGTGAACCACCTGAAAAATTGAAAAAATGAATTGACAAACTGGCCTTTGAAATGTTGGCTGACTTTCAGTCACTCCTCAATATTTACCAGCAAAAAAGACGTCACACTAGATCGCACCACGCCTCCCCTGAGAACCATCAAAGCCCCGTCAGGGGATTGCGCCCACCAGTTTAAGAACCCTTGACCTAGAGGGTAGCAACCATTTTGCTTTACATCTTCATTTTAATAAAGATTTATTGACTTGCAAATCGAAACGGTTGCTACCCTCTAGATGTTTATGTAAGTTGTAAAAATCATTTAGCTTAGCCTGTAAAATATATTGGTATTATTTTGGTAGTAATTAAATTATTGTTATTATTACTAGCAATATTATATCCATATTCATGCAGAAGTCTGACATTTTAAGAGAGGAAAATTGGGTAGATAAGAAATATTCGAGGCAAGGTCTTGACACCACTCATCAGTGACTAAAGTAAGGGTGGAAAATTCACGCTTTTCGAGAATACCTAAATTGTATAAATACAATATCTGATGTTTAATCTGATTTAATCTCCGCGAGCTCCACACTCTCTTTATAGTAGGTCAGCTTGCCATTTCTTTTTTTCTTGTTTTTCTTTTGGAGAGAGTCTCTTGAGGGTGACTCTTAAAAAATGACCTAAAGGCGACTTTCCTTTACCAACTGGCATAGGAGAAAGTGAAACGCCTCTTCACATTGAGACATAACATTTCAACTTGTGTTAAGTAACGGTTAGTGCATACGTAAATCTTGTGCTTTGACGTTTCCAGGTTCGAGCGGATAATTTGCACCAGACATAATCTACTGTGAGCTCACCATTCAAACATAGGCATCGGCCAATCTATATAATTTGATTAGTCTATACATAGAATAATTTCCTATGAAAATCAATTTTATAATTTATATTATAAATTACTATTCACTTATCTTCAAAATTGATACTTTAATTAATTAAGGTTTGTTAAAAATAAAGAAAATTTGGTTGGGAGATTCGACATTAATAAAACGAACATATGGCTGAATAAATATGATAAATTCCTATGCAATCCATAAATTACATTAGCACCTTGTGTTTGCCACACATCCTAGCATCTGTACACATGCAGTTATAGACATAATGAATATTTCGTAGAGCCTGAGGCTTTGGCCTGTGAGATGAGGCCAAAGAAGGACGTTATTTAGTCGCTTTGTAGCAAAAAGCGCAGTCCGGAAAAATGTGGCTGACTAATAAATATCATTCATTAGCGAATGCGCGCGAGGTGGGGTGGAGGGTTTGGTGGTTCATAGCTTTACCAAATTATAGAGGGGATCGTTAGGCAAAAATAAAAAAAATAATTTGGTAGGGTTTTTACCTGTGATCTTCAGTTGTGGGTTGCTTTTTATTTTAAAACAATTCTAAACTTTATATTTTATATATTTCATAGTTAGGAATGGGTGAAATGAAGAGGCACGCAGTTATTGTGGCTAGAAATGCTGAAAATAGCAATATAGAAATAGCACGATTTTTGAAAGTCTCAAGGTCATTCGTCTACGAAGTTTACAAGGAAGTAGAGGCCAAAGATGGTTAAGCTATGCATCGATAATGTACGCAAGTGAAGACCTTGTGTGTTTCAACAAAACTTGGCACCATCACACAAGGCTCACTCAGCGCTGATATAATGATCACATAACCCTAACATTTGGCCTCCTAGTTCCCCAGATCTCAATGTAGTTGAGGAAGAGTAATGTCCAATATGAACAAGAACTACTTGATCCTTGACTTTAGGCAATTCAGACATCCCATAGATGCCGTTATCGAAGGTAAAGGATACTTTATTGAAGAGAATTACAAAACAATATGTTTATTCTTATCTTCACACCTTTTTCAACAAAATAAGATATTATTATCTTTTTCCAAGAGTCATTTTCATTTAAGTATAAATCTGTCCTCAAATATATTAAGCACCCTGTATATTAGTTGTGACATTTAAAATTGTTTATTTCAAAATTAGCAAATTTTCCTTATTTTTCAGGCTTTTTTATAATTAAGTCAATTACGAGAAAATCACAACCGTAGCTTATAAAATTGCACAAAGTTTCGATTTTTGCATCGAAGAATTATTCATGATTCTAAATTCATTAATGAAAGTTTAGTTTTTGCTCATTCGTCCTTTTCAAAGTCAGAATTTATAAAACATTCAAAGGCCACCAAATTGGGATTCCATATTACAGGAATGGGATAAAATTTAAGGAGAACTAATCTGTATTTAAAGAAAATTTTGAATATTTGTACGCCTAATATGTAACCCTTCACTTTCTCTTAAATTACCACTTGAAATTTTATACACTGATGGTTCAGGTAGGGATTGAATGCAAATAGGATTAGGCGAAAACTGACAACTATAAAAGTTTTGAACGGAATTAGATATAAATTTAAAGGGGTGTTCCAAAGGTATTTGTTAACCTAACCAATCAAAGTGGTGGAAGTATACTAAATATATTTTAGTTATATGGGTGCAAATCCGTGGTAACTCTTACGTAAAATTTAATAATTTTGTAACTTACTATAAATGCTTCGTATTTTTACGTTTTATTTAATATTTGTTGCTGTTACTATTTTAATTTCTTTCACAGTGATTTTATTTACAGGAGGCAGAGATAAAATGCCTAGAAACAGCAAAAATTCCCAGAAAGTTTCTGTACTAGATATGAATCAGTTACATCAAGACAAGAGACAGTTGACTAAATATGTGAAGAAACCTCATGAGCTGTACTTTATATGTAAAGTGAGTGACCGGGACAAACGCTGGGTGTACAAGTTCCATTTCTAACTGTATGAAAGTCAAATGGCTTGGCCTAAGTATTTTTCGTATCAATGGTCTGGAGGGAGCCAAAATATCATTTAACGGATTGCTATTTCTGCTTAACAGATATAATAGGTAGGTATTCAATGTTATTTCTCTCCTCGTCTTTGATATATTTTCTGGAGCAACATCTTGGCAGTATTCAAATTGTTTGTCCTCAGAGAAATACTTAACAAATGTACTATCTCTTGTTTGGGAATATAATACCCATACCGCCCTGTCAAGCATATGTCTTTCAATTAAACTAGAGCCTAAAAGTTCTGCAGCTTCATTAGAGGACGCCAAATAACGTATCAAATAATTCAAATCCTCTTGATTGAAACAGTGACGAGCTAATGACTGTTAGGAATCTGATGCTGAATTTGCAGACTCTGAATCCATTCCGTGGACGTCCATATCACGAACATCATCTTTATCCTCGGAGGAAGCCTATCCACTAAAAATCGCCACTGGTAAAGACTCAGAATGAGGTACTGGCCGGATTGCCAAGAGAATGTTGGGGTAGTTAATCTTCTGCCGATTTTTCTTGCCAATCCCTTTAGTATTCACCACACAGAAATAACAGTCCGATACATGATCCTTTGGCCCTTGCCACACCCTGGAGATTTCAAAAGGAAGACCATTTCTCTTTCCTGTCGTCAACTCACGAAGATGTTCCACACAACTATGGCAAACAGCATGTGAGGCACACTTCTTATCTTGATCGCCATGAGGAACATCAAACTAGGCCTTATAAGTGCGGATCACAAAGTTTAATATATTTTGCCTTTGGCAAACTAGCATGTAACATCAACATATGTAGCAGAAGGTGTCTTGATAATTAACGCAACTTCCTCTTGACGAAGCCATCACTCTAACATGAGACCTGAAAAAAACAATAATGTCTATATTTTGCACAATAACACTTATTACTATCTTACTACTATGTACTATGAAGTAGTTTCTTTCTACATTTTGGTGAAAATGGATTATATATTTGAAATCAACAGGAAAAAATGAATTAAATTGGCAGATAAATCTAAATCACAAGAAAATGTGATTATAATTGTTACCCTGTGCTATCGATTTCACGGGCTTATCTTTGATGATGCTTAAATACAACTCTCTTAATCTTTGTGCTTTGGTACGATGAATGAATAAGACTGGTCTTGATGTAAGATTAGTTTATTAAATGCTATCACCTAATGCGAACTAAATGATTGAATTGGTATGACCCGAGCGATATGTGAAACTGCTCCTCGAAATGATTTCTCTCGAATGATAACTCTCGAATGATTAATCTCCCTCCTCCTCGATTTGCTCGTTTTATATTTAGGCACATTTACCTACATACAGATACATATAAAATACTTTTGAAAACTTTCTCTCTCGTGATAAAATATACTGAAACGGTGAAATTTTCTCAAACGATTGGTTTTCGTCTTCCTTAAAAAATGTAATAGTGTGGTTGTAATTTGATGCTCACCGAGTGTCGTTACCATCGTGCTAACCTATTTTAAGGTTTCCTTTGTAACCACAGAATAATTAGTCTCATTCCCAGTTTACCTTTTTACCGCGACTTTGGTCTTTTCTGGAAATCAAAATGGGAATGGTTCTAAAATATCCGTACATCTTTCAGTTTTCTTTTAAGTTTCCTTTTGTTACGTTTCACACAACTAAATTTATTTACATTAGCTGAGTGTACAAATTACTACTTTATGGCTTTGTGTGTGCACATATTGTGGGCACCACACTACTATTTCTGCAAGTTATCTCACCCAGTATCATCCATTTTATTTCTGATTTGATTTCACTGCAGGTTGCAAGAGAAAATACTATTAATCCATCATGTAAATAGTTCTGTGGTCTTCTATTCACCAGTTTGGCATTCAAGTGCTATACTTGTTTTACAGCTGCTCTTTGAACTACCAAGCGATTAAACGAGCAACTCAGACGATTCAGAATCTTGAAACCCACCATATGTAACACAACTTAAATCTGACAAGAAACCACACCTCATCATCTAACCGGAACTTTTTGATCTAGGTCGTGATCTAACACTTACCACTTACTAAGCAGGACAGGAAACTACCTGCTGTACGTCTGCAACAATGGAACCTCTTAGATAAACATGCTTCAATTTTAGCATTTAGGAAGCGTTCAGCAAATATACAGTAATTCTTCACTTTTGCAAACAACTTGAATTCTCGTAATGATAACACTGGCATATTCAATGGCCTTAAGCTTACATATGAACTAAATGAGTGGAAGTTATTCAGAGATGCATCCTTTTACGGCATAAAAGCGGTTTGTTGGACATAGGCAACACCATGTCTTTAGTTCCACTTGCTCATTCAGTCATGTTAAGAGATGTGAGAACCTTGCTTTTTTTCTAGACAGCATAAGTTACAAGGTGCATGAGGTGCTAATTTATGCAAACATGTAAGTAGTTTATTTGCTTCCTTTTCAAGTGAGACTGTAGAGCCAGATCTGAAAATTATGTACGCTCAGAATGGTCATCTTGGAACTCTATGACGCCTGGATGGCATAATATAATTGATTAGCCACTAGAAAAGAAGGAGAAAATAATTTTGGAACCACTGCTTATAAAACTGTGCCTAATGAAGCAATTTACCAAAGCACTGCAACATAATAAGCTATGTTTCCATTACTTCAATGCGATCTTTCCTAAAATAATCGGTGCCAAGATTAAAGAAGGATGCATATTCGTAGGTCCTCAGATTCATTAACTTTTAGATGATGAGGCCTTCTAGGTGACAATAGATAAATCTGAGTTAGCGGCCTTTCTTGCATTCAAATATGTATGCAAATGACTTCTGGAAAAGCACTAGGAGCCCCAGCAAGAGAGTATAGTGAAGAGCCAAATCAAATGCTACCAAGACTTCTGATACAATAGGTCACTAAAGATACACGTTCCTTATTTTCCTTTGTTCTATTTACGATGCTTCTTAAAGAATGCAAGAGATCTGAGTCTTGAACAAGGAGAGAGGTTCCATCAAAATATAGCTTCGATGGAAAACAGGTATGAGGGAAAATGGAGACATGCTATGCTGCCTGACTTCTGCTGTAAGCTGAAGCGTGACACTCCTGAGACGTCTTACAAACGAAGAATTAAATAAGAAAATGAAAGTTAATTTATTTTATAATACTAACATATATGCTTATTCATTATGTACATATTCATGAATTAATTACAATGGGCACGTTTAATCTGACTTTGGGAGCACAATGCATTTATGGTATCATGGAAATCGGTATCAGTTGCATAATTATAAAATCGGTAATTTATAAGAAAATGTTACGTAATTGGATAGTTTTGTGAGCAAATTCAGAATTAGAACACACAAATGCATAATAAAATGCACATGGCAATTATGTTTTATTCTCTTGACACTGAAATTTGTTGTATAGTTTTATTCGTATTTGTCAAATATTAGTAGAAGATTTACTGCGCTAAATTGATGTCTTAGGTAATTTGTGTGATCCCTTTCTGTTCATTTTCCAGAGATATGAATTGCTGCGAAACGTGTTACACGGGAAAGAGAGGGAGAGATCAAGAAAATCATAATTTACATTCCCTATAGATTTGCACTCCCCCACCCCTCTACCTTCCACTACATGACCTTTACGAGTTAATTTTACTGCCATAAACTGCACCACATGTTTTAGGATACGACTTTTAAAATTCAAGGTTTACTAAGACCATTGATTGGCATTTCATATAAATTCACTTTCATTTCCACAACAGGCGACATTAACATAAAATTCAGACTTTTTAGAGAAGGATAATTCGAATGAATTTTAATTTAGGCTCACAATTTCATAGCCAATTCATTTC
Source organism: Ceratothoa steindachneri (assembly GCA_963969495.1). NCBI lineage: Eukaryota > Metazoa > Arthropoda > Malacostraca > Isopoda > Cymothoidae > Ceratothoa > Ceratothoa steindachneri. Next base: position 114,823 of record CAXAKS010000115.1, on the reverse strand, counting down.
CTGAAAATCTGCTGCAAAAGCAAAGATTACCAGAAGAGATCGACAGATTCAAAGATTTTGTTTCTTCTCTATATATTTTTATAAACCATAATTTATAAATAAATATTAAGAAAAGATAAATGTCTATAAGAAAAGAAACACTTGAATATGAAGGCCATTATGAGTAATAGCTAAAAGAAACGATAATGTGAGTAAATTGTGACCAAAAACGAAAGAAGCTCGACCAAATAAATCCTAAAGTAGACATCATTATATTATACATAAAGAGACCCTTAATACGAGGGCAAACAAGGTGGAAGGAGGAAAGTGGTTTAATTGATAGCAAAATGGAGCATACTCAAGCAATGAATCGTGATCAATGGAAGGTTGATAGAGGGGAAAGGATGCTTTGCTGAACATTAAAATGAAAGATGCTCTTTCTGATGATCGTTATTTTAATGATTCGGATATGTTTTGTCTCTTTAGAGGTTTTGATGATAATTATTCAAGCGAGGCATGTACATGGTGGCCCCCACATCAAAAAAGTTGAACCGTGATTGAGAAGGAATTTCTCACTATCCATTGCAGCTAGAGACCCAAAATAAAAACAAAGAAAGATAAATACTTTCTCCATAAATATTTATTCTCTCTAAAAATCATATTAAAGTGATTTAATGAGTCAATTAGTCTTAAACATTTTTTTTTATTTCCTAAATTTCAAACTTTATAAATGTTCGAAATCTTAAACTAAATTTAAATTTAATGAATGGTTCAATATGCTCTATTTTATGTAATATTGACATCCATTTTATAATTGCCTATTTAATTTGTAATTGGGAAAAGTCCTCTCCTTTCACCTGAATTCGTTCACGCAGATGCAAAAAGTTTTCCGAGAATCTCACTAGGACTGTAAAAGCAGCGTGGGACACTTTTATTGCAGTGGTTCTGGGCTTCCTAGGTAATTACAAAGCCGAAAACTATCTAGGACTTGTTTAGAACATAGTGAGAAACTACGACAAGTTGTGTTACAGAATGTCCCTGAAAGGTCACATTCTTGACGCTTATCTTAATAAAGAGAAAATAGGAGCGTACTCTGAGAAGCATGGTGAGGTGCTTTCACCCGGATCTGCTGGACTTAGAATGACGCTTTTTAAGGATCGTATAATGAAAAACTGATGTGAGACTATATTTGGAGTCTGATTCGTTAAAGTTATTTACAGTATAAGCATAAATCACGGAAAACTATACATTTCTCTTTATGCAAATAAAAGTTTAAATTCGCCACTTAATTTCAGAGGGAATAACTAAATTTCGTATAAATATCATTATCCAGAACACAAAAGCAAAGATAAATAAAAAAAGGGATTTTCCTATATTCTAGAAACAAGGAAATAGAAAATAACCTTTGCTGCCAAAAGACAAAAATCGTGTTATCAGCTCTTATTTGACGCGCAACATTTCGAGCAGAAACGCAAGCTATGTAGCTTATATTTTCGTTTTCAAATGATAGATTATTAGTAAATTTCGTGCATTTATTATATTTTATACTTTTAGCACAATTAGTAGATTTATCACTTTTAGCACATTTAGAAGATTTATTATTTTTTACTTTTAGAAATATAGTTAGAGTTAGTATTTTAGCCCATTTAGAATTTTTAGTACATTTATTAAATTTTTCCCATCAAGTACATTGTGTATTTTAGCACATTTAGTACATTCATTACGTTTATATCATTTACCACAGTTACTACAGTTACTACATTTTATATTTTTAGCACATTTAATACTTTTATTATAGTTAGTACTTTAGTAAATCTTGTACTTTATCATATTTTTTACATTTACTACATTTTTCACAATTAGTATTTTTAGTACATTTTCTACTTGTACTATATTTTGTACTTTTAACACATGAAAATATCTCATAGAATTTTTCCATATCAGAGATCCTTTAACTCGGTGGCTATTCGCCAGCACCAATTTCTCTTTTGGGATGTTTTTTCTCGAAATCTTCTCTTTTTATTTTCTAAGCCACTTTATTTTTTGTTTTATTTTTATACCAAATTAACATTTGCTTTGCACGTTTTGAACGTCTATGATGTGGCCTTTTTCTATGAGTATGCTTCTCTGAGTTTGGGTTATGTTAGATGTATTGCCTATTTACAATGAGAATTAATTTCCAATAACGCTTCCCAACTTCCAATTATTTCTACTTTTGATGTAATAAAAAAAATAGAATATTTGTAATTATTTTGCACTAATAAATAGATTAACAAAATGCAAATAAGTACTATAAAAATTTCGTTTGTGTCATACACAAGTAAGGGGACACTAGCCTTCATTGATAAGTGTTTAGATAAAAGCGCGACATCCCTGTCTCTACCGCCTGTACCTTCAAATCCTCTTCATCTTAGCCAAACTTCATCATTTATATACCCACTTCTTTTAAACAACTTTTGGAGCACATTAAGTGACGGAATCAAAGCACTTGATGAGATTTGGAAGGTTACCAAACGTTGCGTGGGAACTGCAATGTACGACTACCTACAGACAAACTTAATTGCCATATAAATTTCAGGTTTGTTCTCCATCCACGTTTATGCCATCCTTTTTAAGTGGTTATGCCAAAATGGTGCATAAATTCTTCTAAAAGAAAATTGAGTATTTAATAAATGGTATTCATATCTATCGATAGATAAGGTAAATTTAAAATATTTTTTCTTCTCATCGGGAAGACAAAAACAACCACTTCCACAACATAAAAAAATGATAGGAACAAAGAGTAAAATAATATTTAAGTATTAATTGAAAAAGCAATCGATTGACACACCCAATTTGTAAAAAAAGATAGTAGAGTCAAAATAATAAAAAAACTCTATCACCGAATAACAAAAAATCTATCCTCCAAAAGAAATCTCAACGAGTTTTGCAACTCAATTTAAAGCCATTCTTCCGCATTCTTGTTGCTGGTCAGGATTGGCAGAGAGACGACCGAGTGAGGAGCGAAAAAATGCCCGGATTTCAGTCTGAAATTTAAAATAATTTCGATTTTCCATCATTCCGTTCAACTCGACTTCATATAGCAGAAATAAATAGATATTAAAAGGTTAGAAAAATCATACGTTAAATAAGTATGGCGATATTTTTTCATGTTTATCATTATTTATGGATAGAAATAAATCAACAGATAAATTTATATTTATTTAAATATGTTTTCATATATTTATTTAATAAGTAATATCATTTCAAAAATTCCGGCAATTAATCACTATTTACTACTAACTTTTAAATACCCCGTTAGAAAGAAGCGTTTGACTGATTTTAAAAAGATCCTTAAGATTATTCTAACCTAGTCTGGAGTTTGCATTATCATTCTCTTCAGGTGATTCGCTAAACTCCTAAAAGATAGTAATCTGATAGAAATAGTCCGGGCGGGTAAGTAAAATGACTCATTAGTTCTCAAACAAAAGTTTTTACATTTTATATGGTATCTCTTTCAATCTCATGTCACAAGTTTGCGTTCATTAAAAATAACTCTTCTTAGCTTGATTAATACTGGCCTTTTTTCTTTAATTGTTGTTTGTAAATGTTCCAAATGAGCGAAACAAACATCTTTGTTTATGGTCTAAATTTGGTTAAGAAATTCAAAATCGAATATAAAATTTATATCCGTCTTTCCGTCGGGGTATTAGATTTCCCCCAGTATTAATTCATTATCTCAAGAGATTTTATATTATTGTAAATAATACACTTTTTTGTTTCTATTAAACAATCATACTAAAATATGGATCCCTTTATATTCCAGAAAGTAGAGATGAACAAACGTTGCTGCGTTGCAAGTGTACCTATGACATGTCGTAAGGAATCCATTGCGCTAATCGTGAAAACATGCCTATCTCCTTAGAAATGACGATGCACAGTGGGATGGATTGAATGCAATTTTTTAATCGATTGTTTAGTAGTTACAATAAAATTTTCATTTACACTGTCGTTTAAAAGATTTGAATTTAATTCCATTGCTCCGCTTGGACTAAGTTTATCTTTCAGACTCATCTTTCATCGAGAGAATACTATGAAAACATGTTTATGACGGGTTCACATTAATTGTTCTTTCACGTAAATTTGGCAAAACTTTCTTGTTAACTAAGCATTGCTGCCTTTTGTAAACTCCCAAATCATAACGTTGCAAAGGTTCTCGTTTAATGATAAGACATATTTAATTAACAATAATAATACAAATTCCATGGTCCAGAAAATTACGACTAAAGTCTGTCGAAATGTTTGCTTCTGGTTAGGCTAACGCATATATGTAAGTTCCTTAGGCTTCGAGTGTAGTAAACTAGGCTAGTATAGAATCAAGCCGTCTTTTGATTATTTTCTTCATTTTAAAATAATGATAAACACGAAAATGAGGTACTTTTATATATATATATATTTCTTGTAACTCTAGCTTCTAAAATAGAAGGATAATTAATCTGCTCTATGCAGATGGACAAAGGTTCTGTCAGGTTTTATCAGAATTTTTTTCCTATCAACTAGTTGTACGAGGGGCGGTCAATAAGTTTTGCAATTCGGTTATAAAGAAACGAGACATGAGGAAAAGTGTTTTTATTATTTTTCAATATAACTACCCTCGACTTCAATGCACGTGCGCCACTTGTCTCTAAGGCTTCATCTTCCTGACAACCAGAAATCTCCCGACTGCTGTTCAATCCACTCCTGGACGGCGAGCTGGATCTTTTCTTCGTCGCCAAACCGGCATCCACGCAGTGCAGCCTTAAGCTGGCGGAATAAAAAGTAGTCGCTAGGTGCCTCGTATCCACACTCGCGCAGGGCAGCTTGTGCAATTCTGGCCTTGTGGACTTTGACGACGTTGAAGTCGATCATGGGGCGTGAGGTTTCTAAGAACCCAACGGACAGAGACCTTGGTCAGGGACAAATTGTCGTGGAAGGTATGGATAACACCTGCATGTGATATTCTAATATCTCGCTCGATTTCTTCGACCTTCACCCGTCGATTTTTGACGATCATCCTATCCACATGGGCCACATTGTCCTCGTTAGTCACGTCTGACGGGCCTCCTGCACGGCACCCATCTTCAAGGGACTCACTACCATGGTGGAACTCCCTATTCCAGAGAGCAATGGTTGCATAGGAGGGGAGGTGTCGGTGTACACTGCAACCATGCGTTCATGGATCTCTTTTGCATTCTTGCCTTCCTTGGTCAAAAATTTGATCAGTGCGCGGTGCTCAACCTTCTCCATTGTTGAAAAATTTGTGACGATCTGCGATCAGCTACTGCTTCTTAAATATACGAGGCAGGAGCGTGGGGCTGCAGGTCCTGATTTGTCACAACTTGTCCTAACACCCCCACAAAGAGCCATCCCCCTTCCTCTGTTTTGCCCTACCGATTCGCAAAAATTATTGACCGCCCCTCGTATTTAGGGAACTATTTGATGTTCAATATAAAATCAGATTACATTGCTTTTAATAACTTTATTTCAACTATTAACAACCTTATAGTTGGCACGTTTATGAAATTTCTTAAAGTTTTGATGTCAAATTCGCGACTAAGACATTTTTTGTCTTCAATCTCGAGTTTAGTTTCGCTACATCAAAATGAATTTTGAAACTCTTAAAGTAAGATATTCGGAAGTAGCAATGTCGGTATAATTGAGTAGGTAGAGCTAATTTTAATTTTCGATTTCCACTAATAGTTTCATTGCTACGAATGCAATATAAAGAGTAGGATATTATTGTGAGAGACCTTTGTCATTTTATAAAGATTGGGTTTATGGTCTCTAGCTCTTTTAAAAGGTCCATGTCGTTAGTTGATAGGAAGATCTACCAATGAGACTAAGCCAGTGTCTTGAAAAAAATGGAATAGAAAAGTGTGGAGTAAGATTGGAGTGGATAGGGCTGTTTAGTGACGTTGAGAAAAGGAATGAGTTTAACATACAATAGTTTTTTGGGTGACTAGCCATGTCTTGATTTTCTTGTAATTATGTTGTAATTAGTTATTCAAGGTGATTTTTGTAGAAGGCTCTCACGCCTTATTCTTATTCAGTTGTTCTTCTTTGTTTGTTACCTGTCTTTTAGTTGTTATTTTGGTTGGTGTACTAGTTATCTTTTAAAGAAATTTCCACTTTACTTGTATAATAGTTCAGGCATACTCCTTGTGTGAGAATTCTCACTCATGAAGTTCCCTCTGTACGATATTCTGTGTCTCTGGGATAGGTCAATTTATCTTTCTCCTATTCGTTGAGTACCACTTCTAGTTTATCCCAACACCAACAAGACCTCTTTTGTAGCGTGGTATATTCGGGATAAAGGGCGATTTTATTTAGCACCATTACTCTTGAGATTTTGTGCCTGCCTATAAATATTATTAAAAGATTTTCTACATTGTGCTGATTTTCTAAGGCTTCGAACTTATTTATGATTTGTATCTCCGTTACTCTAATTCTATGGATCGTAAGACTGTACCTATATGTACTATTGGAGAGGTCTTAAACATAATTGGATAATTTAATGTATCTTGTTGTTTCGTGAACCGGCTTTGGCATATCGCTCGTGAAAATGTTATATAGAGTGCGCCTCAAGCAACGCCCCTGTTGCACGCCTTTAGGAATGTTAAATCATGGCCTATCCTAGCCTTCCAAAGAGATTTAGGCTGTGCGGTTAGTTACGCAGTAGCACAATCATTTTGCCAGTGCTGATGCGATACCAATTGTTCTAATTTGATACTTTACCCAACCTCAGGACTGTTAAATCTCTTTTGTGCATCGCATAGTACTAGTTCGATATAAATCTAATTGTACTTTGCCTTTGGCAACGATTCAATGAGGATGGTGAGTGCAATATCCGTCCCTTCCTCCTGCGGATTATATTGTGATGTGGCGGTATTAAGTTGTTGCCCTACAAATGTTGTATTACTCTGGCATTAATTGTTTTCTCCATTAGTTCCGCTACCGTTTCTAGCAGCGCTATGGGTCGGAAGGTTTCGGTGTGTTCGTGAGCTTGCCAGCTTAAGTAAAAAGATTAGTTTACCGCTCAAAATGACATCGCCAATGTACCCCGCACTGATCGAAGCTACCATTGGTTTTCCTATGTTTTTGCGTGTTTTTGGTTGTCTTTTGCGTGTCTTTTGTTTAGGTCTAGTTAATATTTCTTTTACTTCCCAAAGAGTCACCGGCTTGATGGCCTTTCTTCTAACACCATTTGTGGGAATAAGTGGTAGGGATTTAGTGTGTGAATATGGCAATATAGTTTTTTCACTATTATTTTGTCAAGCTCTCTATCAAACACCCTTCTCTGTGGTATTAGAAGGCAGCTTCTATTTCTTGTGGTTTTTCTTGTCTGTTCCATTGAATATGAGTCTTCACCACTCTAATATTTAGCCTAAATGCCAGTATCTCAGTCTCCTCTGCCTTTCAGGCCAGAGCGGTCTCTCTGAGCACGACTTTGAAAATATTTGATTATTGCGTTTTCGTGATTTTATTTGAGATTTCAGCAGTTTTTTTCAATTGTAACCCGACTCTGTCCTCTTTCTATCTCGTCATTTATTTCTTCTCTGCTGTTCTCACTGATTCTTGTGTTCAACTAAGTAAAATATACTGCTTTTTGCGTTTCACACACTAAACCACGCTATTAGCTTGATAGGGAATGTTAGGATTTCTGTGTTCCTGTGAAAAGATTTTGATGAAACATTTCCCAGCTGGTTAGAAAAATATGGTAGCACTAATTTATGCTTTCATTATGAAGTTAAGTTGTTCAATTTTGATTTCCAATTCTTTATTTGATGGGACCACTCTAATACCTTATAAATCAAAGTTGCCCATCTAAATATATATCTGAAGAAAATGAAGGTTAATTATGAATATTAAGCATAACTCGCCTATATATTTACTAGATATCTTTAACTATACTGCACGACTGTTGGACATAATGGATTTGTAGGGATGCGAAATGCATAAGAGAAATTCCTTCAAACTTGATAATAAAAATGGCCAAAAACTTACCATACAATAGAAAGAACTAAGCCACTCGAGTTGCTAACGTATCGAAAACGAAATCCAGAGGTATCTCGTTCGGAACTCAAAAGTCCAAAAACTTTTATGAAATCGCACAAGAAAGAAAACGAAGATGAATGAACAACTCAACAAGAATACGGAAGCCAAGGAAATTGGAGGAAAACGTTGGAATGCCAACTTTTTTAAAAGAAAAAGAAAATTCATTCAAAACAAGAAGATATGATAACAAGCAAGAAGAGAAAAATCAAGTGAAAAGCAAGAAGAGTCAAGAATTAACAAGACCCTTAACGGTCGAAGAATCTTCTGATGAAACTGTACAAAAGTGCTGCGGTTAACCTTGGAGAACCGGGGAAGGAGAAACGATTATTGACTACAGTAGTACTGTGGGGATCGAACCTAGTAAGCATTTGTTTGAAAATTTTAAACGGTTCACACATTAAACCTTATAAATAGGAAGATAAACTTCCCGCTTTTAGTAACTCTCTTTTATAAATAGGAAGATAAACTTTCCTCTTTTAGTATCTCTCTTTTGTAAATAGAAAGATAAACTTCCCGCTTTTAGTATATCTCTTTTGTAAATAGAAAGATAAACTTCCCGCTTTGTAGTGTTTCTCCTTGGTAAGCAGAAGCTAAACTCCCCATTATGCAGTACGATATCATGGGTCGGCCATACGTGGCTCCGTACAAAATAGATCTTGTTCTTGAAGTCCCGCGTGGAGAAAAGGTAAAAATCGATTGCGTTTTCTTGAGGTGACTTACCCTTAATTTTCTTTCTCTTTTGCCGGCTCTGAACTTTTCGGTGAGCTCAATTTTCTTGTAGATTTCTTCCAAGTCTAAAAATTCGGAAAACTGATTTCGGCCGTGTTTATTTGTAAACGGTTGAAGCGTTAGTAACATTTTAAATCTATCATGGCGCTGATTGGAAAATCATTGGCGTTTTATGTCTAAAAGCTTGAAGATTGAAAGAGATAGCATATAAAAGCTTAACACTTTAGTTTGAGAACTAATGATTCATTGTACTTACCCGCCCGAACTATTACAAATCAGATTACTATATTTTTAGGAGTTTAGCCAATCACCTGCAGAGAATGATAATGCCAACTCCAGAAGAAATTGGAATAATCTTAAAGATCTTTTTCAAATCAGTCAAACGCTTCTTTCTAACGGGGTATTTAAAAGTTAGTAGTAAATAGTGATTAATTGCAAGAATTGTTGAAATTATACTACTTATTAAATAAATATATGAAAACATATTTAAATAAATATAAATTTATCTGTTGATTTATTTCTATCCATAAATAATGATAAACATGAAAAAATTTCGCCATACTTATTTAACGTATGATTTTTCTAACCTTTTAATATCTATTTATTTCTGCTATATGAAGTCGAGTTGAACGGAATGATGGAAAATCGAAATTATTTTAAATTTCAGACTAAAATCCAGGCATTTTTCGCTCCTCACTCGGTCGTCTCTCTGCCAATCCTGAACAGCAACAAGAATGCGGAAGAATGGCTTTCATTTGAGTTGCAAAACTCGTTAAGATTTCTTTTGGAGGATAGATATTTTGTTATTTGGTGATAGAGTTTTTTCATTATTTTGACTCTACCATCGTTTTTTACAAATTCCTTGTTTCAATTGATTGCTTTTTCAATTAATACTTAGCTATTATTTTACCCTTTGTTTCTATCCTTTTTTTTATGTTGGGGAAATTTTTTTTTTGTCTTCCGGATGAGAAGAAAAAATATTTTATTTTGGAAAGAAATTTACCTTATCTATCAATAGATATGAATACCATATATTAATGACTCAATTTTATTTTAGAAGAATTTATGCACCATTTTGGCATAAACTACTTGAAACGGATGGTATAAACGTGGATGGAGAACAAACCTGAAATTTATATGGCAATTAAGTTTGTCTGTAGGTAGTCGTACATTGCAGTTCCCACGCAACGTTTGGTAACTTTCAAGACCTCATCAAGTGCTTGGATTGGGTCACTTAATGTGCTCTAAAAGTTGTTTAAAAGAAGTGGGTATATAAATGGTGAAGTATTGCTAAGATGAAGAGGTTTTGAAGGTACAGGCGGTAGAGACAGGGATGTCGCGCTATTATCTAAACCCTTATCAATCAAGGCTAGTGTCCTTTTGCTTGTGTATGACTAGAAAATTTTGTCTATAGCCTAATACCATGGTTCCCAACTCTTTTGAACTCACGGCCCTTTTTCTAATATTTCAAGACCCTGCGAAACCCAAAGGAATTTTAATAGTTTTTATTTGCATTTTGTTAAAATATTTTATAGTGTAAAATAATTACAAATATTCTATTTTTTTAATTACATCAAAATAAGAGATAAATGTAAGTTTTCGAAGCGCTATTGGAAATTAGCACCCATGATGTGCTAAATGTGATAATGTACAAGATTTACTAAAGTACTAACAATAATCAAAGTACTAAATGTGCTAAAAATACAAAATGTATCTGTCGTAGAATGGACTCTCTACGATATACCATATATAACTATTCATTGAGGGAACTTCTTTAATTTACTTTAGAGTGCGTGAATGTCTAAGCTGGCCGATATTAGGTATCTTTGATATGCTTAAGAAGTGGAACTGAACTCAAGGATAATAATATTGCTATCATTAATAAAATAGTTTTATTAATAGTAACTATCAACAACACACAAAACAGAAAATATTGACATAAACAGAGAATGACAAGGGTCGTGGGGAATCGAGCAAATCTGAGGATTAAAAGATTTAAAAAGGTAAAACAAATATAAAGTTAAAGGGAGGGGATGGTTCGCTAAACCATTTAAAGCACAGGATAGAGTTGACAAAAGGGTTAAATACTCAAAGGTAACGTTCGGCTTACGTAATTATACTTGTTGTGCAGAAAAAGGCGACGTGAAGGAATTTCGGTCCACTGATGAGTTCCAGCCGAAGGGGGGGTAAATTAAATGATCCTGACTTGGCGTCTTGGAAATGAGAACCGTTTCTTGACGAACGGCTTGAAGAACAATGGCTGTTCTACGTTGTTCTCTTCTGAACAACAAGGGGGGGTGATAACCGTCTCTTGCCTACGGGCTCAAGAACAATGGCTGTTCTAATGTTGTTCTGTTCTGAACAACAAGGGAAAAGGGTGAGAACCGTTTTTTGGCAAACGGGCTCAAAAGAACAATGGCTGTTCTACGTTGTTCTCTTCTGAACAACAGGAGAAAGGGTGAGAACCGTTTCTTGGCGAACGGGCTCAAAAGAACAATGGCTGTTCCACGTTGTTCTCTTCTGAACAACAAGGGGGGGGGGTGATAACCGTTTCTCATCAACGGGCTCACAAGAACAATGGTTGTTCTATTTTGTTCTCTTTCTGAACAACAGGGTAAGCCTTGTGGACTTGGCGTCACGAAAGGCTCGAACCTTGGCACTCAAGGGATATTGTCCTCCTTCTGGACAAGTGATGGTGAATCTCGAAGGTCAAGGTTTCTTGGCGCACAAGGTGAGAGTGGGTCGTAGTGATGTTTCGCGACGAAAATCTGGATCTCCAATCTAACCTTAGTGGTTAAGTTTCCATATAAATAGCCGGGAAATCTCCTTGGCGTGGGGGACAATGGAGTGGGAGCTTCGAGGGAATGCACAGCCGAGCCTGAGAACAATGGCCTTATCTGCCCATAAGCCTAACTCAATCTGGCCAGGTCGGTGCAGGGGCGGACGGAGGAAGATAAACCTCCTTGTTTAAACATTGACTCAGGTGGCTGCGATAAGGCTCCAGGCTTCAAAGCGAAGATGCACGTGGGTAGTATCGTGGTTTTAAATAACATGTGATAGTGGTTGAAATTAACGCGGCCTAGACCCGTTCTATCACAGTATCCCATAAATTAACTAAATGTGATCAAAGTAGTAACTGTGGTGAATGGTCTAAACGTAATGGATGTATTAAATGGGCTAAAATACATAATGTAGTAGATGGGCAAAATTTAATAAATGTACTAAAAATTCAAAATGGGCTAAAATACTAACTCTAACTAAATGTCCTAAAAGTAAAAAATACTAAATGTACTAAATGTGCTAAAAGTAATAAATCTACTAATTGTGCTAAAAGTATAAAATATAATAAATGCCCTAAATTTCCGCATAATCTGTCATTCGAAAACCAAAATATAAGCTACATAGCTTGCGTTTCTGCTCAAAACGTTGCGCGTCAAATAAGAGCTGATTACACAGTGTAACACGATTTTTGTCTTTTGGTAGCAACTGTTATTTTCTATTCCCTTGTGTCTGGAATATAGGAAAAAACACTGTTTTTATTTATCTTTGCTTGTGTGTTCTGGATAATGATATTTATATGAAATTTACCTATTCCCTCTGGAATGAAGTGGTGAATTTGAACTTTCATTTGCATAAAGAGGAAGCAAACTGATGTGATACAAAAATAGCATTTATTTATTCTAGAATTACATAAGAGAAGCAATTAAAATAATAGAAATGAGTAGTTCTCCGTGAATTATGCTTATACTGTAAAGTACTTTTACGACTCAGACCCCAAATATAGTCTCACATCAGATTTTCACTATACGATCCTTGATAGAGTCATTTAAAGTCCAACAGATCCTGGTAAAAGCACCTCACCGGGCTCCTCTGAGTACGCTCCCATTTTCTCTTATTAAGATAAGTGTCAAGAATATGGACTTTCAGGGACATTCTGTTCCCCATTTTGCCGTAGTTTCTCACCATGTTCTCAACAAGTGCTAGACAGTTTTTGGCTTTGTAATTAGCTAGAAAGCCCAGAACCACTGCGAGAAATCTGCCTCACGCTGTTTTTACAGTCCTAGTGAGATTCTCGGGAAACTTCTTGAACTCCAAGATCTTTTTTATTTTTTGACCGATGAAGACCCTGGCTTCCACCTCTGACACAGATATCCTGGCAAAGAAATATTGGAGATACCTGAAAGCAGCAGACTCCCAATCTAGAGCTCTAACGAAGTGTTAAGTAGAACCTAATTATAAGTGCAGAGGAGGAAACATTACTTACCTGCGATCTAACAAATGCTCCCATTTGACGTTGTTTCTTTAAGAAAACTAAACTTGCTCCGTTGTGGCAAATCCCGCTGATGGTACTGTACCACGGGGTCACTGCTTTCTGTAAAAGAACAACCCATGACCCCCTCCCCAGTTAATCGGACACCATATGCGAGTTTATTCCACCGTGAGGAACGTGACTTCATTCTCAAAGATTCAAGAATTTTTAACTCCCTAGCGCTTTGGGGAAATATATTTTCCAATCCTGCAAACACGGATCAAGCCTCCTCCCTCAACCGGTGACGAGGCGAGGAAGAGCCGCTGTTTCCCGTACCTCGTGGCCTAATGATAAATCGACTCCGCCTCCGAAATATGATGTCTGGAGCTTATCTCTCCTTTCTCCAAACTCCCCTTTTCCCCTCAGAATCGGGCATACAAATACTCGGGTTATTCTGTAGTTCCCGGATTCCGGTCCGCACCTCAATGCCATCCTCATCGTTTAAATCTTAATTCCTGTGAGTGTTCGTCAGACAGCAAGACCTTGTTCGGCATGATTCTGCCCTAGAAAATTGGTAGCTTCTCTGATCAAGAAGCCTATTAATTTGCGCAACAGTCTCCTTTCGTTTAATTGAACCGAAGAAAATGTCCATCGATTACCTTTGAGGAAAAGATGTTTCCTCTTCCAGTGAAATTACGAGAATTCCCACATTTTCCCGTCGACCGTCATCTTTGAAAGTTTATATTCTAATCGTAAGGTTGGTTCGGATCGTGTCCCAGTTGCCTCATCGGATTGTGCCCAACTCGCCTCATTGCAAGAAGTACCCTCCTTGAAGTGACCGACCCGTAAGACTGAAACTCCCTGTAATATTAATATTGTCAAGTTCCCCCTTTTGATCTGAGTATAGTAACATTAATCAATGAATTCCATTTTAAAATCCTTCCTCATTATAATTATCAAGAGATTATTTTAATTTAAATAATTTCCTTTTCCCTATTCTTATTTTTATTTTGTTCTTTGTAAGTAAAATTATATTTTGTTGTTTCATCTTCAACTGACCTTGAACGATACTCTTGGCTTATTTAAGTCTGATAATAAGGATTTGAAACCCAACGTCTTATGTGTGTTAATCCCTGCCTACACTTCTTCAAAGGTTCGCGTTGCAGCCGGTGATTAAGTCACCACCCACATAATAAAGAAGTAGTTTATGGTATAGAGGGTTTTATCACGACACTGTCCCAAAGGCAAAGATAGGAAGAAAACTTAGTAAAGCCGCTTTGGAGACCCATCAAGAAGGTCACCATTTTGAACCGTACTCTTCATATTTCAATGCATCAAACAAGATCTTGACACTAATGTATTCTTCTTTAAACTGGACCGAATGAGAAAGGGAAGTGACGGATGCATTCTCCCGTCACGAAGCAGCATTGCTTTTTGGCTCCTGGACGAGATCTTAAAGAAGAGACGACAATCTTCGCGTTTACAGGCTGTTCCGATTGCCTAAAAAAGACCGCTCAAATTGTGACGAACACAAAAACTCACCTTGATATGTATAAGAGCGTCAAAAACACTGACGAAGCTTTGTCTAACTTGATATTTACAAACTGTCATCTAACAAATCCCATTGCTTGATTCTCTAAAAAAAAAAGCTGGGCATTTGACTTTGTGAGACCAAGATCTCTGACAATTTCGTTTACAAGGTCTTTTTGGTTGGGCTATTATGGCTTTCTCTCCTCAGTTGCACCACTGGAATCTGGATAAATGACGTCATCCTTTTCCACACTGCTTTTCCTTTCGCAAAACTGCTGCTCTCGTTTTGGTGGAGTGGGTAGTGGAGCTCTGAACTGTTTTGCACTGGTGCAATTGGTGATTGAAGGTCTGGATACATGATAACAGGCTCATTTTTGCCTGCTCAACGTTTGGAATGGTTCACTATGCAGAAAAAAACAATTGATAGAGTGATCAGTTACTTCTCTCCAAATTCGTGGGATTGAGAAATTTAAAGCTCTCTTTTTTCCTTTGTTTCATAATGTTAAAAAAACAAATTAAAACATAAGTATGAATATACTCCCAAAAATCCCTTATTCAAATAAACCAAAGACATTATATATATACACTTTCCAGAGTTCTTTTGCAGATCTCGAAGGTAAAATGAGGTGGCCAATGTTTGTCTTAATTTCCGACTGGCCTGCTCAATTATACCTTGTAGGCTACAAACATTTTAGCGGATCTCTCTACAGAGTACGTTTTCGCTCATGTCTCAATAAATTTGTCTATAAATAGCAAAATGCGTCTGTCGTATTCTTAAAACATCTTGATACTATGTGTACCGAAAGCTTTTATCAATACCGAGTAACGTTTACTGCGCTGTGACGGCTAGAGTTAAAATGATCTCATGATTAGACATTCTTTGTATTCATTCAGTCATCAAAGTTACCAAAATGTTCTAGAAATTTTTCAAACATATTAATCTTCTCTAGAGTTCTAGAAAGCTCTACAGCTTATTTTTCACCAAATTAGTGCAGAATCTATATGTAATGTTAGGAAACTTCCTTTGCTGCCCAGGTTCTCAAAACAAAATATAATATAAATAATAGCTATTTTTACTGTAACACTCTTTCTATATCTTTTCAAATATAGTATATCATGTTTATACTATAACTGAAAAGTAACAACAACCCTTCAAACTTGTGATATATTTTTATTATTTACATCAAAATCATGATATTTAGCATAAAGGGGCTAATTTAAAAATTCAATGTCATACCCACAACAGCAAAGTTTTAGGATTAAAATTGGCTTTTTTATTTAATAGAGCCACAAACAATTGGGAATTAACACTTTTATCCCAAGGAAAAGACAGAAGTGAAATTTTGTTACACAGAGTTATTTATGTTTGCTCTCATTTTACTGACGTTGTGCAACCAAATAAAATACCACAGTGATTTGTGTATATTATTACTTCAGTATGGGTAGGATATTATAAATAATCTAGCATAGGAGACTTATTTTAAATAGTGCACTGGGTGTAGAACATTTGAAATATGCCATTCGGGTTGTGGTATTTTAGGAATACCATTGTGTTATTATATTTTAAATGCTCTCTTATGGGTGAGGTATTTAAATACTCCATTTTATTTGATTATAAATCAAGATTTGTTTGGGGGTTTTTAAATACCCAAGCGAAGAGAAGATATTTTCAATACTCTATGATGTGAATATATTTTAAATCGGTAAAGTTTTTTAAATTTTTCATTATGGAAAAGGTATTTTACATATTCCAGCGATGTCTGGACATGATAAATAATCCAGTAGATATGATATTAAAAATACTCAAATGGCGGACATTAAAATACTCCATTTTGCCATGTTTATTTTGAATCTTCAAGTGAGGTTTAGATATTATAAATAGTCGTGATTTTTAAATATTCCATTGAGTGTATTAGATCTATTTTAAATACACTATTCTGACTTGATCATTATAATTTGATTATTATTTTGGCTGGGTTATTTTAAATCCTCCAGTGAACGGGTTATTGTAAATATTCCACTGAGGGTGGGATATTTTAAATCACATGTGTTCGGTATAATATTACTAGAGTGGGGTTAGGATTAATAAATTTTCCATTTTGGTAAGATATTTAAATTACTCCAGTTTGAAAGAGTATGTAATTTTAAATATTTCAGTGTGGTTGAGCTATTTTGAGCTATTTATTTTTCCTAGGGAAAAATAAATTGTATGATGACTAGAAGTCTCCAAGTCAATTAAGTGTAATTCAAGGTAGTTAGTATGAATTAGCGTTCGTTATGAATGAAATAAAATTATAGTAAAAATATAATACTATACTAACAACAAATGAGATAAACAAGAATGATACACTTTACCAATTACGGTAATCGTTCGGCAAATCAAAATTGAAATTAATTTAAAAGTAATATTATCTGAGCCTTATGAGTCCCACTTATTACCAGAGAGGGATCGAGAGAAGACTATGAAGTGAGTCTTGCGGTCGGAGAGCGTCACGCCTCGTCGACGATGAAAAAGAAAATGTAATGGCTTACTATTTTCTGTGGGAGCCCTCGAGTAGTTGCTCAGAGGGAGTATTCTTCTCGCAGAAGCGTAGCTAAGCGCATTATCCTTGACTGAGTCCTTCATTCTTAATCTCTCTCGTTCACAATAATGGTTTCTGGGTGCGAGTACAAAGGGTGCCAGGTTGTCCCTTAAGAACTGCAGGTGGTCTCTTGCATGATTCCAATGACCTTTCAAGATGCTGCGTGAGTACTGCGTGAGCCTTGCTTGAGTAAAAGAGGTGTGGATACAACTCGCGTCCCGAATTCTCTGAGGATACTCATTTGATCATTTACGAGCTGTGGAATATATCCGACTCCGCCAGGAGCTCTTTTGTTTCACGATGGAAGCGATTCCGTCTCTCTGCCAACGACACGGGGGTGATGGTTTTAGCGCGATATCGCAAAATGGTGTCCCGGCTCCATTTTGACTTCGATATCGTTCAGGATCTTTACCGAAAGGTTTCAATGGAATGTTCCTTGTCCTCGATATACTCCTTTTCTCTATATCTGCACGATTCGCTTTATCTCTCTCTCTCTCTCTCTCTCTCTCTCTCTGACACCAATACTCTGGCTGTGGGCATTAAACTCCACTTAAATGACGAGAAGTGACGGGAGAAATGAGCTCTTGCTTCTGCGCCATATACAAATTCCTCGAGAATGGCGCAGCCGAAACGAGAGAGACGTCGGTCGAATTTACGTCAGCTACTCTTCCATGAATTAGAGACCCTTTCTTGCTTCGGTTTGGTCCAACGGAAAACAGCTATGTCAGGGGAAAGCTATTTACGTTTAAGTAATCTTAAAGAAAATTTATTTACGTTACTTTACCCGTTTTAAGGACTAATATTTTATGTGTAATTAATTCTACAGAATTTTAAATAAACTACATTTATTTTAAAGCCTAAATTTTAAGTCATTTTCAATATTTTATTATTTTCAGGATATAGAAATTTTAGGCATAAGGAGGCTGGGCGCCCGGAACTCTGAACTTGTTCGACCAAGAACTCTCCTTTATTTCTTTCAGCACGACGGGGGGGGGGGGGTTGAAGGATATTGAAACTGGAAATGCTTACTCCTTTTTAACCTGACTAACCTTCAGTGGAACTAAGTCTCGTTGAACTTTCAACGCTCTTTTTCCCTCTGGCTTGAGAATATCAGGAGAGGGGGATGGAGGACGATATTTAGTTGTAAGGACTTCTTTCTGCTTTCATATGAACTAACCATCTGGGTGAGAGAGGGTCCCTAACGCACTTTTTCTTTATTATTAGGTAGCGACTAAGTTTGCGTCAGAGAGAGAGAGAGAGAGAAATAGAACGAATAAGAGGGAAATGATCAATGAATAATAAGAGATAAACCATATTGAAAAAGAAAGGGTAACTACAATACGACTCACCCCTGTGCGCGAGATCCGAGAGGTTTTATTGTAAAAGGTTATTAAAGAAACAAACCCTGTGGGGGTCTCTTCATCTTGGATGTTGACCAGTTCAGGCGAATTGCGCACCATTCATGTTGTGAGCGCTCAAACCTTTGAAGATGAAATTGCCGTAAATGATGATGAATAGTTCATCGTGGTACCGACTGAACACGATATAGGAGTGCTAAATCTGTCGATAATTAATCATTCTTCAGTACATTTTATTACCACATACTATAATGAATAGTCGCAAAGATAGTTAGTTCTTAGGATACGATGGACGGACTAAGAAAAAGATCAGACAGGGAAGGTAAAGTATACTTTACACAATTGATGATCATTGCTTAATGTAAACTTCCTTAACATATTGAGAATTTTATTAATTCGAAAGATCTTTATGAAAGTGATGGCCTTCATCTCATTGAAATGGAAATGGCACGACTATGTAGCGTGATAAGTTAAGTTAAAATATGTTAATATGTCAAATTTTTGCAAATCCACCATTGGAAAAAACAATCGTTAGTTCATGACCGTATGAAAAGTGAAAGAAAATCTCACATTAGTGCTGCTAATAATAGCAGATGAGTGAAAGAGCAGTAAAATATTGAAACTAATTGTAACACTGAAAATAATAAATGAAAGGCAAGAATTGAATATCAAGGTGTACTATTGTAAAGGTCATTAAAAGCGGCTAAAGAGCAACCAGTATTTCAGCCAATAATTTTAGACCTAAAAGCAGATAAAAAGAGAAGAAGATGGGGTAAATGCAGGTACGAAAAGAGATTAGCAAAAAGGTGGTTAAAAATTTCCAAAATTATTATTTTCATATTATAAGGATTAGTCCAAACTCATTCAAAGAGGCTATTATTTAAATAATTTTCTATATTGTTTTTAACTAGAATATCACAAATTTATAAAAGGAAAAATTTGGAAAAATAAATACCAACATTTAAAAAAGTAATAAAATAATATTTCCGGCTAAGGATTTAATAAATATGTAATGTTAAAATAAATCCAGATAAAGTAAGTAGCATAGACGAGCTATATCCCTGAAGTATTAAAAAAAGGAAGAATAGAATTTGTGTTATACTCACCTTCCCGTTTAATTATGTGCTGAACAGATTTTGGGACGCGATGTACTGGAAAATAACAAATTTTCTTCCCATATTCAAGAAAGGTAGAGGTGATAAAAAAGAAAATCATCGACCCTTAAGGCTTAACTTAATTATATGTAATAAAATGGACTCTAATTCTTATATAAAATTTAACACTGATTTGGAGAGTAATCAGCTTTTAATAAATAGCCAATCTGGTTATAGGAAATGGAGATCTTGTTTCAAGTGTCTAGTCACATTTTATGACCATGTGACAAATTTCCTTGTTACAAAGTTAAAAGCTATGCACATTTACAACAATATGACAACTTGTATTAAAAGGTGGTTTAATAGATTGTACGTAATGTATGTAATCACCGTGAGCAATATGCTATTTTTCTACATATGTACAATCTTCAACATAGCATTAACTTGAACAGTGCTAAACAAGTTATAAAATGCAGTTATTATATTTTGAGAAATATATTAGAATGTATCTCCATTAACGGATTCCCAAAATTACAACCTTAGAGCTTGTTTGTTCATGCTCGGCCCCATTATCACTACATACATAAAATCTCAAATAAAGTTGTTTCAATATTTTGAGCGTACACGAAGCCGGCGAAGAAGGCTTACAATGGAAGAAGGGGAGGGGGTAGCACTTAAATAGGGAGTTTAGCGTTGCTGTTCCTGGAAGGGACTAAGTAATCCTTGCCTTGCGCAAAGTTCAAATAATAATCTCTTGATAAGGACTACTAACGGAATGAACTTAGATCTGGCCTTCAAGTTTAAAACATCGAATCGAGACTGGTCGCGTTGCGTTCTTAGAGCGTGTAACAATGAATACGAGGTAGGCTTTCACTAATTAAGGGAGATTACCTGGAACTTGAGGGGTTTTGCGAGTAATTGTGCGGAGTGCAACGGCACGCGAAGAGCGGGTACAAACGGGGAATTGCAGACGGCGGATACTGACGAGGCAGGCAGGTGGCGGATAGCCCTTTCCAGTTATAGCTCGGAGGATTTATGTGGAGTCGAATGGGGTCTTCCTAGGGTCTGACGCATTAGTAGGCGATGGTAGTCTCACCCCATTAGCACGATCGCCCAAAAGTTACTAAGTCGGCGAGGCAAACTTAGTCTCACTTCAAATTTGACCTTTAAGTTTCTCACAGTTTTCCGCAATGACGGGATGTCAGGCCACAACGGCGTGTCTTGATTTGGTACCTTCATTAGCGTAGACAAAAAGGGTCTACCAGGTGTCTGTTCTCTCTCTCTCTCTCTCTCTCTCTCTCTCTCCTTTAAAGGCGAGGCTGAGTGCATCTCTCTCTCTCGCTCTCCTTGAAAGGCGCAGCCATGCGCATTTCTCTCTCTCTCTCTCTCTCTGATCTCTGATACTTTGAAGCATAACGAAAGAGTGAATTAGAGATTAAATGGGAATTTATATTTTACCCCCAAAACTTATCTCCTAGGAAATATTTTAGTAAATTTAGCTAAATTCTGAAAAAAATAGCGTTTCAAGAAAAAACTCTTATTTAAAAATTATTTACTTTTCAAAACTCAAGTATAAAAAACTTAATTAAAAATCTAATCACTTTCATTAGCCTGATCAAAGGTTCTTCAAAGACATAAGAAGTTAATGTTTTTCTTAGTAAGACGATTTCTAAATTTAGTTATAAAACATCAGCAATTAAATAAGTTTTTCCTTTTCGAAGAAGGTCGTTGGGAAAGGGTTTTCATTCGTGAACAATCTTTATTACATTTTTTCCACATATCCTTTCACCCTGTGATACCATGTCACCCCACACCTGCCCTTATTATTATGCTTTAAATGATTCATTAATCTTTGAGACTGATCTGAAAAGGATGCCTTCGATCCGGAAGCTTTATTCTTTGATTGCATTTGTGTTCGTAACTTTGAATCAAAGAATGTAATGGTAAACTTTTCTAAAAGCCTTATTTTTTCAGGCAAAGCTGCAACTTGTATTTCTGCTTCATTAAAAGCTTTACCAACATTGATTCAACGCATCCTAATAAGTAGAGGTTTTTGGCAAGCAAGGCAGGCAGCGAGTAGCTATACATTCTCCTTTGTATTATTTTCCAGCATTTAAATATTCTTTGTCTCAACTATATTTTTTTCAATTCTATTGCAAATCCAGAATTTTTTCCAGGTAGCTGATCAATGATGAAGGCAAAAATGGCTTCCCTAGGCAGAGAAGTTGCATCTCGAGTGCACATTCCTACGGCACCACTCTTTAATGGAAGGAGCCTGGACACAATTTTTTGAAGTACATATAGAAAATTATACATGAAGAAATTATCGTTTTTCTCTTTATATCAATTAGAGCGTTAGCCACTGCTGTTCATTAATTCTCTAAAATCGCTCGGGCATTACAATAAAACAAAGTAGACAGAAAACAATGGATAATAAATTGCACTACCTAGATAATATAGATTTTGTTACGGAGACGAGAAAGTAATGTTCTATTAATTTTTCCTTTAGATCACAAAAATAACTCCTCTCCACCAAATGATTGCTGCTTTTCGTTAATTGCCAATATTATAGAATGAAATATTTTAAAGTACTATACTTTAAATGCATATATCTATCTCCAAAGTTTAACACTAACTTGTAAAAGAGTACATAAAGTGTGCATAGATATTAGATATATTGAGAAAAGTTCATTTAAATGTTTATTTGAATATATTTTACAAAAGGATATTAGACACATGATCAATTTTGCCAAAAAATAACAGAATTTAACATTTTTTAGAGTATTTCGAAAAAGGAACTTGTTTTATTAAACTTTTACACCTAGTTTTCACAAAACTTATGCTTCATTTTATGCGTATTATTTAGCATATTTCTCTGGAAACTGCCATGGCCGGTGCAAAGCAGTGCTGAGAAAGAATGAGGGTTGGCTTTGGGATGCAAAGACATTCGCTATAAAGCCAAACACAGGAGTAAATAATCAATTATTCTTCCACGCACTGAAAACTGATACAAATATATGTCCTGAAATTCTAGCAGAAATCACTTAATATCACCATGCTCAATTTCCCCCTTGTCTGTTTTCACTATTAGCGAAGTCATGGTGAAATATTTTTCTATGCTCATCGCTGACTTCTGCTGCATTCTCTGGTAAGAATAATAAATACGAATGCAAGAAAAGCAATTTTAGGAAAATATTGCATCAAAAATTCTTATAGAAATTATTTCTTTCGACAAGTGTTTTATAGTTGCCAGCCGTGTGCTTTTTGAGCAGCTCATTACGCACGCCCTTAATACTTTGCTAAGGCCCTTATTCTACCTCATTCACATTTGTTTAAAATTAATTGTTAACCATGTATTGACGATTTAAGAAACAGTCAAAAATTCCTTTCACCACTCTTGGGTCAGTAATCTTTTGAAATTTGCTTTGGAGATATTCGAAAGGTGGTTGATCAATCTTAAAAGATTTAAAAAATTGTTTTTGTATGAAGGGAAGGCAAAATTAGTTTTTCATTATTCACTAATGATTCACGAATGATATTATGTAAGCCAACTATTGACTCGTCTTGAGGTGAGAATTGAGAGCGTGTACAATTTTACATTCGAGTAAGACTGTACACGTCCCAATTGTAAAAATAACGAAATAACCCGCCTAGTTATAATTAAGTATTGCTACTATTTTTAGTTGTGTTCATTATACTTAATATTTTCAATAATAAAAGCTATATTTATAATTTTACTCTAAAACAAGAAATTTAAGTACGGGAATTGATAAAAGAGTATTACTGTGATGCAACAGAACAGCATTGTGGTACAAAAGGATGATTCACTAGAAAGTCTTCATTAGCTAGAATTATAAGGCAAATCTAGCTCTAGAAAAATCTCTGGAATGGGATTGCCAAAGAATTTATTCCTAAATTTAAAAAACATCTTTTAAATTATCAGAACGACTTTGAAATATTGATAAAGGAAGATTTTTAGATAATACTTTTTCCATAAGCTGATTCGCTTACCTGAAACAAATCTTTTGGTTCAGGACGAGTCATGAGTTTTGGAGAGCAATGTGTCGCGCGGAGCTTATGCAATTCATCCTGTTGAAGTTAATCAGCATAATATTCTGAATCAGTAACCACTATTTCTGCAGATGCTTTTGGTATTGTTATTCCGGATAATTAAGGTAATGAGCGGATTTCAAAGTTAAGATTGAGACAAAACATTAGACAGTCACTTAATAGTTTACTTAGAAATTAGGATTTATATATATATATATATATATAAATATATATATATATATATATATATATATATATATATATATATATTTATATATATATGGTGCAAGGAATAATAAACCACAATATTAAAATTTGATTTATTTACGAACAGAACTAGTTTCGGCTTCTGCCATTATCAACTGTATAATAAAATGAAAGATAAGCGACTCCAGTATATAAAGGTAAACAATCAGACTAAACTCACTAAAAACAATGGAAATAAAATTAAAGATATAAATATATGTGTGGTTTGGTCAGCAAATTTTAATCCTGGTGTACGACCAATTCTAGCAATTCATAAATGGATTGGGCAATATTTTTTAAGATATATTTATTTAATTTATCTTGTCGTTCATAAATATTAAAGTTATCGACGTTGCTAAAAAGGATTGATTCATCAATCCTCCTTTCAATATAATTGTTAGATTTCTAAATAATATTCTATGGTCATAATTTTGCATATGAGCGAAGAGCTTGTAGGTGAGCCTTTCTTGATGTATGCGCATGTACATAAAGAGAGAGCCAGAACGCATTTTGGAAATTTTGTATAGATTATTATAACTAACGTACGAGGTCGTGTAAAAATTCAGGGGCAGAGACTCCTGAGAATAGTTAAAGTCTAATAATTCGCTTGGTTGCCTACAATTGCTGCTTACACCGTGAACACGATCCGATCGAACAGGGTGTTTGCTACCATAACATGGGCAAATACAACAGTTGTATTTACTCTTAAAGTTTAGGAAGCGTGAAGAGTATATATACCTCAGATATTGTTTATCGTGTTCCAGAGCTTGGCAGGAGGAGTTGGGTTTATTTAATGAAAGGCTGTGTTATATAACTAATTCCCAACCTCATTGAATGACAAATTGATCTTTCTGTGTTAACTAGGATATATGTTGTTCTTGTCATAAAATTTAAAGTTCTACAGGAGCAAATGTATAATAATAAAGCTTATATAGGATACCTTACAAACAGATTACTATAGGACTTAAAGCAACTGTTTTCAAAGGTTTATCTACATACGAACTTTTACTTCACTCCAATAAATCAATGTGTCTTAAAAACTTCCTGTCTCTTAAGAGAGTCTCTCCATGTTACTCATAAGAGCGAGGTGCCTCCCTCGAAATGTAGGAAAAACTACAAGTACATTACAATTAAAGCTGATGCATTGTAAACATGAAGGCGTTTCTCATTACACAGCTATAGGTATTGCTAAGCTGAAAATTTCTTCGGTGATAATTATTGTAATTCTACATTTTGTTTTTAAATTATAAAATTTTGGTTTGTGCAGATAAATAATCATCGGCCCTTAATATTTTGGAATCCCTATTCATCAACAATTAAATCGTAGAAATTCTTTAATTTAACTCCATGTGTCCTAATCTCAATCAAGACAAACTTTAGTTTGATGTTTTAATTATTTTATGTAAACTCTTGAAAACTACTAGTCAATAAATCGACAGCTCAATTAATTGATTTATTTGCTGTCCATTTTTCATTTACTTTGGAATCATTAGGTTCGTGTCTGTAAATGAAGTTGGTGAGTTTTTATTTTAGTCTTATAATTTCTTAAATTTCATTGGGATAAAATTGCTATGCTTGCATTAACTCTATTGTGAGTTGTCTTACATATGACGGGAATCATTCTTGAGTTACCTCTACATAATGTTAGTTATTCCGTATTGACTCGTCTTTTTCATATATTTTATGCATTATGTGTGAATTATTAATAATTTTTATTTAGCATTTCTGGTTATGTTAAAGTTTGCTTTTATATTTACTAAATATTTATCGCCCAAAATTATAGGAATTAGCTAATGATGAACTTGAAAATCTTCCAGACGTTCTAAATGAAAATGTCTTGTTTCCTTCTTTTGGCTCTGGCTTTAATTTTCCTGCTAAGATGAGGTTTCTGAAGGATATCTTAATATATATCTCTCTATCTTTGTATCTTTCTTTTTCTGTATCCATCTGTCTCTCTTTCTATCTACGTCTGTCTGTGTCTCTGTATATCCGTATATTTCTCTTTTTATCTACGTTTATCTCTCTTTCTGTATCCCTGTGTAACTCTTTCAGTCTATCTCTCTTTCTCTCCTTCCCTCTCCCTCGCCACTGGTCTCTAGAAGGCGTGCTTCTTTTTAAGGTGCAGGTGTAAGAGTGTAGAAGGGGCCTCCCTTTTGGGTGATTTTCTAAATAAAATCTGATTACTAAATTAAACGAAGCTTTTCTTTATTTAAATTAAATTTTACATTTGGTTTCTTCTGAACACACGCCCTGGTGCACACACTTATTTTCTTTCTCTATATCCGAACCATTTACACTGGCAGAATGCTTAGCATAGATGATTCCGCTTTATTTTTTTAAATGATCTTCGAATAATTCCTCCATTGATATTTTATTAATTGGAAAAAACTGGTTGGCAAACAAAGACTTCCATCCTTTGAAATATTTTGATATTCATATACTGTTTGCCGCTGAATTTTCTCTTGAAAATTTATGATTTAAGAATATATACTTTAATCTATATTTCAATTTAGATTATTGTAAATATAGAGACTTTTCTTTATTCTTCCCTCTTTGATTTAGCACAATCGAATTAAATACTATTTAATTGCTTTCAATTTACCCAGGGGTGTATTAAAGCTTATCTTGACTTTCAGTAACTCCTTTCGGAATATTGTTTTAGAAGATCTTGAGAATCTGTGCTATTTCCGTATCTTTTTGGAGGAAGAGAACAAACACAAATAAAACGCAGCCTTCGGAAAGCAATAATCTGAAAATTAACCCAGAGGTAGATGAAAAGATAAATCCAAGCACTTTCGAACTATATTTGCAAGTTCATTTTTAAGGAATAAAAATAGTTCGAAAGTGCTTGGATTCATATTTTCATTTTTCTCTTGGTTAATTTTCATATATATATATATATATATATATATATATATATATATATATATATATATATATATATATATATATATATAGATATATATATATACTTAATTAATTACTTTTTCACAAATTCTTTGAGTATTCACTGAATTTGTCCATCAATGTGTAAATTTATACAAAAATACTCGTTTACAAATTTACAAATAAATGTAAGTGGGAAATGTAAAGTAATCCTGTAAATGTATAGAACAGGAAGACAGTGCGCAATACTTTCAAAATGGTGAACCCTGACCCTAAGAAGATCAGGGATTTTAACCTAGCACACGGTTTACAAAGAAATGTAGTTCTCCTGCAGGAGGTAAGACCACCCCGCCTCGTTCAGTCAAAACCCTAACCCCCCTCAACAACACGATGAACAAGATCAGTCTTAATCTGGAGAAGAGTCTCCGACAACTTTCTTTGGAGGCTAAAGTGAGACATGTGACTATGTCAAAAATGTTGAAAGATGATCTTAAACTTCGTCCATTCAAACATAGTTAAAGAACATATTATTTTCAGTCACACCAACGGTTTTTGATGAATCACACCCTCCTTTCAGGTCGATAGATGAGTAGTTCTTTACTGTTCAGGTTCCCTAAAATACCCAATGATCGTAGTTGCCTACAAAATATAAATGAATTTCCGGGTGAACAGCAAGAATCATTCAGGACGCACAATCCATCTTCGAGGATTTTGTAGGCGGGTAAAACAGCAACGGACCAAAAAAAGATCTTTCATCTTCATTGAAGAGAGCGGGTGGTGCAAAGTTCAATAAATTCTTTAAGTTGGAGATGGAAAATATATGTGTGACTATTCAACAAGATGTATCAACTTCACACCAAGATGAAAAAATCAAGACTGCTCTCAGGTGAATTTTACTGGGTTTTGGTAAAAGGAACTTTGGCTTCCCAGTTTGCCAGATTTGAACCACATGGAATTTGGAGTGTGGTCAATGCTTGAGGAGAAGAGGTGTACCATATCTTATCAAAATTTTAAAGTTCTGAAGTGCAACCTAGGAAAATTATGGGATAATTTATCAGATTAAACATAATATGCGTCTTGCGTTTCAGGTTTGTTGATTTAGAGACTTGGATGAGGGTTACCGCTAGATTTCTTCTTTTCATTAACGTAAAAGGCAAACCAATAAATATTTGTTACATAATCTCGTAGTATATATATTTTTCCTTTGGTTTTAGCATAAGCATTATGTGATATTGTGTTCTAAAATTAATTAAATGCTGATCAGGCCGTCTATTATTCGTGTTTCGTCGTTGTAGAAGTAAAATATTGAATGAAGAAATGAGATAGTGAAAAGTGATCTTTGTGTTGGGTAGATGAAAGCAACATTAAGCAAACAATCCAGAATTTAGATATCGAAGGAAGAGAATATTGCTATTTGGTGTTCGGTAGAATTGATTAAAAAGAGAACAGTTGATAGAGAAATCTTAAAGCATCAAATAATGAAGGGAATACTGAGGCTTAATGCTAACTAGAAAAAGGAGGTAGTAAAAAAAAATTTGAAAGTAATGTTAATAAAGGAAGATAATGGTTAGAGATTAGTGAGAGATGCGGCTGCTTAAAATAAGGCAGTAGAAGGCAAATAACCGAGAAAAAAGATGTCGAGGAATGTATTGATGTTGAGATTACTGAGTGTTGGTGCATTGTATAGGAAGTCATTTAAAAGGAGATAATCGAGAGAAAAGATATTCAATCATGTCATTAATTAGAGACGAATAAGGAGTGGCAATGAAGAGAAAAAGGCAGTAGTATGCAGAATATATAAAATAATGTTTATAAATTAGCTAGGGCGTAAAGCAGTGTGATCCTAGCAAGACATAAGGTGGAGACTAGGGATTAATTGCTGGCGCTGGGTAAAAGAAGGCAGTTGACGGTAAAGTTCCAGGGAAATGGTATCAAGGGCCGTGATAATGTAAAGACTAATGAGGAGTTATGTTCGAAAAGAATGTCCTTTAACGCAGAAAAATGAGCGGAAAATTATTGAACTAAGAATTTATGTAAATATTGGGTATGAGAATGTTATTAACTACAGAACTACAGAAACAAGGCCTAGCAAACACTCTCAGATCCGCTCAATCCCGGTCCGCTTACACAGAAAGTGTTAGACTCTCACTATCTAAAGCTAGTGTATCATGCTATTTTTTGCTTTTGGTAAAATGCTGTTTTTTAAACTATTTCAATTCTCCGGTACATACTTATTTGTTTTAGTTATGC
Source organism: Ceratothoa steindachneri (assembly GCA_963969495.1). Classification (NCBI taxonomy): domain Eukaryota; kingdom Metazoa; phylum Arthropoda; class Malacostraca; order Isopoda; family Cymothoidae; genus Ceratothoa; species Ceratothoa steindachneri. The sequence continues at coordinate 85,797 of CAXAKS010000115.1, read as the reverse complement.
TGTTTTTTTTTACTTCAAAGTTATATCATTGACTTAAATTCACGCCGTAGGTATCTTGTGGATGTATTAGTGGTTAACGCAAAGAGAAAATCTATCTATCTGATTCTACCACATCAGAAAAGTGTAAAAGTGTATTTAATTCGCCCACACATCTTAAAAATTGCAAAAATATATCAGCAAACCTGGTAAAATGGATCAATCCCACAACAAATAGCAATCTTGGAATTTACCTTTCTTTGTCAAGGAATAATTGGCCAATTTAAGGAAAACACCCCTATCCACCTATTTTATGGAGAGCTCAAGCCAATTGAGTCAAACTATACTACGAACAACTTACATACAATGACCATATTCTTATTATCATACCGTAGTCATCGAGTACTCTCTTCTTTACTCCGAACCACTCCAATTGCTAGTACGAATAAAATATCGCCCAACTTTAAATTTAACTTGTATTTTTGGTATTTCAAAGAGTTGCTGTCTTGATATACGATATTTATAGGAATAATATGCTATGTGACTTCAGAAAAGTATGTTATTGGATTTACTACCTATATTTCAGAATTTTTCGTAGTATTTTTCCAATTTATTCTTTAGAATACCTTTGTTTCCGAAGGAATTTGATGTTCTTGAGGTGATCTATAAAACGCTTTCTGGTTTCTGAAAACATTCTCAGGTTTTAGGCTACAATACATACTCACATTCTTACTTTCTTCTAGAATTACTTCTCCCATTCTTCAGTTTATTGTCCGCTTCTTTCTCTTGCCATTCCACCCTCTGTCTAGTTATGAGTAAGGATGAAATAAGAAGCCAATTTCGTTTTAAAATATTGTTAATTTGAAAAGAATATAAATCAAATTAATGTTGAATAATATGTCGTCTTCCTTTGAATCATTCCGTGGAATCAAGCCAACGATGCTCTGTGGAATTCCAGATGCCTGGATCTTCCAGAGATGAATTTGGACGCCGTTATCGGCATAAGTGAATCCCTGGTGTCTAATATCTTAAAGGGGAACTTTTCCTTAAAATGACTAACATTCCATGTCGATGAAATATGGGTGTACGACCTTGTCCGTGGGTCTGTTCACTCATAAATAAACGGCAGAGAGCTGAGAGGCCGAGCGTGAATGAAGAGTGGGAAGGCAGGACTCGCTTCAATTCAATAAAGGCTCAAACAAAAGGGAGTGTAAGCGAGTGCGTAAGGTTGGCTTTAAGGGGTTCGTAAAATGCCAGGATTCATGAAAGGTTATTTAAAGACACTACTCCAAAATATATGATTTAATTAAAACAAAAAAGTAATCACAAAAATATATACATGGGTTAATATTGAGATATGATGCAATTGTAATGACCAGATCGGGCATGGACTAATGCAATAGGAAAATGAAAATAAGACTCAGTAATTAACAAATAATAGAGAACGGAGAATAACCTCCAGGTAGAATTTAAAACAATAAGCTAAAGAACCAGCACCTTGCCGACTGGCTTCTCGGAGAAGGGGAAGCTGCTGACGGAACCAAGAGTCGGATTGCACGGGATGAGAAGATCTTGCAGCACGGCGATCAGATTTTGCAATGGGAGTCGATTCCCTCAAGGAAAAGCGAGGTGAGTTTGGAGCAAGATGAATTACACGTGGACGTTGTAGCGAGATACACTTAGGCTTAGGGGAGTAACAGGGACAGGGCGACATACTCTCGTGGACGGGATGAGAGAGGTATGTCGCACGAACTCTTCGAAGAAACCACTTCTTAAACTTGCCAATAGAGGATTGTCAAAAATTTACGGTGATGATCTAGCCGACGAAACCTTTAAACTTCAGGGGCACGAGTCGAGACGAAAGGGGGACGTACGAGGGGCGGTTAATATGTTTTTCAATTCAGATATAAGAAAAAGAGATATGAGGAAAAGTGTTTTAATATTTTTAATTATAACTACCCTCGACTTCAATGCACTTGCGCCACTTGTCCCTGAGGCTTCGAATTCCCGACAACCAGAAATCTCCCGACAGATGTTCAATCCACTCCTGGATGGCGAGCCGGACATCCTCCTCGTCACCAAACCGGCGTCCATGCAGTGCTGCCTTGAGCTGGCGGAATAAAAAGTAGTCACTAGAGGCCAGATCTGGACTGTAAGGGGAATGGTTGAGCTCTTCGAATCCGCACTCGCATAGGGCAGTTTGTGCAACTCTGACCTTGTGGACTTTGACGACGTTGAAGTTGATCATGAAGCATGAGGTTTCTAGGAAACTGACGGGCAGAGACCTTGGCCATGGCCCAATTTTTTTGGATGATGTTGAGAACACTTCTATGTGATATTCAAAGTTCTCGTTCAATTTCTTCGAACTACACGCGTCTATTTTCGATGATCCTCCTATCGACACGGGCCACAATGTCCTCGTTGCTCATGTCTGACGGGCGTCCTCGATTGGGGTCATCTTAAAGGGACTCACGACCATGGCGGAACTCCCTATTCCAGCGAGCAATGGTTGCATAGGAAGGGGCGGTATCGGTGTAAACTGCAACCGTGCGTTCATGGATCTCTTTTGCATTCTTGCCTTCCTTGGTCAAAAAATTTGATCACTGCGTGGTGCTCAACCTTCTCCATTGTTGAAAAATTTGTGACTGACGATCTGTGATCAGCTACTGCTTCTTAAATAGATGAAGCAGGAGCGTACGGCTGCAGGTCCTGATTTGTCATAATATATATACTCAGCCACCTAAGTTGCTAAAAGGCATCCAAGAACGGCTTCTGTCTCAAGGGAAATCCTGTTGCCGATAAGGGTTTGAAAAGATGCTCGTCTAGATCCCATTCTGGCCTAGAGGCTAGGGGTTTTATGTAGGCTCCTGTTTAGCGGGAATTAATTCGTCCGCGGGTCATGGAGGTCTGTGAGAAGCGTCTGATTTAGGCAAACGCAGTTGTAGTGTCTCACCGGCTTCCACGTGAGAATCTTCGGTTTTTTCTTTCCTTAGAATTTTTTGGGAGACCAAGTGATCTCTTCTCGAAATAGAAGGTGGGAGGTGCTCAAGCTGGTCCTCCAACGTCGTTCTCCCACATTCCATTTCCAATTAATTAAACATGCAATGAGATTGCTCGCATTTGTATGAGCCACTTGAGAAGGCGTATGAATTAGTGCGAGGCTAAGATCAAATGATTGCCATTATTCGAATGACATAGCCAGGGAATCGAAAAATCCTCCACATTAATAATCATGATTTTATTCAAATTTGCTCGGTAATAAATTAAATTCATTGTATATTTATGTACGAGTATAACTTCCGGATTTAGCTTTTTTGGCTAAGGCATCTCAGTTTTAGAAAGGGTCTGGCAATGTTTTCAAAAGCCTCTCGGTATTGGTAATGATCTCTCATTCTGTGAAAAACCTATTAGGCTTAGCAAAGACATCGCAATCTTATAAAAGGCCTCCGAGTCTTGTCAAAGAGCTCTCAGTCCTTCGAAACAACTCTCGGTATTGCCAATGAGCTTGCAGTCTTGGTAAAGGATTCTCAGTCTTGGAAAGGCTTCATAGTTTGGCAGATACCTCTTTAGTCATGGAAAAAGCCTCTCGTCTTTGCAAATAATTTTCAGTCTTAGCAAAGCACTCGAGAATGAATTTCACTTATTTCGGAACAGGACTTCTGTAATTTGGCTGGAGAAATCCTCTCACTTGCTCTAAGGTTCTTTTTTGGTTGTCTAGAATCCCAGTTTGAGAATTCTTTTGTAATTCTGATTCAATTGTTGCTTTTAAGTTATATGCAAATTATTTCGAAGAAGGTTCTTTTGTTTTTTCATAATTGTAGTCAGTTTAATACTATATATATATATATATATATATATATATATATGCTTTTAAGTTATATGCAAATTATTTCGAAGAAGGTTCTTTTGTTTTTTCATAATTGTAGTCAGTTAATATATATATATATATATATATATATATATATATATGCAAAAAATCCACCAGAAAATAAAAGGCGCAGTTAAAGTACTTGCGAACTTGTCTATTTCATTTTCAAGGAATAACGGTATTTGTTTTTACCAAGGTGGTAATCCTCTTTAAGAATAAACTGAACACACATATATATATATAAACCTAAGAAACATCAGAAGCTACTTAACATTCAAACTCTCCTCGACGACATAGACAAACTGGAAGATCAACAAAAAATCACTAAAAATCCCTCCTTTGCCACACAGCACCTCTTGAGATTTCCAATCTTTGCCACGCTCAAAAGAGTTTTGCGGGATGCCGAGATTTAGTAAAAAAATTATTTTACCTCCCGCATATAATTTTACAAACTCCTTTTCCTTGCTTCACAGCCTCTTAAATAAGTTATTTTTCGGTCATATGCAAGTATCAGTCTGCCATGTGCAAAACAATAGTATAGAGAGGGGGGGTTATTCTTTCGATTTTCCAGTTTGACCTAAGCAATACTTTTGGCAATCGTTAAATCATTAAGTGTATGCTTGACTCAACATAAATACAATATTAAGAGGAAGGATCGCAGTATTGCTTGCTTTGTCCATTTATCTGAAAACAATTACTCTATCAATTGGAATTCGGCTAAGTTTATTTACAAATCTGATGTCTTTATTTAAAGAAATATTATTGAATGCTCATTCATTAATTCCTCGCCTAATTTTACTATATCTACCGGCCTCTATAAACTGGCCCCTGTTATTTAAAGGCTTATTTATAACCAAATTGATCCTTTTAAATCTTAGCCCTTTGATTTATTGATTTTGTTATCTATCTCTCGTTTATTTTTATCTATTCACAATTAGCTGTGTATGTATTTATCTTAGTGACCTAAATGTGTAAATTCTGTGCTCACAGTTGGAATTCCCAGAAGTAGACCTTATCTATTTGGTTTTATACTTCATATCCGTCTTTGATAATTTTTAGGAAATTTGATAAATGTGGGGTCGTATTGATTTATTTCAGTGCTAATATAAATTTAACAGTGAAATAAAGAATTGAAAAAAATCAATAAAATAAAAATGTTCCAAAACATGTTATATAAGCAACATATAACATATTTTGAAGTAGTGTTGTGAAAACTACAGCAATAGCAAAATTTTACAGTACAGGAAATGAGTAGTGTGTTGAGGGTCGTTAAAACTGATGAGAGCCCTTACTGTTCGAGGCATGCTCTCCACGGTGGTGCCTATTTGAAGCTAGCTGATGGCGTTTTACGTCCTCTTTTAGCTACTATTAGGGATTTTTCAGTGGATTCATATGCGGACACTAAGGTACCGGTTCCCACCGTGATATTTCTTTCAACAGAATTAGTGCTTGATGCAAACTTTGGACATGCGGCATAATACTTCTTAGACCTCACATCCCGGTCATTTCAGTAGAGGTCTGAAGGTTAAAGGCAGCATATATTCTCTCAAGACAGCTTGGTATTTCTCTGAATTCATGGTGCCATCACAAAGGGTGAGACGATTCACCTTTAAACTTGACATGAGCCCCATACCATTAAAGATTGGCCACCAAGTTTTACTGGTGAGACTACTCCCTCTTGATTCAACTACTTCTTTGGCCTGTGCAGAGTACATCCTTACCTGGAGTCGATATAATTTGGACCGTAGACTTTTCGTGCTCTTAGACACGTCCCTACGATTAAATGGTCCAGTTACAGTAAGCACGTGCCCAAGCAACTCGACACTTCTTCTGGTAAAGTTTGGTTAGCGACTTCTGGCTAAGTTTACATGTAATCAGCCTTTGCGCAAGCAGTCTACGACTGAATGTTCTGTCGGATGTACACCATCTGTCATTTTTTGTTGAAACTGGACTGCGTTTTCTTACGATCTCATAGGCTTATCCGACGCAGAGCCCTGTAGTTACTTAGGATCCTGATACTGGGACGTTCACAACGAGTTCTGTCTTGAAAGGTCTCAATTTCTACAGTACTCTTCATAACTTATTTAACACCTGAATACGATCCACCGATGCTCCGTTTGTTTTCAACCGCTAAGACGCACCTCTTCCAGCGTGCATGTCGCCATAATCCTATCATTATCTTATCTCCTTGAGATGGAATATCACTTAATCTGCAAATAAAATATATTACCTAAAATAAAATTCTTAATTCCATTTATTTGTGGCAAATTTACACCATTTGGTTTTACGTGAGTAGTGTGAGGGTCTCAAACTCATTTAAGTGAGTCATTTTACCATCGGATGGATCAATTCACATTTGATTCATAACTCCATGGGAAAGAAATTATTCAGCATTTTTTATTATTCTTTGTATTGTTTTTGCAGTTAAATAATCGGAATGAGGAAAGATACACGTAGATGCAATTGGGTACTCAATGGAGCGTTATGTTCATAGTCTCAAGTGTCATCCGAAGTCGATTTACCTAAGGTTGTTCTCAAAATCGTGCATGAAGCCATCTCTCCACAACCACCGTTCATCGCTATCGCTTTTTGCCTCAATTACCGACAGAAATTTTCCTTTCTTATGTTCAAACATACCCAGTATCAACTCAAAATCTAATCAATTTCCCATCCCTTTCAGCTGTTACTTTATAATTAAGTCGAGAAAACCCCCTATCTTTCTTATGTTATAAACAGGGCTTCTCGGACGCCAATAACGGTAGAAGCATCTTGCCTTAATTAACGAGACCATTTCGCGAGGGCTTCAAAACCATCTGTTTTTAGCATAGGGATTATTCGCCCATCAGTTTCACATTTCAATCATAGCAACCTAAGTCTTCCTCGATCGAAGACTCATAAATTTCTAGAACTTCATGAAACCCTCCATCTTTTTATACTCTAGTGAACTGTGTCTATGCAGACCAAGTACAAGTTATTTAATTTTGAGCGCCGAGCAGCGCTGTTTTGCATCTTCGTTTCGTGTCAGTTTAGCCCGGTCTTCCTTTGATTACTTTTGGGATTTTAATGCTGGTATTTGCCTTTTCAAAGGGAGATTGAATTAAAAGAGACAAATAATGCATTGAAAGATTATTTTTGGTTATTTATCTTGGCCCTATTTGTTGATTTTATAAAGAAACATTGAGCTTTTTCTTAAGGTGGTAAGGTAAAATTTTCTTGGTTTTAGTTGCTTACATTAAAAGATGTTTGTGATTTGTTTTAATTATGTCAATTTTCTTGCTAAATTGGGTGGTCGGTTGCATTAAAACAAATCAATGAGATATTTGGTACAGTAGATTAGTTAAAGTTCCTTGCTTTAAGATGATTGGATTAAAATCTAAACTTTTATTTGGGTAAGTTAGGTTAATTGTTCTTAGTAGGAGTTAGTGATCGCATCATGTCCTATGAATATCTGGTATTTAGTTTTAAAATTATAATGTTTTCATTAATTATATTTCCAATTTATATACCATTTAATCAGTATCATGCGGTTTTTCCCCAAAATAGGGTTGTTATGCACGAAATCAAAATTTTCACCTCCTATATTTATGTTATTAAAAGGTTAGTGAACGTCAGAACGAGCTTGTATGGGAAAATACTCTTATGATACTTATAATACTTCTCAATTCCAATAACCTTTGAGGATTTATAGCTAAAGATACAAGAGAAGAGCAACGTACCAGGTATTGAAAAAGTCCTGTTACACTAATTATGACAATCTCAACAAAGGGCACAATGATAGTTTTGTTGAAGTTAAAATTTGTTTTTATTCTTGGGGCGTGAATGAGTAGATTTTGCTTTAGATAAACTTTCATTATTTACGCGGAGGTGATAAGTTCATCTAAAGCAAAATCTCTTCATTACCGTCCCAAGGATAAAAACAAATTTAGTAATACGAAGTGTCTATCCCTCCCTTTTTCTCCTCTCCTTGAAGGAGTGAACAAAGTTATTTCCTCAGGCATAACCTCATTTAAATACCCTTTTTCGATCCTTAAATCTTTTCCTTCAACCAACCCCTTGGATCAGCCAAATGAAGCAGGTGTATATTTAATACCCTGTGACTCTACAAACTGTCTCTCATTTTACATAGGAGAGACCGGAAGAACCTTAATAAAACGAATTTATGAACATAAAGGTGATCAGACGAGGCAGTACCACATACAGTATTTTTAATCATATTAGCAATTTCAACCACTAAATTAACTATTCAAAGGCACAAATCATATATAATTTTAAAGACATCCGTAAAAGAAAAATAGTAGAAGCAATATTAATAGGAAAAATTCACAATTTTAATTTGTCATCGTAAACAGCTTAGTCAACGATGTTAGACTTGTTTTGTCTTTCCTTGTGTTTTTTTCTTTTTGTTATTTTCTAATCTGTACGCTATTTATAGACTTTTATAACAATTGCATTCTCAGTATACGACTGAAGAGGGTATGATAAACTACATACTGAAACTAGTCTCGTAAATTTCACATTTGCATCCTATACAGTGGTTTCACTATCATATACCATAACTCGCCATTGATTTCTTTTACTTATATATATATATATATATATATATATATATATATATATATATATATATATATATATATATATATATAATAAAAGTGTGCATAAAAATGCACCTGATTACGTTTAAGGGAAACCGAGAATTTGAAAGGGTAAAAGGCGTCTATGAAAGGTAAATACCTGATCCCTCTATATCATAAGTTAATGTTAAAAAAGTAACAATATTATTCATCTCACGCAATAAAAGTTTTATATCGAAATAAATATGACAACTAGAAAAGAATATCTTCCACAAAGCGGCACCAAATAACAGTGTTTTGGAAAGCCATCTTCCCAAACCCCCTCGACAGTCTAAAACGGTAGTCAGCGGTAAAGGCTACACCTGGCTTGCCCACTTTACTCACTGTCGCTGCATAACTTTATAAGAAGAAAAGTGAATTTTTCATCGATACAGGAGCGAGCATATGCACAATTCTGCTCAATCATGTGCAATTTTGTGAGATACGTAATTCCAGTGTAAATATCACCACTGCTAATGGAGGAAAGATAAAAGCACACGGTGAATTGCAATTAAATAGAGTTATTCCTAGTCTTCGTCGTTCATTTATATGGATGTTTGTAGTTGTGCAAACTACGTCGCCATTATTAGGAGACAATTTTTTTGCTCACTCTGATCTTTTAGTGGATTATGCTTCTGGTATCCTCATTGATAACCAGATTAGGCTCGTATTCAAAATTAAGCAATCCAGTGCTCTCGTGATATCATTAATTATCAATGACCTCTCCCATCTCCTAACCAATTGCAGGTCAGTGTTACGTAAATACGAATCTATATACAACCCAGCGTTTGTATATTTAAATCAGAACTTTTCAAGGAGTTATTAGCCCTCGTTAGTTTTCATCGCCTGCGAACCACGGCGTACTGACCTACCCAAATCAGGATAGAGTAAAGATCACAAAGAACTTTGAAGAGTTCTATAATCGCTCGTCGGTAAGGATGGTTAATGGCTCTATCAGTTGTTCTTCTTGGCACCCGATCCTTGCCGAATGATTCGAGGTTTTCACCGTTTACTTTACTATCAGGGACAATCCTTCTTTGTCCAAAACCCTTAGTTTCATTCTCATTTTCGAAAGCTGACTCAAAATTAATCAATGAATTACAAAAAAAACATGTCGTAAATTTATTTTACACAAACCTTTAAAGGAAATCTGCACTCGGTACCAAAATCGTTCGTACCCAAGGAATTACTTGATACCACGAGTCAATCTCGTTCGAAAACCCTTAGAAGCTCCTTATACAGACCCATTCCGTGTTTTCGAACGCAACGAGAAGGTGTATAAATTAGAATTCCCTAATGGGCGTCAGGGTACGGTATCGATAGAGAGAGGAAAATCATCAAAATTTTCCAATATATTTAATAACAGAGAGGAAGACTGTTCGCATCCAACAAATAGTCGGACGATTGTAAATAGACCTGTAATTTTAGATGCGCCAAAAGAAAATAAAGGAGGATTAACAGAGAGTGGTGATAATAATTACAGTAACGTGGAATCCGTTCCAGGTACCCAGGAAAATGATAGAAAAGCGAGCGTTTATACTGCTCCGGTCGATAAGTAACATTTGCTAGAGATCCTTTGTACCCTTATTTATAAATATTTATTCGTGTAGAGCAAAACAGTGCATAAAATAACTCTTAATCTTAAATTTAATTTGATACCGTTACCTACTTTCTGGTTAGTTATAGACTATTTTTGCATACACACAGTCTAATAATAATTAGAGGTTTTCTTTGCATACATGTGAACACTCAATTAAATGTTTGTTCGTGGGCAAGAGTCTCAGCTCATGTGTCGGAATGTTCCTAATAGCACCAGAGTACCGTGTAATATTTTGGGTGTATATATGTATATAACTATAAGATATTTGTAACAAAGATTTATTAATTTATAATGAAGGGAAGTCCTCTGGTGTTAGAAACACATTGTGAAATCGAATATGACTCAAAAGTACCTAAATATGAGCATTTTTATAGATTTATAAAATTTTCTAATGAGTACGCACATTGAACGATAAAAACATCTGACGGAAGGGAGTCTGATCAGTGCTCTCAAAAGAGCGCTGCTCACCTCAGGTATTATAACTCCTTTTGTAAACATCCTAAGAAGGAGGCCAGCTCATAAGACCGAATTTTATCTATAGGAAGGTTGCTCTTTTAACAGACCTGAGTTTTGTATGGTAACTGTTGAGATCTGGGCAAGCGGGCAAACATGCAAGTAAGTAAGTCTGAAAAACAAGCACTCAAAGGAATACTGCTTAGATCGTTTAAATAATAAAGGAGATCTGTTAATGCTAAAACCATCGCTTCATAAATTGGACATTGGACATAATCAAGATAGAAGGTATTGATTAGTAGAGCATAAGTCAGAGACTATAGTGGTGAAAGGGGAGGGAAAAAGATAGTAAAGATAAGTTTAGTATGAGTTTGATAAGTTATTTTTCCTTGTTTAAGGGTTCTCCGGCAAAAGTAAATAGTTGAGTACAATAGCACAGTGGAAGCAGGGATTTAAAGATCCCCGGTCAAAGGGTAACTCTAGCGGTGTTGATCTCGTGTTTTGGTTTTGTTTTGGGGCAAATTGGTTTGCATTCAAGCATTTGTAGGAAATAGAAAATAATTCTTTACTACGGTAAGTTGATTTCAGTAAAATATTGTCGTAAGTTGGTTTGCAATAATCAGTAAAAGTATACATGATAAGGTTAATGTTTTAGTTAGGAAGTCTTCTTTAATGTTGCGGCTAGCTTTTAACACTACGCACAAAATGTAGCGTAGGTTTCATGGCTTAAAGTCTTTATTCTCTATCAATTCTTGCTGTTTGTGGGCGGATGGTGGGGACTTCCACTTACCGGATCTCTTCCTACGGAACTCCGCATCCATGAGAACAACAAAGGTGTCTGTCAAGAATTTCACAAGGTGGCGGAAGAGAGTCTGTTTGACCAGATCTTCAGCTATTTCAGCTTCGTAGTCCCATTTATATCGTCCGTCCCTAAGGCGATCGAAATTATCCTTTGGGCCCGCCTCGTCCGTAAACTGCTTCCCTTCCGCTGCATATACTCTGATGTTTAACATCCTCGATTGCATTTACCTAAGACCCTGATTCTTAAAAGACGAGGATTGACTCGGTGAACGTGACTGTGAGGCATTTGGGGGCCGGGGCGAATGCTCCACCTTCTTTGGCCTCACATCAGCGGCTTCCGTCCGTTTGACTTGTGATTCGGTTGGAATACTTGTGTGCGTGTGAGAGTCGGTTTGTGCTTTCTGCCGGGCAGCCATAGCTTAGACTAGAGGAACTCGTTAAAGGGCATTACTCGTGTCCGTTGCTTTTTGCCGGCTCTTCTCAATCTGAGGTTGCAGGTTTACTTTAAGTACCTCATTCGACGTAGGGTTTTCAGAGTACCACATTTTTTCCATGCCATTATTCATGAGCATGGTATTTAGTTCCTCTGTGAAGGTGCCAGGCTAAGTTTAGTTTTCAATGTGTGCATAATATATGCAACACAATATTTTTGTTAATTTCTCTTTTTCTTTGCAGGTAGGTAGGTGCTGTGTCCACACTACTCTCTGCGAACGTTGCCTTGACAACTATCGCGTTGGTGGCATTTCCTCTTCTTTGTTCCTCATTTCTGCCCTTGACCTTTGTAATTTTTTTTATTCCATATTTATAGGACATATCATCGCCATGTTCTGGGTGGCCCACAACAATTGAGGCATTTCTAGAACGAACATTTACATTCGCGCCAAGAATGGTCTTGGTCTGGCACACATAATAAAGTGTAATTGTAGAGTTTTAGAAAGTGGCGTTGATGTGTGCGTTTTGTCTGTAGCACTCGAAGAACATTTGCAGGTCAACTAGCTCTTCACGTCCAATCTGCTTCGGGCAGATGCGGACATTAAAGAGCAGAAAGCCGTTTTCTTTTACTTTGATTGTCATTTGGGTCTTGGTAAATACAACTTTAAATACATGGGTGTAGTCCTGGAATTTTATAACTTCGGCTACTTTTGCCTACGCGTGATTCCAAAGAATGTCGTCCGTTATCTGGTAAGTAAAGTGACCACCAACGCAGAGGCTGATGCGGCGCCAGATTAAGCTTGTGTGTGATTTTATTTGTGCTTTATGGTATATTATTTGCAAGCTATCTGTGACACGCTGGGAGTTGAAGGCTTCGATATCAGCTTCTTTTGAGGGCAATGTTAAGCTCACCTTAAATTTATTCAAAGACCTTAAGCCTTTCCGATTTTGGCCGGCCAGACAAGGTCCTCAGAGCTATACACCGAATCTTCCTCATCTCTCCGTCATTTTACTCGAGGGCGTAATTTTGGAGTGAATCTGGGGGATCTGACTCTGTGTGTGTTTGTAACTGTGTATGTAGTTTAGGGATTCTTTAGGAAAAATGTGTGATGAATGTCGAAAAATTGTCCAATGAACAAATGTCTACTTTAAATTAGGGCAGCATAGAGCGATCCTTCTTCCTTTCCCTCAACAAGGCCAGTCGACGAGAAAATAGCCACTTTCGAACGTATCACTGCTTCTAGGAAATCAGGTCACGCACAACAAAGTGGTGTATCCAAACGATCAACCACATTCGAATTGCAATTTAATCCAAATTTTCAAAAATTGACTGTACCGCTACAGGACAATGGGTAAGAATAGTCTAAGCAACGAGAACAGTCATCGCTTCATAATTTTTTTTAAGGGCGAAGGTGTGGGAGGAGAGATAGAGAAAGATTACCAGTCCTTTCCCTTCATCACTTAGGTCATTCTGAGATGACCGGAGGGGTGGAGGGATGAACCAGGACCTCCAGGCCTCCTTTCTCCCCACCATTGACTTGTTTAAAGGACAACGGAGGAGAGAAAAATTAGGAGAAAGAAAGGGAGAGGAAGAGTAGAGGATAGAGATAGCAAAGTAAAGAAATAGCGTAGTAGACTTGATAGGTGAACTAACCGGTCTGTAAAGCTTCAACTTTACGTGTGTTCCGATCCACGGTGTGTATTATATCCTTTAACTATTCACTCTTTCTATAATGCCTCTGTACCACGTATACTATGTTAATCCTTTTAGGTGTGAAGATAGAAGTAAGGTGTAGGGAGATGAATAAGGAAGTAGTAGGGTGCAATTGAATGCATGGAGGTCATGCTAATCTCCTTTATTTATAAAGTTCTTAGTTTTGAAATACAGTATATTAAGTTATTAGTTGCCTGAGCTTCAGGCTTATCCTTCTTACTTGTTTTATGATCTGTTGTGTTATTGTTTCTTTATTAGCAGTTGAAACCGTTATTGTTGTTATTAATTTTTTTACTAAGGGTAAAGTTTTTCTTCTTGCTATTTTCCCTTGTTTTACTTTAAAAAATTCTAATTCTTGTGGAATAATCAATTTGTTACTTACTCTCTCTTTAACTTTACAGGTTAGCCCGTGAAAATTTCATCCTCTTCTTGGTTAAACCTTGTTGTATAAGTGGGGAAGAGGTTATGTGCTCCATCATCTTTTCTTTGGGTGATCAAATTTGTAATCTCGTCTCCTATTTCCTGTTGTGTTTTCCGAATCAGTTTCTTTGCTCGTTCTTATAGTAACTTGTTAGGTGGTTTCATCTTCACTTCTCTATGTAGGACTCTTTCTAATCTTCTGTCTCTTGTTCTTGTACCAATGATTACTGATACTGCCTTGTTTTGACTACGATGTAGTTCAATAATTCTACTCTTTGAAGTGGTGTACATAGGTAGTATTGAATATACCATTGCTGACTGGATGATCGCTTGGTTAAATTTTCTTCTAGCTTTTCATTCAAGGAACTTGAGTCTGTATAGTAGGCTCATTCCCCTTCTTCCTTTTTCAACTCGTTTTTTAGCGTGCTTGGACTATCCTGTTTTGGTAATCGTCCTTCCTAGTAATTTAGCTTCATTAGTGTAGTCGTATCTTTCTCCCTCAACGCGTATGACTCTGAGTTTCCTCCTGTAAATTATCACTATTTTGAACTTGTTTCTATTTAGTGCTTATTTTTAATTGTCTTTCGTAAGCATAAATCCCCCATATATCCTTTGCTGTTAATCTAGTCTTCATTTCGGGGTTCCTTTATGGGCAGACGACAATTGGTGTGACGTTTTCTGCGATTTGTAGGTTGATGAATATCTTAGGTAATCACTGAATGTAGTGATGGACTCAGGCACCCTCCCTGCGGTACACCTTTTTCTATCATAAATTCTTCTGCTCGATGGTTCCCCTATTTTGAGGAATGCAGGCGATTCGTCACGTAGTTGCACGTTTGGCTATCAATTTTGTCGTCCATACGTAGTCGTAGTATTTTGCATTGCATTTCTTTAATCTAAACTTTCTCGAATGCTTTTTAAACGTCCCTGCAGACGATATCAACACTAGCCTTTTCCTGTTTTAGCTATGGCTATTTTTGGGATAATGGACGTGAAGGCTTTTTCTTTGCTCCTTTTTTTTCTAAATCCCTATTGAAATTTGTTCAGTAGGTTGTTTTCTTCCAGGTGCTCACTTATTCGATTGTTAATTATTTTTTAAAACACCTTCCCGATAAAGTCGAGTTTAGAGATTGCTTTGTAATTCTCAACTCATGATGTGGTTTTCCTGTTTTAGGGATGAATATCATCTTTGCGACCTTTAGTTCATTCGAGAAGTAGCCCGTGTTCAAGCTAGGGTTTAATACAGAAGTAATTCCCCGTAGTATATTTCTGTGTGCTTTTTGGTTAGTTCCGATCTTCCTGGTGCCTTATGATTAAATTGCGAAATAGTATTTTTGACTTCTTGCACTGTGCTTTTGCGTCGTTACTATCGAAGGTGTCTCTCTCTGTCTCTCTCTGCATCCACTGCTTGGTAAGGGTGTGTTTTATATGTTTCCTCATTGAGTACTGCTATGATGTTGCGTTGAAAGTCAGTGTCGAATTCCTCATTGTCTTTTTCGCTTATGTAAAATATTCTATTACAGTGGTGCCTGAAAATCGTTACTATCTTGTTCTCGTCTTCAATGATGTTTCCGTGGTTGTCTTTAATAACCATTTTCCTTGCTCCTTCTTTGCCTTTCATTTCATTTACTTTTTCAAAACTTCCTTTACAGGTACATCAATGTCAATCTTTTATATTGTTTCATTCTAGTGTTCCTTTTGTTTTTCTATTATTTTCCGTATTTAGCTCCTTCTTTGTCCTCCTTATCTATGTGTGTAGCTCCCTCGTTGTTCCTCTTCTTCTTATTTCATCTGAGATCTCTTTTAGCCGTCTGTGTTTCTGCACCATCTCTGGAGTCATTGTGGAATTCTTAATTGTCTTGTAGCAGTTTTTGAGGATGGCTTTATCGTCTGCTGCTTACATCAATTTCCTTATATTTTCTAATTCAGCATCTATCTTTTCTAAAGTTGCTCTTTATAATGGATTAGGATCGTATGATTCTAGTTCACTTCGGTATCTCTCCCAGTCTGCTCTAGGATAGGCTTATCTTAACTTATTTTGGACTTCATCGGTCTTTGGTTAATGGTGTGAATAGTTTATGTGTGATCTGCACAAGGAATATCTTCTGGTTTTATATAATAGTTATACGGAAGAGGATTATTCCCTAGGTAGATATCCGGCTTTGAGGCTGTGGTTCCAGTCACAAAGGTTGGGTATTCGGAGCCAAATCGTTGGCAAAGACTTCTTGCGAATAGAGCCTCAAGCTTTCTACGTCGTCCATCTTAGTCCTGTATCTGCTCTTCAGACAGTGAGCGTTGAGGTCCTCCATGAATATTAACGGATTTCTACTATTAAAGATGTTGATAAAGTTATTTATAGGCAAGTAGTCTCTCCTCGGTGGTTAAAATCCCGTTGCAATTATGATCTTCGTAAGTTCTATTTTTACTTCTATTGTGATGTAAGACTCGTCCAACTTTTCGCGAGTTCTGAATTCGATGTCATTTTTAAGTGCTATAGCAGCTCCGTCCTGTGCATGTCCCGTGGGGTTTGCATCTATGACATAGTAGTTCTATAGTTTTATTTCTTCATTTACTAGTTTGACTCCGTGTCCTGAACTTAAGATAATGTCTGGGTCTAATCTTCTAAGAAATGTTACCGTACATTTGTCTTTTATTTCTCCAGCCGTTGACCTTAACCTGTAGCATGTTTAGGTCTTGCTTGTCCATTTTACTTGGGTAATTCCTATAGCGTTGCCGGTTAATTCGATCATTTGAATGCGTCTGTTGAAATAAGTGGTACTTACTTCCGTCTCTTTACCTGCTTTATGTTTCTGTTGGCATGTGAATTTTTCCTTCTGTTGGTGGGAGCCGGACTAGGTGAGTTCTCTCTCATGGTTTGGCTTAGATTTTTTCCATCTCTGTCTTTTCTGAGTTACTCTCAAGGGTTGTTCTTCTGCTGATTATGAGCTTCCTTATTTACGTTCTCATTTCTCTTCAGTTTCCGTTGCACTCTTTTCTAACTGAGCGTTCTCATCAGCGTCCTTTCCTGTTGTCTGCATATTTAAAATTGCAGTTGAGATCACTTCATGGAGAACAATAATCTACTCGAGTCCGTTGGCTTTTAAAGGGTGCGTTCAGTGTTCTCTTATTTGTACCAGATTGCAGAGCATTTTGTACATGAGCATGGATGACACCTGTATATATGTATCTTCCCAAACATGTCGCCTTAGATGTTGGGTGATGTCGCTGTAGTTTTTCCCTGAGCCTTAGTTATAGCTGCATAAGAAGTTTTGACTTCCCTGAGGGTTTTTTTTTGCTGATGCCTCTCCTTTCTTTAAATTCCCTCTTTTCTTTTGAGGGACAGCATTACCATCTTCGGGTGGTTTCCTGCACAGTTAACAATTTTTTTCGTATTGTTACTGCAGCTTCTTAAGTCGTGACCCTCTATGACGCACTCAATTCACATAGTTTGTGCTTTGGAGAAGCAGTTGACCAAAGTATGTTCTTCTATAGCATAACAGTTGAAGCACATCTGAAGTTTTAGAAATAAGTTCCTTTGAATATAAGCAGAGAGAATCATCATGCTGAAGGCTACTAACCCTTTTTCTTGGGATTTAGATGTCATCTCCGTCGTCTCACACATCACTTTAAAAACGTGTGTGTGTTCTTTAAATTTGGTTCATTCCTGTATCCTAATCTATCTTTGATTGTCCATTATTTCATCTCTTATTTCCTCACATAAATGAACATCCACCCATGCTTCCAATTTCCTGCAGAGAAGGCTCCTGTTTGTGGTGATTTTCTCATTTTACTTGACAAAGTTACATTTTGCATGAGTAATTTTGAGATAATATATATAAAATTCATGTAAAATTCTATAGATCATACTTTTATTCTTATTTGCTCAACAAACTTAATATAAGTCAAGAAAGAATACAAAAAACAAACTTGTTTGAGAGCGCTGAGATCGGAGAAGTTGGACTTTTGGCAACAGGAAACAGATATAAAGAAAATAATTAAATATTACATGTTTTGTAAGATGAGATAGTTGAATAGGTATATATTTGTGATTAAATCAAAACAATCTACTGTTAATTAATCTCCCCCAAACCTTCTATTGTGATATTTTAAAACTTTCCCAAATTGAGCCCAATTTTATCGAAGGAACAAATTAAATCAAATTTATTAAACCTTTAAATTGCTTACGATTTACGATCCAATAGTTGAAAGATGGAATAAATATGTAAAAACCTTGTAAAAGATTTGATTTAAATATAGTGAAATGTGTTATTATGTTCAATTAATATTTAATATATTAAGCGGTCCAATATAAACTCTGTTTATTTGATTTTTATGAAATTGTTGTAATAATTACTTGTATTATTATATAGCAATTGTAAGACATGATAGTTTTGCAAGGAATTGATAAAATATATTAAGGTAAGTTGAGAGAACTAATTTAATGTTACCGGAACTGATTAAATATATGAATTAATATTAGAATACCGCATTCATGTATGCGGGTTGATGATGCTAAGAAGGATTTGGACTTCTTTTAAAGATGAATTCTTTTTATCAAGAAAAAACTCCTGAAGACGATTTCAAAGTTTCCGCCGAATAAAGAATATTGAATCCAGCTCCAAGATTTCTTTTACCTTTGAGGAAATCTCCGATCACCATTTACCCATCCTACCAAGCAAGAAGAGAGCTTTCTCAATTTTTGAGTCATAGCCTTGTAAATACAAGGCATTCACAGACGAAGCAACCAGGAAACCGCCAAACCGAATTGTTAAGAAACCCATTTGGCTGCCCCAAGAGTGGTACCAAAGTTCAGTGACAAATCACCGTTGGTAATCACATCACTATCGAAGAGTTTTTCCTCCTGCCATTAACTATAAAGTATCCCTTGAGTATATTTTTGTCTACTGATAAATATTCTTGTTAGTTGTGCATTTATTCTATAAAATACATTTTGGAATAATCTGGAGGTTTTTTAAGGTCATTTGATAGACATTTCACATTTTTAACATTTTAGCTACTATTCATTTGCAACTTTGACTAACAAAATTCTAATTTGTACATTTTTTTCTCGCTCCTCTTCTTCTTCTCTATCTTCGTAAATATGGGTTGGACCAAAGTTTCAAGTCACTTTTGGACACAACTCGAAGGAAAGGGAACCAAATGAAACAGGCGAAACTTAAAGGGTAGAATATTTTAAAACAAGAGGTGATTCACCGATTTTATGAAGGAAAAAGGGGTGTTGGGAATAGGAGTATAGTAAGGAAATGGATTCATTCTATTTAGAAAGGGAATTTTGGAGCTTGAAGCAAAACCTCTGGTGGGCTCAAATGCTTCTATATTATAGTTCGCAAACACGCCTATGTTGCTTTTGTTACCCTGATTGAGGCAGCTTTTCTTCAGAGACTTTCTAAATGTCCTGCCGTCTTTTAAGTTGAGCCTCACTTCAGAAAAGCCTTAAACCAAATCACTCATAACACATTTGTTAACTTTCGTGGTTACTTTTTTTTCTTTCATCTCCTTCTTTCACCATTTAATACCTAAATATAAACAATCAAGAATAAAAGAAGGTAATAATCTCATGCATATCGATCACAAATGAGGGCTTATTCATAAACATGTTTGAAATACTGCGCCATTCGCCTCAACGCAATATCCTCCACTAAGTCCTTTTTTGCTCCCCTCTGCCCAATTTCGGCCCCATTTGTTCCCACTTCATCTCTTAGAAAACATTTACTTATATGAGTTAATACTCCATTTTGCCGAAAACGCAAAGAAAACACTTGGGAAAACTAAAGAGCTTGCAACCCAATTTCTCCTAAGCGTCTTCACACCAAAGAGAACTCGCATAGGGACACTTTGGAATGGAAGTGAAAAAAAACAAAGGTGCAATTCTTGTTGTAAATTGGGGTGGAGTGATAGAAATTGTAGTTTCAATTATTAAAATCTAACGGCCTTTGAAGAGAAGAATATGAAAGCCATTCCTCATCGTCAACAATGACAATTGGGTTTTTATGCCCCCCTTTCCTTGGGGCAGGAGGAGGGAACTTAATTAGTTTGAAATTCGAAGCATAA
Source organism: Ceratothoa steindachneri (assembly GCA_963969495.1). Classification (NCBI taxonomy): domain Eukaryota; kingdom Metazoa; phylum Arthropoda; class Malacostraca; order Isopoda; family Cymothoidae; genus Ceratothoa; species Ceratothoa steindachneri. The sequence continues at coordinate 65,848 of CAXAKS010000115.1, read as the reverse complement.
TTAAGGTGAGTTTATTGCTTGGATGCCCTCATTGGTTTCGTTTTATCTGCTATTAGACGATAAATAATGAATAAGTAAATCCTTCTCTTCCCTGATGAATGAAAAAAGGCGTGAATGTAATTCGGAGGTCTCGAATTCTTGAGTCCAAAATGAATAAATTGATTTGCCAAATAGGAGCAAACAAATATCATCGAACTCAAATTCCAAGACCTTTTCTTAATTTTATCTTTTGGATATGAGGTTTAGTGAGTGTTCACATGTCTGTCTACCTCTATCTATATTTACATTCCCCTACCCCTTTTTGAGTGGGAAGGGAGAGATCGACTTTAAGAGAGTAAGAGAGGGGAGGTTCCTCGATTTTGAAAAGCAATAGCAATGAGGCCAAACGAGTAGAGTGTAGAAAGGAGGAAAGGTGATGAAAGAGGAAAGGAGGAGGGAAAGAGGTTGAAGATATAAAGGTGCATATCCCCCCCCCCGCTTTTTACCTGCCTATACTAGTGTGATCATCCCCGACACTTATCAGGTAGTCAGGCGGGTGATGTCATCACTTTATACAATCTCGTATTTTTTATAGAGTAATAATAATAATAAGGTTATCATTAGTATTAAACACGCATTTGACACGCATTAGGGTTGCACACCCTGTATACTGAGTGGGATGGAACTTGAATATCTCTTGTACAATTGAGCGTGTGAACGGGAAGTGAAAAAAATTGGATATTATCAAATTTATTAATATATATACTTATCCATCTCTTTGTTCCTCTCTTACTTCTTTATTTCATTAGGAAATGGAAACGCCCTCGATGGTCGTGCCTTTTTCTTCCTTGATTCGATTAACAAAATCACTTTCCTCTCTTTACCGTTTGGGGGAATGGGGTTGAATAGTATGTTTACAACCCCCCTCCATCTTTTTATTTACTATTTGTTTATTGAAAAATAACGAAAGCCCGCGAGGTCATTTTCTCCTATGGGATAAAGAACTTTTCATAAAGGAAGTGATGAGGTTAGGTGGAGTGACAATGTATAGAAGGAGACTAGCGCGACTGCGCGCCCAAAAATATGCCCGAGGTGCTCTTGGCTTACAGGTTTGATGGCCTCGTTGTTTATCATTTTTCCAACCTCAAAATTTATAATTTTCAATCATTGCCGAGTCTCAAAATCCCCAGAGGAATTCGTGACATCATTTTCCTTCAAAGTTATCAAATTCACTGTTAGTCAAAAATTCACATCAGCCTCTATAAAATAAGTTTCAATAATCTCATGTAGTTTTCAAAGCCAAATAACTCATTAAATGACCTCGTTTCTTTCACTTCAAGTCTTTTCAGAAAATTTACTTAATTTTACCCCAACTTAGAGTCATAACATAAATCATGAATAATCATTTCATAATCCACAAAAGCGTTGGTTAATGAACTTTCTTTATGTATAGATCGATGACTTCGCCAATATTATATTTTACTTCGCTTTTCTTTACTCAGGGAAATCCTATTAAGGTCTTTTGTCGTCCAATCTTCCGGAAAATTGATAAGAAACATAAAGACCAAGAAGGAAGTTTGGCTTCGTAAACCTTTTATGCCTCATTTAGGGGTGTTTCAAAATGAGGGTAAAACTGTTATTTTGTTCTCAATAACAAAAAATGAAAGAGTAATCTTGTTGGCTCTTCAAAGAGTAAAAACAAATATCTAAGATCTTTCACGACCTAAAATATTTGCCATACAAACTATTTTCCTGGTTCTAAGTTTGTTTTTTCGGTTGAATTTTCCCGATGTTTTTGTTTTCCTTGAGTAAGTGATGATTGAAAAATCCATGGAGCTCATTTGGAATTTTAGTCGTGTGGGCATTTACGAAAGGGGAACAACGATTCACCCCATTAATTATAAATATCCCTAAGTTTGACGTGAGTGGAGAGTAAATACAACAATAAAAAACGCAACCGAAAATTGTGGAGATGTTAGACCTTGAAACGAAGTAAATAATGATATCGTAGAATAGGGACAAGTAAAACCCTTTCTGCGTTTTGAAGTGCGTGGTAGATTTATAATATAAGCAGAGTGCAAATTAACTGAATGTTGGTTGGAAAATATTAGAACACTTGGATGTTCCGGGATAACAGAAAAACGCGTACAAAAATAACTACTACGATGCAAATTAATATTATTTTACAAGATTAAAAGGAGTTTTAAACCAAGCTATACACACATTAGATATACACGGGTCGCAGTGACTAACGGAGGTATGGAGACTTGGTGAGAACGGTTAGCGTACAAACGAGCAAACAATATTGACCGAGGGACGCTCAAATAACACATTGAGTGTATACTTAGCCAATGATGAAGGCTTTAAACTGGTTGGGACAGGACGGGGATGTCATGAAGAGAGCACTTTCACAGGAGAATTGCGCGTTGCTATTACCTCGAAGGTTTGGTCCGAGGGAGTAATCCTTTTTTTGGCGCAAAGTTCAAACAATAGTCTCTTGACGATGACTACTACGGGGTGAACTTAAATCTGGCTTTCGAGCAACACAAATCGAGACTAAGCGCGCTGCGTTCGAAGAACGGGAGGAAGCGGTTAGAGGTAGACTCACGTGAATTAACGAAAATACAGGGAGCTTAAGGGGTTCTGTGAGATGTGTGCAGAGTCTAACGGGACACGAATAGCGGGTACGAACGGTGAAGTACAGACGGCGGATACGGACGGTGCAGGGCGGCCGGCGGATACTCACTTCCAACTCTGGCACCGAAGAATTTATAGGGGTCAAATAAAGTTTTTCCCCCTCCGTCCGAAGAGAAGAGTTCTAGGGCAGACGCATCGGCAGATGTAAATAATCTGGGAAAAGTAGGGCGAGCAGGGGAAGGTTCATAATTCAGCAAGGCGAACTTTGTTCGACTTCAAATGGAACCTTCTCTGCTCTCAAACATGGCCCAGCTTTCTGTCATGGCGGCGTCTCATAATTTCACACCTCCATTAGTGCAGACAAAAAGGGTCGCCCAGGTGTCTCTTGTCTCTCTCTCTCTCTCCCCAGTGAAGGGCAAGGCGGCGTGTAGCTTTCTCTCTCTCAGATCTCTGACAAATGACATTTTCATTTAGATAAGATGACCTTTAGGGGGTATTTCTCTTCTTTCGCTGAAGACATCAAAATGAATGGCGCCTGCTGAAGCGAAAGAGGAAAAAGACTCTCTCATCCCTTTACTCCCTCGGTTATCATTTCCAATTGATTGTTCTATAATATAGCAACAAATGAAGAATTATCCATAAAATGCTAATTTTAGTTTGGCTCCTTTGATGTTTGATAATTTTTCAGTTTCGCAGTGAATTTCATACTTCACTTCCTCTCATTTCAGAGCGCAAAAGGAAAAACGAAATGAAAGGAAAATCATATTTTAAAAATATATGAAAAGAAATAGATATTACGAAGAACATTAGGAGGAATTAATTAAATATGCAATAGACCACTCTCATTAATGATACAAATGTAAATATTTATTTCCAGAGATTTAGAGTGGATTAGTTTGTTTTATAGATTACATAATTCACATTTTAACGCATATTAGACATTATTTTGACGTAAAATATAAAAAATTAATAAAAATTTAAGTAAAAAAAATATTTCAACTATTTTGTGTTATATCTCTGCACCTTAAAGGTTATATTGATTCATATCGGTATACTACTCTCTGCCTGTCTGTTTGGTTGCCAATCTTCTGTCTAGGATAAAGGTTAGGTGTGATAAAATGCGGCACTCTTTTGTATTTACAACGTGACCCTGATAAACTCAGCAAACTTTTTTACTGGTGATGCGAATATGTAAGAAGATGTGTCCATTGGAAGTGAGCGGAGATCTTGGCGTCGGTGAAAGTAATCTGTTTGAATACATTCAGTTTTTAACAGGATGTTTCTTCTGGGTACATGTATCGTGTATTGGTACTTAGATAATGGTATTGACTCAAAGATTTGAGTGCTCACTGCGGTAGGTGTGCGTGTGTACGTGCGTCTGTTATTATTTTAATTTGCTTCTTCGAGTGTTATTTTATAAGAGATGTTTGAAAGAGGGTATAGCTTAGTTTTCTTAGCAATACCTTTGTAGTAGCTCTCTGTTGTTTAGCTACAAAAACTTTTTAGGATCGACAGGCACTTTTACAATGTCGTTCCTGGTACATCTTTCTTTCTTAATGAAGTTTTCAATGTTTTCTTTTCCTAATATCAACTGTCTCATTCCTCTTGATAGCCTAAACTAGTAAGAGGGAAGTTTGTTTTTTCTTCAGCGTACATCTGGCGACTCCTCACAAGGGCAAGAATGGCAGTACTGAAGCCTCTACTAAATGAATAAAAAAAATCTTGTCTCCTGCAACTAAAGAGGGCTTCAACTGAGCTCCAAAGGGAGGATGTTAAAGAAAGCGGCTTTATCTACTATTTGCATAAGGTTACAAGGGTCTGCTTCGTCTCTATTTTGGGGGTAAGCCCTTATAGCATTTTATAGTCCTCTCCTGCAATTCTCACGGGATATACCGAGGGACTGACTTTGCAAAGCTTCTCGGACTCCATTGAACTGACTTGCCCCCGCTCTCTACCTGCCCGGCTGTTCCCATCCTGGGACGTTCTGAGTGGCTTGGACGGCTTACACTTGTTTCTTTGAGGTTCTCCCCTTCCCAAACTTCTCAACGTGGTCCATCTAGTTCTTCATTTTGATTTTGAAAGGCCCTTCTCATATTCGAAAATATGCATGAAAGTTTCTTCTATTTTATCGAACGAGCCTGTCATGTAATAATGTTTGACGGCGTATTTATATTCTTTGCTTGAGTTTCCAAATAAGTCTAGTTGTGTTCACAGTCTTGATTCTGCCATGTCTTGTAAAATAAGGCTGATTTTAGTTTAGACTGAATTCCACGAAGCATAACATGTTCAGGTCGTTTACGATTGTCAGCATTCTTAGGGTGGAAGGTACAATTTGTGTAGGCCCGAGAGGATATTGAGGAGGCAAGATATAATTCTATACAATATATTAAGAATTTTTTTAAAAATAACATTGAGGCATTCAATAATATAATCTAAACTAAAATTGAGATTCAAATAGATATAGAAAAGAAAATTAATGATAAGGATGGATTGGAAATAATAAATATAGAAAAAAATATATCCGTCTAATAATTAGATGACTGCAATTGAAAGTGATGTTCCTTGGCGGGGAAGGGAGATACAATACCTCCCTTTTCTTCCCTTTCAACACTTTAATGCTTGCTTTGTGGGGGAATGCTTCCCCTTGAAGACTTATGTTAATTGCTAATTGCGCGCCTTTAAACCTTATTCTTTTGCGGACAATGTTATTAGCGAGTAACATCGCCCTTACATCTCTATCATCCATTTTAGCACATTTTTAAAAAAAGACTAAGTGTCCCTTGTGTAATCATTTCCTCTCCAATTGTGTGATTCATTCCGTAGTTCTCTATAACTAGCCAGGCTGATATTCCATTAATAATATAAATGAATTTTGATCTTAAAACTATGGAACAACATATTAGCTTAAACTCAAATATTATTTAATAGATTGAAAGACTAGGTATAACTAACCTTTTGCATGAATGCAGCACGCAAATTAGCGCAATCAAAGAACTTTTTAATTTATTTAAATTGCACTTTTTATTACTGGGTAATGAACCCTTCTCAATCATTAATTTAAATTCCCTGAGCGGAATTTTAGGCTCTGAATTGTACTTTGCATTGTCTGTGCATCGACTTGTCTTGCGCTTGTGTCTTACACTGAAACGTATTGGGTGGAATTGTCAGTGGTAGGAATAGTCCGTGCGCAGAATGGTCTTGGCGGAATTATCCGTTCGCAGATTGGTCTTGAGTGGAATGGTCTTGTGCGGAATTATCTACACAATGGGCTGTTTTGCGCCAATTGTTTTGCAGGAATGTTCATGCGCTGTTGTTATACACTTAATTGTCCGTGCGTCAAATAATCCGTAATTTATTGACACTTAATTTTCTAAACTTATTGGCGTTGAATTTTTCATTATTTATCGAAGCTGCATTTTATTATTTAATTGTCAATGGTTTTTCAATATTTATTGACCCTGTATTTTTTCATTATTTATTTAACCCTTTTCGTTCAGAGCTCTTCTCCATTAACTCGAGATCTTCCTTCATAATGATCTAGGTGCGTAATTTTAGAGACAAATATTTTCTACTTCGACAATTTGAGTACTTGTGTTTTACACCAATTTGAATACCTGTACTTCGGTCTAATTTGAATTCCTATCATTACTCTACTTTGAGTACGTGTCTTTAGTTCTAATTTTAAACCCATCCTTTACTCTAATTTGTTCTTGACGGCTCTCTTCGTGCCCTTCCTTCCCTAGCATTGGGCATAAATGAAGTTTGCTATAACATTTCCTTTATCCTCTCATCATTTTCGTTCATTTTTTTTATTTCTTTTACTTTACCATTCTTGATCTCTCTATCCATTCATTTTTACGTCTACCTATACCAAACTAAGAATGATATGTTTCGAAGTAGTAAAACCTATTTCACACACGTCCAGATCTATGATATCTTTCAACGCTTCGAGATGCCACTACACACTGTCATGGTAGTGAGAACTGCTACTTATCCATGGGTTCCCTCAAAGCACGGATTATACCTATCTACCTCAATGAGCCGGGCACCGAAATTCAGAATCTGACACATGTTTAGGATAGTCAAGGGAAAAAGTGAGCAGTCAGGTTCCCTAGCACTCCTTCAGCTCACAAAGAAGAGGGAGGAGGAACTTTCCCAAATGGACTTAACTTAAATTCAAGATCCACTCTGGTGGCCATTAAAATGGGCACAAACACCTTGCCGACTTGAAAAAATTTCGATTTCATCACTATCGAGGCGGATACCAACACAGCCCCCCTCTTCCTCTCTGTTTAAGGATATTTAAATTACATCCCAACCTACTCTACGCTCTCACCTCTTCGAACTCTAACAGTTCGCTTTCACCGTTCTTTCGCTCCCTGTACTTTCATAGCGCATTCCAACACTGACCATGAGGGAGGCGCCTTTGCTTAAGGTAGCGAAAGACCACCACCATTGCGAGAGCCTCCAAAAATAAAAACGAAATCACTCGTTCTGATTACCTTGATTCTTTATTAATTATTTACCATCTCACCTTACAAAGCGTGATTATTGTATATCTACTCTATGGTATTCTACACCCATAAACCTCATTTCACCTTCCAATCGGGGTTCAAATATATAATCTTAAAAAGCGGTGATTTTGGAACAAACTTCTTCCTGGAGACTTCCAAAGTCTCCTATTTACCTAAGTGTTTAGGGTTAATGACATTTACTATACTACCTGCTTGATTTCTAATCTTTTTCTCACTCCTTGCTCTCCAATTATCTAAAATACTTCTTAGTCGCATTTCTCGAACCCGCAACGATGGATGGAACTCAATCATTAAAACCCACTTAGTAACTCTTAGCTTAACATTCAATCTACAAGTCTAATTAAGACGACCTAAAAACACCCCCCATTTCACTCATCACCACTTCCTTTTCGAACCTTCTTTCCTCAAAGATCTCGGCACCGTAAAACTCCCTTGGGGGAACCTAAACTGACGCGCTCCAAATAAGCGATGATAATAATAAGTTTGTATCTGGAAAATTCAAACATTGTTAATTAGAAGCCCCAAATCTCAATTAATTCGTAAGCTACTTAGCTTCGCGGAATCGAGATAGCAAATTCTCTTAAAAGTTTATATTCATCAGTGTATGGACGTATCTTTATAGAATAGGAAAATAAAGACATCGTTCGTTTGCCACCCAGGGAGTAAACTTGACGCATTGAAGGATTACCCAGATGAATATGCAGCTCAGTGAAGCTAAAATATTGCACTCATATTCGATGTTGATTGAGAAAATAAGACCTCTATTTCCTCCCCTGACAAATCAGATCACCGAAAACACAAGAGTTAAATAACAATTAGCCTTTCATTTTTCAGTGGTATTTTGGAGTAGAAGAGCTGAGGCAGTATCCTCTTTGTGCGGTCAATTTGATATTCGTCATTCTCGGATGAGTGTGAATTTTTAACTGCGGCGAAGCAATTAGGTCTCTGGGTCATGCAAATCTCGTGTTGTTTTCATCTTCTGCTCGCTGGCTCAATTTAGCCAGCTAATACTAATACTACCAGAAGTAATTGAGGTCACTGAGTTAAAATATGATATAGCTTGACCATCAGGTGGTGCAACCTAGTAGCTAGAGGGGCTGAAACGGCAATTATAGAGATATGAAGGTCAATCCAATGTCACAAGGGGTAATTTAGATTTCTGAGTCCAAATTTGAGTGATTTTCACTGTAGGTCCACTAGATCATGTTCTTCTAGTATGATTATATTTTTACTTTTTTAATTTAAAAGTAAGCTCATATCTTTTGTTTACATACAACGGTAAATCAGTGTCTTAATTCTTTATGTTAACAACATATTGGCAGGATTCATCGCTAGCTCCAGGCGTGGGCATCACTCTAGCAATATAATCAAATTTGAGAGGATTTAGGTCGTGTAAGGTTGTTCAATCGATCTTCATCCAACTCAATGGGGCGACCAGAACAGTCTTTGTCATTAAGATTTAAATGACCGTTTTTGAAACGTGGGAACCACCATTGAGCTGTCCTTTTTGATAAAGCATTTTCTCCGTACACAGAACATATATCGCGACGAGCTTTGGCTGCGTTTGCATTGATCCCGTCTCGATTGAAAATGAATAACAACAAGTGTCTAAAATGCGCCTTCTTTCAACTTGACACTCCATTTTGGGGGTACAGAACAAAAATTAAATTGACACAACTTTTAAATAAACCGCAATGACTTATTACTCAACTTTAAGACCTAGCCTAAGCAAAAGCAGGACTAAAAATATTTTTTAGAGATTGTCTGAAGAACTCTTAAATCTGGAAGGTTTCTAATGGGTTGAGGAATAAGTTCTTGCGGTTTTATCAAATTTTTAGTTTACCATTAACAATTTTAGAAAAGCTTAATTTTTAATTGATAAAAATATGCAAATTAATCAATAATGTATTCTCCGTTGTTATTTACGACTTCTTCTCAACGTTTCAACTAGTTTTTCGATGCCTCTGCAATAAAAATCTCTGGATTTTGACTCGAAGAATTCGTCTAACTGGGTTCTTAATTTCACATCAGTATTGAACGAAACGCAGCTGCGCAAATTGTTGGGGAGCGATCGGAACAGATGGAAAGCCAATGAAGCCAAGAAATCTGCCATTAATATGCACGAGTAGCCTTGTGACGAGCAAGCAAACCTGCGGCAATCGTGGAGCGTTGAAGTTTGTTGCTTTCGCTCAAAGCGTGCAGGACCCATGAACCGAGTTTTTGAACTTTCCCCATCGAATGAAGGTGATTCACTACAGTTGCTGATCACACGCCAATTGTACAGCCAATTATCTAGTCGATTGACGAGAATTTTCATAAAGAAGGTCATTCAATCGATCTTCATCCAACTTAATGGGGCGACCAGACCGGTCTTCATCATTAAGATTGAAATGACCGTTTTTGAAACGTGAAAACCACCATTAAGCTGTCCTTTCTGATAAAGCATTTTTTTCCGTACACAGCACAAATATCGCGACGAGCTTTGGCTGCGTTTGCATTGATCCCGTCTCGATTGAAAATGAATAACAACAAGTGTCTAAAATGCGCCTTTCTTTCAACTTGACACTCCATTTTAAGGGTACAGAACAAAAATTAAATTGACACAACTTTTAAATAAACCGCAGTGACTTATTACTCAACTTCAAGACGTAGCTTAAGCAAAAGCAGGACTAAAAATATTTCTTAGAGATTGTCTAAAGAACTCTTAAATCTGAGAGGTTTCTAATGTGTTGAGGAATAAGTTCTTGCGTTTTTATCAAATTTTTAGTTTACCATTAACAATTTTAGAAAAGCTTCATTTTTAATTGATAAAAATATGCAAATTAATCAATAATGTATTCTCCGTTGTTATTTACGACTTTTTTTCAACGTTTCAACTAGTTTTTCAAAGCCTCTGCAATAAAAATCTCTGGATTTTGACTCGAAGAATTCGTCTAACTGGGTTCTTAATTCCACATCAGTATTGAACGAAACGCAGCTGCGCAAATTGTTGGAGAGCGATCGGAACAGATGGAAAGCCAATGAAGCCAAGAAATCTGCCATAATATGCACGAGTAGCCTTGTGACGAGCAAGCAAACCTGCGGCAATCGTGGAGCGTTGAAGTTTGTTGCTTTCGCTCAAAGCGTGCGGAACCCATGAACCGAGTTTTTGAACTTTCCCCATCGAATGAAGGTGATTCACTACAGTTGCTGATCACACGCCAATTGTACAGCCAATTATCTAGTCGATTGACGAGAATTTTCATAAAGAAGGTCATTCAATCGATCTTCATCCAACTTAATGGGGCGACCAGACCGGTCTTCATCATTAAGATTGAAATGACCGTTTTTGAAACGTGAAAACCACCATTAAGCTGTCCTTTCTGATAAAGCATTTTTTTCCGTACACAGCACAAATATCGCGACGAGCTTTGGCTGCGTTTGCATTGATCCTGTCTCGATTGAAAATGAATAACAACAAGTGTCTAAAATGCGCCTTTCTTTCAACTTGAGACTCCATTTTGGGGGTACAGAACAAAAATTAAATTGACACAATTTTTAAATAAACCGCAATGACTTATTACTCAACTTCAAGACGTAGCCTAAGCAAAAGCCTAATACTCTACGCTTTAAATAGACGTAGCCGAACCTTGCAATTTTCGCTCTCATTATTTATTGTTTCCTAATATGTGCACAAATCACGTCAACAAAACTTAAATCGACACAACATTAAAAAAAACGCAAGAACTTATTCCTCAACCTAATAGGTTGCTGAATATTGCTACGCTACAAACCCGCTCAGTTTTAGCAATAAAATCAATGAATAATGAGCGCTAATTACGCGCATAGTTTAAATTATCATCAGATCATCAACTATTAAATAAATACAGACATAGGTAGGCATCTTAATCTCGATGTATATTGGCCACCAAGACGACAAATAATTGTGATAATAATTTTTTTCACACATTTTGAAAAGTAGTTATACAAAAACAACAGTTTGATTCAGCGACTCTAATTAGTTGAACGAAAGTTTTAAATAACGAAATATCAGAGAAATAAACGATCTTGGACTGTTCGACTCTCAGTCACATCACGGGGATTAGGCTAAATTAGCATTCAGTTCTGACTCATTATTGGTAATTTGCGCATGCTGGAGTAAACTTTATTCTCCCTTATTATCGACGTGATTTTTTTAGCTTATGCACATAACTTTGTACATGTGTTCAATAAATTATGATCAGTTATAGGTATATTGATTGATGACGACAATCCATTTTATTTTCAATGTTACTTTTTTGTGGTAACTCGTTGAAATTGAAGAATTACAATATTATTGATTCTTTGACTAAAGAACTTCTCGCGGTGTGAGGGTTTGTAGGTTTTTACATGTTTTTTCTATGCATTTTCAGATGGTTCACACAAATCTTTGGAACAGAGCTAAATAATTCTTCAGCGTCAATACGATTATTTACTAAGCGTGTAAATTTCAATGCTTCTAAGCAAATAGGCACAGTTTGGGCAATAAAATCGCTCAATTTAGAGCGTTAAGGCCCAGTTTCATATAGCCGAATTTGAGTCCAAATGCAAACCGAATGTCATTCGATTTGCATTCGACATTGAATCGGAGACAAACTTTTTCTGACTTTCGGAAATAATTTGGAAAGTTACCCAAACATTTCATTAAACATGAAACTATCGGAAGCAAGTTGGAATGGCGAGATTCCGAATGTGATTCGGGATCAAATCGGAAGCAGTTCGGCTTTGTGTAACCTTAGTCTTAGTTACATTGGAGAGTTTAAATTATCTAATTATAAACTATTGAATAAAAGTAGGATTGGAAGAAACCGGAAGGGATGATTTTATATTTAAAATACGACTGAACCCAATAATCCTAATATTACTATAGATAAAGGTGAACCTCCTTTGCCTCCTGCAATAAATTGCAAAAAACTGAACGTAAATTTTATTCACGAAATGGCAGACTCTAAAGAATAAAATTCTCTTAAACTTTTACATAAAAATTTCTGCAAAAGATCGTTGATGATCAAACATATGACCATAAGGTGTTGGATTTGGTTTTAACCAGTCATGTAAACTTATAATAAAATGCTTATGTTGGCATATTCAAAAGTATCCAGTGTAAAACTTAGGCCCTCGAATGAGTTCGGTTAAAAATAACAGCGCCTTACATATTATGCCTTACGAGCCTTGCTACAAGGGGCTCAGTGTTAAACCGGATAATTTTGAATTAAATGTTACCCACAACTCGAGTGTGGACAGGAAGAAGGTCAATAGGTCTCTGGCCGTTTATTTGAGCTGTATTTCCTCGGAGATTCTGAAAGTGTTCAGGATGACTCTTGTTTTAGTTCATCGTAGCTGAGGTCAACGCCCCTGCCTCACATTATTGATGTCACAGGTTGGACTAACGGTGGAGGCTGAGTTTTTCAGATCAAGATTAAACAGTGTTTCAGTAGTCAAGGTAAGAAGTGGTGAGAGCATGGTGTGATCAGACTGGTAAAAGATGCGGCTAAGATTACAAAGAAAGGAAAAGAGATGATTTAGACATGTTAAACACATCAGGTTAGAGAGAAACTGAAAGATGAAAGGATAAGTACCGAGGTTACATAAGACTCAATAGTAAGGTAGCGAGCAACATTCTCAGAAATAATGCACACCTATCATACCTCCGATGGCCACTCAGTGATGATTTTATAAGGCCATATTACAAGTAGCTATCTACCGTAACTCTAATATCCAAAGAGGATTTTGGAAAATTAGAGATAGATTTGCTTGTCATTAGTATTAAAACAATAGGCTAAAGACGATGCAAGAGATTCCAAGAAGATAAATACGAAATGCAGACCAAGAACTGACCTTTTCGGAACACCACAAGGGACCTCTGCCGGGTGTGATATACCAGTTTTGATACAAGTAAATTAACTCTGAGATGAGATTACCAGTGGAACTAGTTAAACCCAATTCGTAGAAATTACGGAAGTGGTGAAGAAGATCAGATTGATGAACCACTAGTTTCAACGGCTGTCGAGAGATTCAAAACTACCAGAATTCAAATTTGAAGGCTGACTTGCGTTTCCGCACGGACACAGACGGTCATGGGCGTCTTATTCATGCTCGTCTTTGTTTTAGGGGCCTCAAAAATAGTGGTTGAGAACAACAACGCTTGCTGTCGGCGAGTGAATTGGGCAGGGGCATGGAATTTGAGGCAGGAAGGGTGTAAACTAAAAAAGGATTGGATGACCACGATGAGTTCAGGATAGGTGTGTCATCGTCTACCATAGGAAGGAGTGAGGCGATATCTTTTATTATTTGTTCTTGTTTAATACAAAAGAACTAATGATGATAAGGTTTGATAACAGGGTGTTTGCAAGGGCTGGGAGAAAGAGGAGTAAAGAAACAACAGTACAAGTGGAAGTGGTCATGGATAGCTGTAGAGGGCTCAGCTTTGCTTAAGATATGAATTGAGAAAGAGGAGGCCCCTCGAAACAATGTATTTTAATGTGTGTAAATAAGAGATTAAACATATTGAGAGAGACAGAGAAAATAAATTTTAAAATATCAAACGGTCGCATATAAGAAGGCGGTTGAGAGGCGACAGAAAGTTTAGAGAAGACCATGTTCTAAATTCATCGACAAATCTGGTTAGGGTTTGTTTTCTCAACACAAACAAAATGTTGCTTGCAAAGTGCTAGAATACAATCTTATTAAGAAACAAGACGTTGGCTTCTCCACTCAGATTGTTGAAGGCGTCCGAAAACACAACTTGCAACAATATAAAACACTATAGCAGTACTGAAACGACCTGTGATCCTAGTGGCAGCAGTTAAACAGCCAGACAAACTATGACTTGAAATCATTTCATTCAGCATGAACGCGTAGCCAGTAGGTAATTTAGAATGTAACTACTACAGTAGGTACAGTATTTTCTTATGTTTAATAAATAAATAACTAGTAAATTTACCACTCTTACCGGTTCCAGTTTCTCAGAAATTCAATCAGCATGAGCATGGTTTTGGTAAGCCTAGGCTTTTTTCTTGGACGGTAGGCTCGTAATTCACTCTTATTTACTGTTATTCGAAAAAGACTAATGCCATCTGCCAAAAATTCGCTTGCAATATTCCTACAAGATTTGCTTTTGTCCTTAGCCTTTTGTTTTATCTTCCTGTCTGTTATTGGTGTTGTTTACCTCTTGCGACCACATTTCCCAGCCTATGCTTAATCTAAATTAAGACAGTTTAAATTTTTTTTCTTTATATTGCTTAATGTTTAAGAGGAGACTCTCAATTTTTTGGCAATATCCTTCTGTTTTAGAGCACTACCACTTAATCAAAGTTTGACTGTTCACTTTCTTTATATCTAAAAAACAGTTGCTATTATCCAGGGGCAAGCAAAATACTCACTAGTTGAGTTACTGGGTCAGTAACAGCCAATGAGAATAGCTCGCACATCCTCACTCTGCGAAGTCTAAAATGTAACTGAGGGACGAGACTAACAGTTACTGCAGGGGGCAAAACTGAATCGGTGTTGCCTTCTTTTATTTAAATAAGTTTGCCAGAAAAGGAAGCTAAACACTAATATTTAGTCTTCAAAAATTAACAATAGTTATTTAATACTAATATGATAAAATAACATCATTATTAACCCATTAAATAATTTCAAGTTAGCTTTTACCAGAAAATTACGAATTTTCAATAAATCATAATAATTTGATCACCATTACAAATCACTGAGTTGAGGAGACTCAAAACCTAAATACTTATAAATAAATAATAATGAATAAATAATGATAAATAAATAAGTAATCGCCGTGTGACAAATGAGACTCGTGCGGCGTTTAAGCCTGGTTTGAGTCTTTATGTCAGGGTAGCCGATAAATGGGTGGTCAATGAATCTATAAAATGCTAAGATTGAAGACACATATTAACTAATTAGGTAATAACAAATGTAATAAGTAATAAATCCTTGTAAAATAAAGAAATACTTATACCATAACTGTATATTTATTATAAATGCATAAGAAAGGTAAGCAAATAACTTGTTCCTACGTGGATGCACCACACACATATACATACAGAAGGAACAGCTGCGGGACGGAAAGATACCGATGCTTGATAATTAAGGAAACCGAGCAAATACAGAGTGAGATATGATTTGGTCGGTCGAATCTTCGGGAAGGTGTCAAAGGAAAAATAACACTCGACTTTGATAGGATCTGCCAGCCTCGTCTAAGAATGTGCACAGATACTCGAGAAGCGCATAGACATCTGAACTTCGACCAAAGATCTGCAGAGAACCTAAAAGGTGAGTCTCCTATTGTTAGCTTTTCCCCCGAGCTTTGAGAAGACAAAAGAGATCATGCCCCTTTAAACAGGTGAGTTATAAATAAACGAAGGCGGACATTATGGGCAGTCAAGGGGAGATAAGTTAAATCATTCAGCCGGTTAGACTCAAGTAAAGTTACCTGCCTACGCAGTTTACTATTACTGACATCATGGGTCAGTCCCTCGCTCCTAAGTTCTGTTACCTTGCTTAAGCTACCCTAATATTATTAAAACTTAAATACGGTCGCACAGAACTCGATTTATTTCGCCACACCTAATAAGTTAGACGCTATTTCAAGAATAAATACCTATGTATTTATCGTAGCTCTCCGTTTGAGACATTTCCAGAAACCCCAAAATAACCAAGGCACCTTCTGAAATCTAGCCCAGAATAAAAATCTAAGTAAGCCTTTGGAATCAGAGCGAGCTCTGCGGCTGGTTGAAAATAAAGTCACCCGTCACGCCTACCGAAATCCGACCAAGCTTTTAAAGGTTTTAAATAACCATACGTAAAGCCATAAGACCATCATCGGCCCCCCTTTTTGTTTTTAAACCCTATTAACAATCATAAATCTATAAGCAAAACGAGAACCAATAATTTTACCTGCGGGGAAATATCTTCATTAATTCTTAAAATCGTTTCAATTAATATCTAATTAAAATAAATTCATCGCGACCATTAAAATCCGATAAATGAGTTTCGTAACATCAAAATCCTTTCACACTGACGCCCATCTTTTTGAGCCAAAAGAATTAAGCGAAAAGGTTGGTGATAATCCTACCGTACAGATTTAGTCACTATTTTTATACAGAATCAAAAGGGTTTAGATTTAGTTTCCACTTTGCTCAGTCGCAAATGTTACCTTAGATAATTCTTTTTATACAGTCGCACATTGATTTAGCCACCTCAGTCTCTGTACTGGCAGAACAAGGCCACAATTATATATTAACATCTCCCTCTATTCCTTCTGCATACTTTCTACCGCTTGTAATTTTCTTATCTCAAAATCCGTACATACACATAAACTATATCTATATATATATATATATATATATATATATATATATATATATATATATATATATATATAATATTTAACAGAAGGCAAGAAAAATAGCTTGCGGCATCCTTTTTATTTAGCGGCGACTTTTCGACCACAATACAGTCACTTTCTTAGGCCTACAAAATACATACACGAAAAAAATATTAAGCAAAGTTGAGCAGGATTGTAAAGGTACAAATTTAATTACTAGTTTAAGCTTTGAATAGGAGACTAGTTAGATCATTTTTACTGTAAAAAGACTGAAGATTTATAAACAATTTATATTAATTAGTGACTTCAATTTACCAAAAATTCACAACTTAGGAAGGTTTTAATTATGAATCTAATATTTATATAAAATTGTTTTAAAATTAGTATTAAATGATGAAGTAGAGCACATATTTTCCAAATTACAAAGCTAGCCATAATACGGTTTATGCGATACTCTAGCCTTGAAAACTAGCAAAAACGACCGTAAAGCCTAAAGAAAATCCAACCAGAGACTGCAAAATCGTCGCAACTTCAAATGCTAGGAGGAACCCTATTTTGAAAACCAATTTCTTTATAAAAACTATTATTATTAATATAAACGAAGAATAAAGCTAAATTATGAGAAACTAGCTGTATAAAATTACAAACCTAGACATAGTGCGGGTTACACGATCTTGCAGGTTGACCCGACAACCCCAAACTGCGCTTTGCAGCCCATATACAAAAACAATTTAGCTAAATAAAAGGGGAAGCAGAGACAAATCATTATTTAATTTTGAGGAGAGCTGTCTAATATATAGTGTTTCCAATATTCGAAGTGTAGTCGGTCATTTATGCGAATTTAAAATTTCAGTGTTAATTAGAGATATCGCTTTTACATTTTATTGCGTGATCTTTGATCGCCGGATTTTCTTTGGTTCGAAGTATCTTGCCGATGCGATTACTTATGTCCATATAGGAGCTGAATCTTGCCTTCAGATTCTCATGGAGCTCTCAAATTGTTTGCTATGGGAACACCCAGGACATTTGAATAAGTATATTATCGAACTCCTAAGACTATTTGGACCCGCTCGTTTTATTTTAAAGAAAGATTTTATATTTATTTTGTTAACAAAGCTAATTTTCAATTTTTTTGGACAGAAATATGTCATTAACAATGTGGGTACTTTTCGGCTAAGGACGTTATTATAAATACCCAACTCTGGGATAATCTAGTTATGCCTGCTTTGCTATCGTTATCTCATTGTGGCGTAGTTGGTACACTTGACTTAAAAATGTGCGGATTGACTTTTCAACAATATTCGATGGAAAACCATTGTGCAAAAAGAAGGATTTGAGGTACTGAAGTTCTTTATCTATAAAAATGTAAGATGAACTAAGATTGTACCGCAGTAAAGAAGGTTTATCATGCACGAGATTTTATATTTCAAATCTAGGCAACTAAAAAAGTTTAATCCTACCCTCGTATTATTGCGCTTCTTGTAAACTGAGGTTTGTAGATAATTCCAATTTTCCCTTATTAAAATAAGTAAAAAGGGGATGGTATTATTACTTGCAGTTTCCATGGAAATCTAGTATCGCCATCTACCCTGATCTACAATGGAAACAGAAATTGAGAACACCCTCTTCTTTTTAGATATTTTTATAAGGTAAGTAATTTTTACCGCCATTTTCTGGATGTCTACGAAAAATTCAACAGACGGAACATGGTAATCTACATTTTAAATGACCATTGCTGATGGCTTCAAATGCAAAATAGTATATCTTGTTGCTAGAAAATTTTCCTTAAGTTCCAAAATAATAGGTTGTGAAGGTTTTAATATTTCAGTAACTTCTGAAACATGCGTTAGAACACTTACCTTCTTACTTCAATAGTCTCTTTATTATCTTACCTACCGCAAGAATTGCAAAGAAAGGTTTATTCAGTTCAGCAGAAATCATCTTCGAAGTAAAATGAAATTATTTTGCATAGTGACACAGTTGAAAATTATTTATTTACCTTTTCTACCATTGGTACAATAAAATTATTGAAACATTAATATTAGTAATAATAAAACAATGAAAACAGATTATAAAAGAGAGAGAAAAGAGAGCAAGTGAGTTGTTGCAGGCCTGAAGATCTTGACCGTCAAACCTGTATCCTAGCAATGCACCAAATAATCGCGAGACGATAAAAAGCCATTAGATGTAGTTCAAAAAAGTGATGTGCAATTAAAATAAATTGAAGTTCTGGATAAAATGAACTTAAGAAGCATCGTTCCCTTAATCGGCAAAGCCTTGCCTCGATAAATGTCTACAGCTAGAAAAAAGGAATGTACTCTCTGTGTTTCCTTTCTTGGTATAGATCGGGCAAGAAGTCGTTTGGCCGCGTTCACTTTATAAAGGGTCTTTCAACAAGGATGCTCGAGCTTGCTCAATCAAAAGTGGCCATCTTGTTAAAGCCTCATCTGGCAACCTCACTGTGAACTGTTTATTAGTACTTATCAAGTCAGGATGGAAGGTTATATCGTTAAATAGCGTGTGCAAGTCATCAAATGTTATTATCAAAATCAGTACTCCGTTCGACAAAAGTTCCAACGAGGCCCATTTTTGGATGAATAGATTTGTAAACAAGTAAAATTTTCGGATTTAGGATGCAAACAATCGATATGAGATACAAGAGGACCAATTGCATCCCAACAAAGTCACCGTTTGGTGCGGATTTTGATCTAACGTAATCATCGGTCCATACTTTTTTGAGAACGAAGATAGGATTGCCATAACCGTCAACGGCGAGACCTACAGATCGATGATAAGCAACTAATTGTGGCCTCAACTGGATTATATGCCTGAATATATATACTGACGACATGTCTTTCCAACATGACGGCGCTACGTGCCACACTGCGCATGCCAGGATAGACATTTTGCATCAGCGATTTCAGGGCAGGGTCATCTCGCCGGCGGCAACGTCAACTGGCCACCGAGATCATGCAATTTAACGCCATTAGACTACGTTCTTTGGTTCTACGTTAAATCGAAGGTATATGTGAATAATCCGCGAACAGTTGATGTCCTTAAAGTCAACATAACGAACACCATCCAGCAAATTCAGCCAGATTTATGCGACAAAGTCATCGAAAATTGGGCCTCCCTAATATGTTCCACCATCAAAACCGCGAAGGACATTTGAACCACATCTTATTCCACATTTAATGCCATAAGATTTACTTTCAAATTAAAAATAATTTGAGTGCATATATTACACAACAATTGTTTTGTTTACATTTAATTGAGCGACCTTATTGAAAGACCATATACTTTGAGTTGCGATCTCGCTGAAACTTTGGGTGAAGATCATGTCCAAGTTGAATATCAATGCGGTAAAGGTAGGTTAATCTGTTTATTTCGCTTTTTTAAACCTCAGGTTTCCCGGGAAACCAGTTTACCCCAAGCAGAAGTATGTGTCTATTTGTCTCACCTGGAAAAAGGAAAACGCTCCAAACGCAGAGCCCACGAACATATGGAAAACTTCAGTCTCACCAAGAATTTCTCAAAGCCAATTTCCCGCATGATCTTCCATCGAGAAAGGACGAGTAAATTTGTCTTTTTCTCTTGTTAAATCAAAAGAGAGCTAATCTGGATATATAGAAAGTAAATTAAGAAACAGCCCATAAGTGAAGTTAGGGATCTGGCACAAGCCGTCGCGCACTCAACACTAAAGGCTTCAGTAGCCCAGCTCAACATCGGTTACGAGTAGAAGTGCTGGCTTATGCGAAGGTCAAATACGCAAAGCCATTTTGCAGGGAGGGTCCTCACGAAACGTGCATAGAATGAGAATTGTGTAATTAGGTTAAGCCCTCTTAATTAGTATTATTGAACGCTTGTTCCATTTTAAATAAATTCTGAGAATTGCGAGCGGTCATAGTGTCCGAAGGGTTCGATTTTATAGACAACACAAAGTCTTGAATCCACGTTTAAACTAAGGATTAGCAGTCGATTTCAGCATTCCTAGATAAGTGATGTACCAGAAGAATCGTGCAAGAGGGTAAGTAAGAGAGTACTGAGATAATATGTGTGTAATGGAGAATTGTAGTTGAGAATGAAGCGCTGACTGTTGCCTTAAATGTCAATTAAGGGTCCACATCGGCAAGCGGAGGCTAAGTTTGAGATATATACTAAATTTTATTCTACTAGTAGACCCCCTACCCCAAAACCCTCTTAGGTAATTGCAACTGCCATGTTAATTATAATGATGCAACGGTTGACGAGCCAATAAGAGGAAAAATTATATTGAATTGGTTGTTCACCATCAAAACCTACTTCGTTTCCAGTCTCTGTGGACGAGCCTTTGTTAGAGAGCGGCCACAATATGGTTAAATTCTAATTCTTATTTACACTAGGACACCACACACAGACGTATTAGATGCCTAGGAAGTTCGAAGATTTTTATTTGATTTGATGAATGGTCAATGAAAAGGAAAATATTGCATTTGAATAAGGAAAAAAATGGAGAAAATTTTCATGCACAAAAAAGGTTTTGAGAGTGGGTTTCGGAAGAAAAGGGCCAAGGGGTAAAGTTGGAAATATGAAACAATGTAAGAGTACATGTAGATACAGACGAATGTTTTAGCCAAAAGAAATTCGCATTAATTGCAATTACACTATATATTTCCATGGTAGTTTTGGGGACAATCACACATAATGACAACATCAAATTTTTACACAAAAGGATAAATGATTTACAATTAGTTTAGTTGCAGAAGTAGTACCTCATTTCAGCAGTCTGGCGATCAACTTCGAAGGCAAAATCTAAGCGTTGGTTTCCCATTCTTCCATTTGACCACAGGGAATTTGAGGATCACTCACTCAGAGGTTCTTGGTGAGAACCAAGCAGGTTATGGGACATGAACACAATGTCCCTTCCAAATCTGGAGACTCCTTCCACGACTGTCCACTCCCAAAGGAGGTTAGCCTTACTAAAACTGAGAAGTGATGGTGTCACTCGGCTCGTCCCTACTCACTTGCTTATCACATTGATTTTTGCCTAAACTTTAATTGAGCTTCTGAGGTAAAAAAAATAAAAAAAATGCAAAGGATTTGGGTTGAAATTAAAAAATATCGATAATTATTTATGCAATGATTAAGAATCCCATTGAAGCAGGTAATTATTTGTTTTTACCTTTAAATATTTTTTTTCATAATTTGGGTGTATTGCAATTTATTTTAACATCCGAATTTTGGTCAAGATTACTTTAAAGAGTTGAAAGAGGAAGTAGTACTATCTGTAACAGTAGTAGAAATAATTATTTGTACTGAATTTCCTTCCTGAAAATTTGTTTTCCTTCCTAAGGGGAGTAAACACCACCTTACTCTCTTTGTCGGGACTATATATGCGTGAGCGTAGAAGAGAACAGAAAGGAGATAAAAAATGAATACACGAATATTCACCTTGAATGCTAGGGCAGAGTGGTGCATTATAACACACACACCCGACCAAGCATCAAACAGCATAGTTAAAAAATCTTCTAAACATTTTTTTACACTACAATCAAACTTTACACCATTTTTTCGATTACACCTCTTTCTATTTTGTATTTCATCCTTTTATTCGTGCCAGAGCTCGTTTTCATTTTGTTCCAGTGGCCCACCTCATTTTGGTCCTGGCATCGAACAAATCCAAATCAACCAACTTTTCAACTCTCATATTTGTGTTAACTTAAGCCTATTATTGAGCACGCTTCTCTCTTCGGTGGGGGCACCGAATTAATTGTTAACCAAACGTTCGCAAGCACAAAACAAATGAAACAAAGAAGTGTTATTTTTTAAGCTTTTCACAAAGAAAGTTCAACATCTGTGACTTATTTCATTAGAAAGCTTTAAAGTTAGACTCGTTGTTTCATGAGGGATGCTCTGGGACTGTTAAACATCAGGAAAAGGCTTTGATGGTCATGTCGATGAATCCGGTTCTCTTTGTGATGGCTTAGGTTGTCATGATGACAAACTTTACGACCGTTCGAAAGTTGATATTTAATCGGGAATTTGTATTTTTTATTGATTTCTAAGTATACAATAGAAAAAAAAAATAATGGTAAACGAAAGTATAAGAATAAAAATAGAAAGACTAACACTGGAGAACGCAAATACGAACAAGCGAGACTCGGAACGACGATCACGTTGGACGAAGTAAAAACGCTATCAGATTCTTAACACAAATAAAACCCGGAGAGACGCGACTAACAAAGCGCAATTACGAAAACGCTCCTGAAAACACAATAAAAAGTATTACAGATATCTTTAATGCATACCTGAATATAGGAGCTTTCCCGAAAAATTTCAAGGTGGCAAAGATGATTTTTCTGCCAGAACCAGGAAAACCATCGAACCTGGTCTCAAGTTACATACCAATATCGCTACTGAACTTTCTGGGAAAGACCTTTCAAAAAATACGAAACAAAAGGCTGACCGAATACTAAGACGAAGCAGGAAAATTAAACAATTATCAATACGCTTCAGAAAAGAACGAGACTCGACAATAGCTCTCGCAATAATTACCGAAAAAATCGCGCAAGCCAAATCTCAGAGAGGATATGTGGACATGGTACTCCGTGATGTCGAGAAAGCCTTCGACAAGGTATGGGTTGAAGACTAAAACATAAACTCTTACAACTCGATCTCTGTATCCGGATGGAGAGAAGCCTGGCTGATTATATAACCAACAGAAAGGCCTACATCAGCATGAAAGACCTCAAAGGGCTTTTATTCCAGCTAGAGACAGGGGTCCCACAGGGTTGATATCTGAGTCTCATCCTATACTTAATTTAGACAGCCGATCTTCCACCACCAATAATATCATGTTGTATGAACATACAACATGCTGATGATATCAGCCAGGTGATCTCCACAAGAGCCACAAACTCCAGATGGCAAGCTAGGACAACATAACGTGAGATAAAAAACATCAACGAATTCGAAAAGATGTGGAAAATAAAAACAAATTCAAATAAATTCACAATCATTCCAATAAGCCGCTTCAAGGAAGATCAGATAAACATCGACGGCACAGACTGTGAATATGCCAAAGAAGGAAAAGTGCTGGGCCTACACGTGGGGAAAAAGGGCTTCCATGCATGCAAACATAAAAGAAAGAATAACAAAAGCCAAGATGGGGAAAAGATTACTAAATAATTGAAAAGAAACCGATGAGAAAAGAAAAAAAGACAATATAGAAAGCATTTATCCCAACACATACATTAGTGAAATTGAATAAGAAAAAGCTGCAAATAGTGCCAAACAAGGCAACATATATTATATCTAATACAAAGAGAAGAGAAATAAAATGAATTAGTGAAATACTCTACTCTGCTGACCTAGTACCAATCAAAAAAGCGCTAGAAAAACGCGCAAGAAAAAAGGGGAATAGAATTTTAGAAAAAATCACCGAAACAAGCAAAGAACTCAATATTGAAAACGAACAGAAACCGTAAAAAATAAAAATAAAGGGAAATAACAAATAAGCCAGGTAATAAAAAATTAAGACAAAGGCAATAATGCCTGAACGAACCCAACGACAGGAGATAAAAAAGGGAAAAAAACAAGGAATTAGAAACAACTATACCTATAAAGGAATCCCCCCAAAAAACAAGAATAGACGGATAAGGAATAAAGAATTAGAAGTAACTGTAAATAAATACGTGCAAATAAATAGAAGTATAAGAAAAGTAGATCCAACTAAGAATAAAGAACAGCCAGTAACCTGGCATATCCACTCATACTCACATTTTTCCCCACCCAACAAAAAAAAAACAACTCCCACCCCCTAAACTCTCTTGCTATCCATCTATCACCCCTACTTTTTCACCTATTATTGATTGATTTATTTTTAGGAGAATAATGCGGGTTGACGCGTGTGTTAAGCTACTGGTAGATTGGGGAGGTTAGTCCAATAGAGGTCAAAGGTGCAAACATTCCCAGAGATAGTCTGGCCATTTCACCTTAGTTGATGGCTTCGAGAATGTTTAATCAGTTTGAAACCCTGTCGGCCTTCCGTCCCCTCCATTGTTTTCAGTTATCATCCCCCAGTGGAAAGTCGAAAATGAGAGCTATCAATTCCCCTTCCCAGCCGCTGTGAGAGGCCCTTAAATTGGGGCTGTTTAACGGCTACTTCCTAATTCACCCATGGAACGCCAGATGTCCTATGCCTCTCTCCGTAACCTCGTCCCAGCAGAAATCCGCCGTATTTATGCGAGCGACTCCATTCATTGTTAGCGAGAGTTTCTTCCGACGTCCGTCCATCAGATAGTTCCCCGTTGAGTCGCCGTATCGACGCCTGTTATCCCTTGAGCATCTTACCTTCGTAATCTCTATGGTCAGAGACGGATTACTCTCCTTCGTTATTCCCATTTCGGAGGGCTAACCGGGATAAACTCTCCGCTCATACCCTCCGATCTCCAAAGTTCCTGTACCTTAATCTCAACCGTAAGACAAGAGCAAGAAAGTCCGAGAAGTCTTTCCGTGCAAATTCCCATCTGGTCACTCTCTCCCCCTCTTCGATATTCTTATTTGGAGGACAACTTGGAACCTGATCTACGCTCATCTTCCGCTCTACGAAGCCCCGCCGAAGCTTCATCGAATTGACTGCCGCAGAAGTAAAACCGAGGTCCCAATCGCGCGAATTTTCCTCCATCTAATTCACTCCTGAAAACCCCCGTAATTCCGCATTTAATGAATATTATATGAACCCGCGTTTAATAACGGTCTTTCAAGTGATTGTTACAATTCCCGGGCTATGCTCATTTATTCCTTGCCCGCCTGTATTAACCACTGGTCACTTATTCATTATTATATTAGTTTGCTTAGTTTTCGTGAGCAATAATAATTTTGTTATTTACTCGGACTTGTATATCAAAGATTATTTTTGTAAGAGGTTTTTCTTTTAATAACTCTTGAGCTGAAACAGTAATTTCGATTCCCCACTTTTATTGGCTAACCTTTGATGAACGCACTCGAATATGAATTTGGGCACAAGCCTTTAGCCGGGACTTGCCGGCCTTGTTGAATACCCGTGGGCCCGTCTCTGTTTCGAGCGTAACACCAGCGTGTCGTTCCTCGACATCTAAGTATTTATATATATATATATATATATATATATAAATATATATATATATATATATATAATCTAATAATAAAAATTCTGGTATCAGGTGTTAAGGTCAGGATTTTGCGACCAATCAAAGCATCAAACTTTCAATTCCCCCCCACCCCCTTATTGAGTTATTGTCAAGTTTGCCTAATTCACTCAGGGTTATTTAAAGAAGTGGAACTATTTAATCTTTTTCTGATTATCTTTTTTTTGTTGTGCTATTTACTTGTGGTGATTGAACTCTTAATATAATCCCGAGATGGATTAAGAGTATGAAGCTTTCAATCCCAAACCAAGCTTTTCCCCCAAGAACAAAGGGATGTCAAACCCTTGCTTTTTAACCCCACGAGTCTTATTGCCTCTTTTACATGTGGCTTGCCCGGCCACATAAAAAAAATTGTGCACAAGATTCTCAACTTCACTGTCCCCCGGTACAACAAATTTACCAAATAAATGCCTCTCTCTCCCAGCCTCCTCTTAACCTGGCTGTTCCGGCTTCCTTCCCAGAAAATAAACCATAAGACATCAGGTGAACTCCCTCTTTAACAAAAGCTTCCCTATTGGGCCTGAATTTGAGGAATGGAAGGTAAATGGGTGATGTGTTTCAACCATGGTATGCGATACAGGATGTACCTGTATCGTGTTATCTTAAAAATTACTTCCCAAAGTAGGCTCCGATAATAAGAAATATGCGATGGTCCATGATTGCTTTGGACGCGCTAATCGTTTCCCTGTAATCCGCTGCTTCCTAGAATGCCCATACGTTACCAGACAGGGAGAAGCAGTCTTTGCTCCTATTAAGTTCTGCTCGGTACTAATAGGCCAGACTTACCAGATCTCCCCTGATACGATTGCCCAGCCTGTCCTAACAAGGGCTCAGGCAAGAAAAGAGGTTGCCAACCCTGAACCCTTAACAAATCCTTATTCGCCCGAATTTAATTCTCCTTGTCAGAGAAGAATTCACGAAAGAGCAAAGAAAATGCCTTTCCCTTCAACCCTTTTGGGAAAAAGCCCCAAAGGGGCAGCCTGTGCCGGATAGGGGTCGCATAAAAATAAAATACCTCACTCGGGACGACCTTCAGTTCCGTTCAAGCACGTTAGAGGGTAAATCTAACGTGTATTCGTTGCTCATCTCACGCGTTTGCGTCCCCAATGTGCTTAACATCGCGCACGATGGACTGATGACTGGCAACTTCGGCCACAATAAGACCGCAAAAGGAATTTTCAATATTTATTTTGGCGTGGCGGTGCCAGAGAAATAGCCGACTTTTTTCGTTCCTGCGACATCTGCCAGAAGACGACGGCCAAAGGGAGAATCACTCCGGTCCCCCTTCAGAAGACACTCATTGTCTCTGAACCATTTATTAGAGTGGTCATTGACCTCATTGGACCGATATATCCCCCGTCCAGTGCCGGACACTCATATATCCTCACTCTTGTGGATTCTTTTACCAGATTCCCCGACGGTGTCCCACTAAAAAAAAAGATAATATTACGTGTGCTGAGGCACTCATAACCATTTTTACCGGGTAGACACCCCTAAAGAGATTCTGTCTGATCGTGGCAGACCGTTTACTTCGGAACTAATGGAGTATGTAGGTAAGCTCCTACTAATCAAACCCATTTTTACGAGCCCCTTTCACCCTGCCGCAAACGAGGTGTGTGGGAAGCTAAAACGGAACGCTAAAAATCGTCTTTAAGAAGCTCTGTCTCCCTCAGCCCCATGAGTGGCACCGGTATCTTCCCGTGGCAATATTTCCCTCCCGCGAAATTCCTCACAAGACCCTTGGGTTCGCTCCATTCGAGCTCCTGTACGGGCAAAATGTTCGAGGTCCTATGAACATCCTCAACGAGCTCTTTTCCAAACCCTGCCTCGATGATGAGGTTAAATGCCCTATGTTTATGTCCTCGATTTGCGACATCGTCTCGAGGAATGCATTAAAATCGCACATAAGAATAGTGAGGTTAACCTTGAAAACTACCTAACATATTTCGACATGAAAGCGAAAGATCGTCGCCTTCATTCTGGAGATGAGGCTTTGCTCCTACTACCGACCTCCTTCAATAAACTTCTCTCCGAATGGAAAGGGCCTTTCCAGTTTTAGAAGCTCAAGGTCTGATAGACTATCTCATCAAAACCCCTCTGGTGATAAATTATATCACATAAACATGCTCAAAAAATATCATCGACGAACATTCGACAATAATATCATCCCTCTTAATGAAGAGGAGACTCTATGCGCGTCGTATCCTTCGGAGCCTCTTAATATAATACAGAATGTCTGTGTCGAAAAAGACAAAGTGGCTCTACTTCCCGTCCTCCACGGTTTCCTTATCGAAGCTACCCCAGAACTAGATATAAACTCCAGTTTGAGCCACCACAGACGGTCCAACTTTCGTCCCTGCTCACTGAATTCGCGAGCCTAATTTCTAAAAATATATAACTGGGTGTGCCCGTCATTTTATACCTGACATCTAACTGACAACACAACAGCCGGTCAGGTCAAAACTCTATCCTTTACTCGTTCAACTCTGCCCCGCCTTTAATACGGAGGTGGAAAATTTGTTTTAGATAGGCATAATCAAACCCTCAATTTCCGAGTATTGTTTCCCCGTTGACATGGTTCGGAAACCCAACAGTCATTCCGTCTCTTTGTTAACTTCCCTAAATTAAATTCCATTGCAACCTTCGATTTTGAACCAACTCCGTTACTTTATCAGAACTTGCACATGTTAAAGGAAGCAAAATTTTCTCGCCAAGACCAATCACTGAGGCCACATATTAGTGCCTGTTACGGGAGATACGTACTTCTTTTCCTTGCCTCCGGAGGGATGGTAAAAATTCTTCAAGTCTCTTCACTCCTAAAAGAATTTTTCTTAGGAGGAAATGCGTTTAGAGGTTAACCAAAGAGAGGTCAATGGTGCAAACTTTCCCAGAGATAGTCTGCCCAAATCACCTTAGTTGATGCCTCCCAGAACGTTTAATCAGTTCAAAACCCTGTCGGACGATCCTCCCCTCCATTATTCTCTGTTATGATCCTATAGCAGTCCAAAACGAGAGCTATTACTCCGTCCCCCCCAGGCGCTGTGAGATGCCTGTGACTTGGAGCTGCTTACACGGCTACATCCCAAGTCTGCCATGAGACGCCAGGTGTCTTACGCCTCTCTCCGTAGCCCCGTCGATCGCAGAAACCCGCCGTAATTATGAGAGCGTCTCCATTCATTGTTAGCGAAAGTTTGTTCCGACGTCCGTCCGTAACGTTCCCCGTTGGTTCGCCGTGTCGATGCATGTGCTCCCTTGAGCGGATCCTACCTTCGTAATCTCTCTGGTCAGAGACGGATTACTCTCCTTCGTTAGTTTCAATTCGGAGGGCTAACCGGGATCAGCTCTCCGCTCATTCTCTCCACTCTAGAAGGTCCCTGTACCTTAACATCAACCGTATAATAAGAGCAAGGAAGTCCGAGAAGTCCGTCCGTGCAGATTCCCATCTGGTCGCCGGCCGACACCAGTCCGTGGACCGGACTCTCTCCCAATCACCCTTCGTGATTCTCATTTGGAGGACAACTTGGAACCGCATCTACGCTTCTATTTTGCTCTACGAGCCCCCCCCCCCCGAAGCTACTACCGTTAACTCCATCGGATTCGCTGCCGAGGAGGTAAAACCGAGGGCCCGTCCCATGAATTTTCCTCCATTTAATTCACTCCCCGTAAATCGGCGTAATTCCTCACATTTAATGAATATTAGCTTAACCCGCGTTTAATAACGATCTTTCAAGTGATTGTTACAATTCCCGGGCTATTACATTTATTCTTTGCCCGACTGTATTAATCGTTGGTCACTTATTCATTTTTATATTAATTTGCTTAGTTTTCGTGAGCAATAATAATTATATTATTTACTTGTATATTAAAGATTATTTTTGTACGAAGTTTTTCTTTTAATAAATCATGAGCCGAAACGGTAATCTCGTTTCCCCCATTTTATTGGCCAACCTTTGATTAACGAACTCGAATAAAATTGGGCACAAGCCCTTAGCCGGGACTTGCCGGCCTTTTTTGAATGCCTGTGGGACCGACTCCGTTAACACGTGACACCACCGTGTCCTTCCTTGACATAGATGATCGTAAAACAGGAATGGTGTTTTAAATTATGGACATATCCCTGTAAAAACCCGAGGCGAACAGTTTATAAAGATTTCAGGACTTTGGGGCAAAAAGTTATCAAAATACTAACAAATAGGTACAATCAGAACGAACGTTTGTAAGTACGAATTTATCCCCAAATATTTCTCCTCCTCTACCCCTATAAAAGCAAAGGAACTAAATCGTTCCCTATTAGAGACGCCGTCACTCATAGAATTCACATAACTTAGAATAATAGGGCAGGGAAAATGGTGAAGAAACGTTCTGAACTGCATCCTCCACGAAAGCCAATTTACAAACAAGTTGGTAGAAACTCCCAAGGTGTTTTCAATTGGGATCTGAGACCGAAATATTATAACAAAAAGGAAGCTTGAGAAAATATTGCTCAGCTATAATCAATCAGAACAAAAGGATACACACAAGTTTATAAAATTGATACTCTTAAGTACAAACCTAACCTCAGAGTGATAAAGGGATAGTTATAAAGCTTACGAAATGTTTGAGAACTTGGATAATAAGAACTCATACGTACAAACAAATTCATACATGATCCACAAAGAATCTTCATTGCGAATTTGAGCCGTAAGATTAAAAACGAGACGCCTTAACTTTTTACTGTGTTGCTAAAATTTGCTAAAATTTCATAGCATGACGAGGTTAGCGATTTCTAACACCTCGATGACGTCTTTCAATTGTTGCTGAGTTGCCAACTCGCATTTTTCCATTATTTCCGTAGTGAGAATTTACAACTTCTTTTTTGTCAGGGGGAAAGTGATTTTTTTTTTTTTTATTTAAGGGGCTATCTGGCGACTGCCGACTTAGGCATTAGTCGCCGTAAACAAACAGCCTAGTTCTAGGCTACTTTAAAAATTAAACAGGAAACAATAAAAAGAGATAACAATAACAATAAAAAAGCAATAACAAAAACAATAACAAAAACAACAACAACAATTAAACTGGGTTAAATGAAAGGGAGAAGGCCAGCCTCCCCCAAAAAGTCAATAAGTCCACTAGTCATGGTGCACGCACTCGTCCAGAGTACAAGGGACAGGCGGTAGCGACCCCGCCCATCCCGGTACCGGGACAGGTATCGTGCGCGAAGATCACCTAGACTGGGACATTCGACAAGAATGTGCAGGGGGAAAGTGATCGGGTAGTGGCGGGATCTGCCTTAGGTGTGGATATTGGGAAAATTCCTGAGAGTTACGCGCCCACCTAGTTCATTTATAACAATTTAACAAAAATTACAAAAAGGAAAGGAAATTACTTCCTTAACAACCGTGCCTAAATCTCGAATTTTGTTTTAGAGAAACTTCACAAACTCTCCTGGAATTGATGATCATGGGTAATTTTTATCGGTTGTCGATTGATTTATTGAAAACAGGCTAACTCTCAACGGATAATGGCAGAAAATATGACTCATTTAAGTTCATCTTTATTCCAGAATTAATCTCGGAATATATATTTGGGAAAAAAACGTATTTGCTTCTGTCATTGCGAAGTTTGACATTAAACTAAAGATTCGTAAGGGTAAAAATGGAGAAAAATTCGATCACGTTAACTACTGTCCCTTAAATTTAACGGTGATATATAACTCCAAATTGGCTCCCTAAATGATCGAATTGTCGCCCTTATTTAAGGGCGCAGAATCGCATTAGCGTTGGAAACTTGGAACAATTAGAGCGATAATGAGAAATGACTGGGGCCACGAAACCAATTTGGCCTACAAAAGACAAATATTGATTCAAAACAAATATAAAAAGAGTTTTCGATTAGATTCAGTTATATTATGCAAGGTTAAAAAGATTAACCATGATAAGTGAAATATGGTAAAGTGAAGTTGCTTATGATAGTATAGGTTAATTTAGTGTAAAACTGTATCTTTATCCATCATGGGATATTAATGTATAAATTGAGGGAAATATTCTCGCCAGGTTCTTATTAGGAATTTTATGGAAATTCGGTTCCTATCTCGAAATGTGCAAATGTTTATATAGCGACGAAAATAAACTTGACTTTGGTAAAGGTGGAGAATATAAACACACTAGAATTAACACACACGAAAACGAACATAAAGGAAAATTACAAAGATGAAATATATAAAAATGAAAAGGTACACACAAGAAAATGAATGCAAGTTATGGCTGACGCTGAGAAGAGACAAACGCTTAAGAACTCGCATACAAGAAATAAATGGACGCTAAGATGCGGAGTCACAGATGTATTTTTGTGGGGGAAAATCTGTGAAGAAGCAATTTTGGTGTGATAATGAGACATAATAACACTACTCATCCAGGATGACATGTCGCCCCCCATGGAAAAATGGAAATGAGTGGAGAGTGTCACATGAGGAGGACTCGCAAAGAGGACGCCGAATGAGGACACAACCTCTGACCAAAGACCTAACCCTAGCGGGCGACGTTAGTGACAGGAACACACAAAGAATTTGCCATTTATTACTATTCTTACCTAAAGAGTTTGTGCCCTACTTGCCCTTATGGCTACATGAGGATCACCGGATATATGTAATCCACGTTTTTTCACTTTCTCTAGCATCTCCAGTTTCTTTTTCTAGCTATTGTTAAAAACTTTTTCGTATATTCTCACTTCTTTTGTCTCTTCGGAATTCGCTGTCGTTGGAAATTCGTTTTAAATTCAGGGATAACAAAGTTATGCAATCCGATTTCAAATCCCTATTAAAAGTTTGCTTTAGAACTACGTGCGGTCTAATGTTCGCCAGAAGAGCTGTAGGGAACTGAATTAAGAGCCTTTTCAAAGTCAATGTAGTTCACGTTTAAATGTCTAAAATAATCATAGATAGGGGTCATATCGTGAAATATCTCGAGCAAGTTTGTCAAGGAAAAGTAAAGTCTCCTAAAACCGTGTTGCTTACTAATTATTGAGCTATGATTTTCTAAGTTTATAGTTCCTAGTTTCTAGTCTATTTCCTCTTTTGAAAATTTGTCTTAACCTTTGCTAATTTAAAATCATTTGAATGCTCACTTTGATTTTAAAAGGCATTAAAAGTAACTCAAAGTGGCCCATTAAAAACGGTATTAGTATTCATTTCAGGGGCAAAGATGTAGAGCCGAGGCAAAAAGTTTTCGGTCACTTATAAATTTAAAGAAATTGCATATATTACGGGTCGTAAATTTGATTTAAATATTAATATGAACATAAATTAAATAAGGAGGAATAAACAAGCAACAACCTGAATTAACAAAATACATAATTTACCAAAACATTTCAGATTAGCAACATATATAGTGGGTCAAATAACGAACTTTCTAGGAAAATGTATTTTATGGCATTCAATAAAGTTATAAGCATCAGAATACCATGAAACTTTCAATAGATAAAGCACATAAATATGCAACAGAAAATTATATCAACTTGCAAAACTACCGTAAAATATCATGCTAGAAACAAAAGATATTCAGAAATGATATAAAAATGTATTCATAACATAACATGAGAAATAAATTTAATAACCAGAATAGCTTCCGTAAGTATTGATTATGATGAAATACGTTGGTTGTATAAAATAACAGATTTTATTTCCTTTTCAACACATACTCGCTTTAAATCCGTAAGATTGTCAGGCTTCCTCTCTCTAACTTTAATTTTCAACTCTTCCTAAAGATGTTCTAAGGTATTCAATTTTGGGGACAGGCTAGATCAGTCTGGAACATCAATACGCTACCTAATGAGAAAATCAGTTGTTTTCCTTGATGTATGCTTAGGGTCGCCGTCGCGCTGAAACACTCAAACTCTGCCCATCTTGATTTTATGAGGAAGCTTCTGAGAAGCTTTTCCCTTCTCTTCTCTTTTCTTTTCTTCTCTTCTCTTTTGTTTTCTTTTCTTTCCTTCTCTTCTCTTCTTTTCTCAATAGTTTAACAATGTCTGGTATATTAGACCCGCTGTAGCAGCTAAGCGGATGAAGCTCTCTGGAAATTACAGCTATTCCAAACTGATCCAGGAACTTCATTACGGTGTCGACGAGAGACCCTTGGCGGTGATGAGAGCATTTATTAATCGAGTTATGCTATCTACGATGGCACGGTTCCTGAGTGGAGTGATGTTGGTCTAATCCTCAGTGATGATTGCATTTAGCTGGTAATTTTAGACTGGATGACGACGTGCCACGGCCTTTTTTAGGCCTTGCAAGAGTTTTACCAGTACCAAGTTATTCTGAGATTGAGTTGGCTATTCCATCACTGTGACAACGTTGTCCCGGAAAGACTGTATGCTGTATTCAAACTTGTGAAATAGACGCATTGTACTTCTGGGAAATCACATTCCGGGCATTCTAGAGGGAACTCGATCTGAAGGCAGCATTTTCAGGGCAGCCATCACAACCGGTGAGAGGACCCAACCACCAACCTCTCTATACTATCACAGACTGATCTCCATGCTTTAGTGTAGCCACTATGCACTCTCCATTGGACTGCTGTTCTTACCGCCTGTTAACCAGCATTGCCTGAACTGGAACGTGTACTCGTCGGAGCAGAGGCCAACTGAGGCATGACCCAGTCGATGTCTCTTCTGCTGATGGATTATCAGCTGCTTCGGGTTTACCTAACATCAACTCCAACCTCAGGCAATTAGTATGCGACCGATTGATATGAAAGAGGTATTAACCTGGCTGCCTTCTCTCGATTTATGTTGCAGCTGGATTGCCGTTTCCCTACGATATGAGTTCGAAGGCTCATGCGACCCAGAGAACTTTGGTCGTGTTGTCTGCCGACCCTAGCCGCAAAACGAGGCAGTTCTTGGATGGTGCTAATTTCTAGGATCTCTGGGCGATTTCTTGGCAGCTTAGACACTCTTCCTGTTTTGTATATGACCTCTTCAATTCACGGTAGTTTTACGTGTTTTTGCTAATATCATATGATTATATGTAGATCCTGTAGACATAGAATATCGCATATATCATATATATATATATATACATATATATATATAAATATATTTTTATATATATAAATATATATCTCGTGGCATTAAAAAGGCCGAGTTGGTGTACGTACGTATAGCTTTGTTACGTACTTCAAAAACTACTTGATTACGTTTTCTCTAAGAGAACATATATTATCAATATTATTATTATTTTAAATTGGAGGATTTCTAGGGCAATGCTCAGATTTTTGAAGATTGAATTAAATACTTCTAAGAAAATAGATCTTTAATTACAACATAAAACAAGATAAAATCTAACAAAACAAATTATGCAGCTATGAATTAAATGAGTTTAAATGAGAATTACTAATTTATACAAATGAATATAAAGTAATCATTGACCCAAAGCTTATTTTAATATTGGACGCTAATTGACCTTCAAAAAAATAATGCAATTTATGTAACTTTAAAACAACCACACGTGAATCTGGCTGGAGAATGACCATGGCCTTAATTTTTATGTAGACGCAAGAATGTTTATTTGTGGCGAGAGCCTTGGACTAATTCACAGACACTCCAGCTGTTTGGCTGGATAGGCTTAAAGCAACAGGTTATTTCAGTGCGGGCTACGGATGGCGTTAAGTACGTTGTCTTATTCAGATAATTTCAACAACGGGGCAGTGAAAGTATGCCTGTTCCTATCTTTTGGTTAATCTTGGAATGATTCGCACTGACGAGCAATGAACAAACGAGTGAATCCTTTGACGAATGGGAAGTATTTGAGGGAGTTCCCTTTGGGGTTTTCCTTAATGTTATAAACCGGATAGGGGTTTCTCTGACAAGAGATGATTGAGATTGTTTCTCAATACAAGCTAAACTAAATTTTGTTGTGACGACCAGGAACGGGCTTAGCATGAGCTTCTTCTGTGTTCCTTTCGTTGGGTTGCCTGGCACTCTAGCCGAACTTCGTTGTCTCGATCGCTAACTCGATCTTCCTCGTTCTTCTACAGTTTTCCGCCTATATACTTCACCACCCCACTGTGGGTAGAAAAAGAAGTGAGGAGTGAGGTCTTAGAAACGGTGCTTCTCCGAGCCTCTTTCACTTAGCCCTAAAGGCACCATCTGGCATTTGGTCGACGCTCCTCTAATTTCGTCTATGAAGTGAAATTAAATTTTAAATATTAGGGGAAATATTGCCAGTTTAAACAATGTTAGGCTCGCCGAAACCGAAATCTGATGATTCGACCATCTCGTGGTTGTGGAAGGCCTTTATGGTGATCCGAAAGGCGAGGGGAGAGGGGCAGGGGGTATGTAATCTGGTTACGCCGCCAAATGCTAAGAGGTTACGGTTACCGAACAGGAACTTTGTTTTTAGGTTGGGATATCGATTACCTTATAATATATAGGGTTTGAATTTATATATATACGTAAAATTGGAAAGTAAATTTCTACATAACATATTTTATTGAACGGCACTGCTAGTATTTTATTGATGGTTTTCCTTTATATTCTCTTAATTTGTCTTTTATCCGCTATTCGTCTTTGTTCAATTCATTGGAAAATAAAAGACCGTTGAGGGCACGAAACAAGATCTGTAATCGATATATATTATTGACTCGACGTGTTTCGATACACATCTGTAAGCCCGACAAGTCACATCAAGATTAGAGCATAAATAAAAGTGGAGGGATTGCTGTAGTCATTTACAGCAAATAGCAATCGAAGAGGAAAGTTACGGAAATAAATTAACAGGGAATAGGAGAAGGGAAATAGAGTGATACTATCTAGCTGTGGAGTGTGCGTTTAGGAGGCGTGTTTGCTGTGATGTTTGACTGGCGAACATGAAGGGTTGGGAAGGCTGGGAGAGATCTGTCAAATCAGCTGCGGCTGGTTCGATGAGGCTAGGCAGTGTGCAGTCATGAATTATCGAATCGTTACGTGATGCTGCTATTCTTAGGTGTCTATACGTATAAGTATGAGGTAATTGAGAGCTGTTGATATTTTTGTGCCCTTCGGCGTGTTATTTATTGTGTATTCGCTTGTTTATGGGGTCTCCGTCGAGGCATCCTAGCTGGCTTGTTAGGCGTGTGATGTAGTTTGTTAGAGTCGTGTTGTGAAATATTTTCGTGTAAAAGGGGGAGGGAATGCATTATGCGCTCCTCTGCTATGTGGGGCTTGATGCCTTTATTGTGATTGGGGCGTATGTGATTAGTAGACTGACGAGTGCCTTGTATAGGTGTAACTGCATTTTTTAACTGCTGGGATGGAATCTCCTAAGCATGTTTTTTGTGTGCTTCGATTTGAAATGTAGGTTGTTTTGATGTGTATGAAAGTGTAGGTTTAATGTTTCTGGTAAATATGTGAATCTTGCGATGGCGGGTTATTGTGGATTTTAGGTGTGTTCGTATATTTGTATGTTGTGCATTTATTACACAAAGGCGCCGGAGTTGTGGTTATAAGCAACTTATCCTAGTTGTTGTGGTATACCAATTATATATATATATATATATATATATATATATATATATATATAGCGGACAATGATATACTAATGGCTTGGTCTGACCAGTTTGGGAGGGGATGATGAGAATGGGGGAGAAATTCGTCTCCCGAGTGTGTGGGTAAATATTATCAAATTTAAGTGAGTGCAGATTGGCTTAAAGGTTAATTATGACTGATAGTCGTTGAGGGTTATTTAAAGGATGCTACCAAAATAAAGTTTAATAACCAAAAAAAGAAATATTAAATATATACAAAGGAGGGTATTGTGCCACAAATGATCAAATAAAAAAAAGACCCTTTCGATGTTAGGAAAGGGGCAAATCCAAGAGATTAAAGCGGTTAATTTAACTGACTAGGATCAAAGTCTTAAAGGATTACAATTAGCAACATTGTAAATAATACAATTGTTTCTTCGGATACCAGATTTTAACGATTTCCGCAGCGTAGACGTCTTGTACGCGATAAGCGTCGGAGGGGAGGTAACTCAGGGCGACGAGGATGCATCAAGGGAATATGTTTTACCTCAGGGTTCTCGATGAGGGATTACTAGCGCGAATTCAAGAATGAACTGCAGTTTGATGGAACTGCCAATTGACTGGAGCGATGTCCACGGCGAAGAGATTCTAGCCGTCGATACCTGAATAATCTATTGAGGATTCGACTCGAGAACGTAATTTGTCTTCATGCATGTGCGTGCTGTACTGCCTATCCAGCAGGAAACCTCTAGTTACATAGGTCGTCGGCGCGCGGTGAAATTTCCTCGGTCCACAGCGTATCTCCTGGCATCTGAAGTCGCCGGCGTCGGCTGGGAGGGGGGAATCCGAGATAAGGGAGCGGTTTAATAGCCCTTCGTGTTTTCTCACGTGTTACGAGTATGGGAAGAGAGATTAAATTGCTTCGGTTGCAAGAATTAGACCTCGCAGGATAAAAACAGCTGGTTTGATAAAGCCATATTCACCCTATTTTGTCCTTGCTTCTCGCACTTTTGTGCCAGGGTTAAGGCCACCTGGCCCTTCTAAGCGATCAAGGTGAACCTCCAGATAGACTCTAATCCTCCACATTGGTATCCTGTTTTCCTGTTGAGTATGTAAATATTGTGCTCAGGGTGCGATAGTTTGAGGCACTGGCCGAAGCGTAGTATGGTCTCGTCGTCCGCATACGCTCTTGTGTGTGTGCAGTTTTCTTGTGGGCGTG
Source organism: Ceratothoa steindachneri (assembly GCA_963969495.1). NCBI lineage: Eukaryota > Metazoa > Arthropoda > Malacostraca > Isopoda > Cymothoidae > Ceratothoa > Ceratothoa steindachneri. The sequence goes on along the minus strand of CAXAKS010000115.1, from coordinate 27,482 downwards.
GGGTATCGTTTGTGTAGATAATGAAAAGTGTGGCTACTAGAACGCTTTCCTGGAGTACTCCAGTGATTGCTGTAAAAAGTCGTGATATTGTTTTATTGTATCGTATATTGCACTCCTTGTCTGTAAATAAGTGCGAAAGGAGACTTTGGTGTAGAGGCGCAGTCCACTGTTGTTACTGAGTTTATAACGGAGCCACTTATGCAGCACATTATCAAATGTCTTTACGATGTCCTTACCGATAGAGAGTGGTTTTTGTCGTGCTTACTGTATGAGGTCATGAATGATAGTGACTACCCAGGAGGTAGAGCAGCCTCTCTTAAAGCCATATTGGAAGGGGGAGACATAGTCTTCGTCCTCTAAGAAATTCAAGAGGCGGGTGTTCAACATACATTGTATTATTTTGCCTTAGTGCTCTAAAAGAGCAATAGGCCTGTAATTGTTGGTTCTTGAAGTTTTTATTTTGTTTGCGCACTATAATGTTTTGGCAGGCTTTAAAAACTTTCGGGAAGTATCCCCAGACTAAATAGGCGTTATAAAGGTGTGTTAATTTTGGATAGATATCTTCTGGCAGGTGTTATATGATTAAGGTTGGGAGGCCGGAAGGACCAGGGGCAGGTCTAGGTGCCCTTTTTATTTAGCGTTTTAGTTAGAGACGGTCTGGTGAACAACGTGCCACTACGTACGTTAATTTGCACCAGACTCAAGTGACCTATCATTGGCAAGAGCGTAGTGCGCATGTAGCCTTACGGTCCCCCATCTCCTAGGACTTGGGCAGGATGGTGCGGGAGGGGCACAATGACCTTCGCATGATGTGTGTGGTGTTGAGATGCTTGTATATAAGGGTGTGGATGTCCGTTGCCTGGGCATGGTGAGGGAGGATGGTGGTGCGGCTTCGGGGTCTGGACTGGTGGTCAGTGTGTTCTTTTGGAGGGTGCAGGGGAGGGGAGATCAGGAGGTGTAAAAAGTAGGAGAGATAATAGGTGTGGGAGTAAAGGTAGAATGAGGAATAGATGTAGGAATAAGAATGGATGTAGTATTATGAATGGATATAGGAGTAGGAGTGGGTGTAGGATTGGTTGTACGGGTACGATTGGGTGTGAGAGTAGGAATGGGGACAATAGGATCTGGATAGGATAGCGGTAGGGATGGTGGAAGGAGGTGTGGAGGATCTGGAGGGTAGAGGGGTTTAGGTGTCCGGGAAGTTGTCAGGTGCAGGGTGGGAGTGTATCTGTTGGGGCGGGTATATGTTTGATGGTGTAGGCAGAATGGCTGGTCTTCTGTTTTCGCGCTCTTTTATGAGGGCGAATACCTTCTCCGAAAAGACGATTTGCACGTGTCCGTTTGCAACCTAAAGCGGGTAGCCAGTTATACTTTAGAGTTGACCTGTGGTGTGTGTGTTTTTATGTCATGTCTGTGGTTGTGTCAGTAGAACTTCCGTGTTTGTCTGTGTGTGAGGGGGGTATATGTTTGTGCAGGTGGTGTTTTTGTGTGTTCAGGCAGTAGGTGCGTGTGACCTGGCAAGATGTCTATGTTAGGGAGGAGTGCAAGGTAACCGTGTGTGTATGGGGGCAGACTATTGTGAAGTTTTCTGGGCACCACAAGTAGCAACTAAGGATTTCGTGAGGGTAGGGGGGAGTATTTGGTGGGAGGGAGGTGTTGATTGGAGTATTTGCATCTCTCATACGGCCGCCACTTGTTTTCCTCGAGGTATGGAAATTTAAGCTGTACTAAAGCGTGGTTATCACCGCAGTTGGTGCACTGGAGTTTCCTACATGTACAGGCAGTGTAGAATTGGTCTTTTACACTGCATCTCTATCAGACCTGCTCTGCTTCAAAAGTTATTGTTCTGTATTCCACATTGTGGCAGCAGAGGCACTAGTGCTTGGTGTGGTTATAATTTAGCTCTTTAATGGCTTCGGTGCCGAACTCCCTTCGGAGTTGTGCAAGGATGTTGTCTGTCGTGAATTCCAACCCCAGAAGTTTGGTGCGTCGTATTCGTGTTTGGTGTATTTCGAGATCGAGTGTGGCAGGTGCTTGTGGTGCTGCTTTTCGCGAGTATAGTTTGAGTGTTTGTGTGGGATTTCAAGGCGTCGTCGGATGGCCTGAATACAAGTATTTGTGCTGGGGGTGTTAATTATATTTAGAATTGCTGTATCAAGTGTGTACAAAATTTGTATTGTTTCAGACCCTGGTAGCGTGGAAGTTTGGTTTTCTGTATTTTGTAGGTCGAGGGTGGTCTCGCAGCCCATGGTGTTTATTTGCGCAGTGACGCTGAAAGTTGTGTAGGTTTTGCTTTTTCTCTTTAATAAGATATAGTCTCCCGCTCCGCCGGCAGTCGCCCTATGAACGAGACTTGAAATGTGGTGATGAATGGTGTTGACATAAGCGTGCTCCTCAAAGGGTGTAAAAGTAAGGGAGGTGGAGTTGAATCAACGACCTCTTCCCTAGGATGCTATCTCCTCGAATGGGTTTTGGGTCATTTCACAGTTACTCCCAGCATAAACAGAGATGGGTGCAAATTCTCTCTGTTGTCTTCGCCGGACCCACCGAGTAGGCTAGGTACTCCCCGTAAGTTGCAACTCCAGCCCAAATCAAGAAGGCCCATGAACTCGGGTTCTCTAGTTGGCTACACTGCAAACCTCATTTCTCCCAGGCCTGTAATTATTTATTTTTTCGTAAATGGCATAATTGTAACGAGGTTATCTGTGTAGAGTCTCATTCACCTCGTAAAAATCCAGTTAGGCTGGTGGGTTTGGCCATCTTATTGTGTGACAGACTAAAAGTATTATAACACTCTCGTGGTGGAAGGGGTGGTGAAGGCTGGGAGAGACTGGTGGCCGACAGAATGTCCAATAATTCTCATCGTCGTGCGTTTCTTGTCCGGTCTCCGTCGGATAATGGTGATCTCAACGTAGCCTACCTAGTCACTCTCCTCTTGAAACGAGAAATAAGGGAGTGCATTTGAGCGAACCCAAGTATCGTTGACGATAATGCTGAATGCTGGACAATTGGAAACAAATCCTATATAGAGTAGGTTATATGGTAACCTACTCTATATGATATTTATAAAAACACTCCGTAAATAGAGTTAATGTAGGTAATGGCAAGGATTTATGGGTTAAGCATGATAAGCACGCAGTGTAATTAGAGGCTCTGCACCCACTTGGATAGTCGAAGGGCAGGGACAAAGGGTTAAGGTAAGAGAGTAGTATAATTCGAAGTTAGGCGACAGGTAGCTGCTGCCTTCAATGATGGGAGGGTTTCTTATGCGTCTGTTGGTAGATTTGATTTGGGTTGCTTCTCTTTTATATGAATTGCTTCTGGTATTCGTTCGCATATTCTATTTCTAATTTTGCGCATATTTCTTCATACTTTTTCATCTTAAAATCAAAAACTATATTTTATTATATTTCGGAGCAGAATAATTGACTATGGTAAATTTTGCGACCCCCTTCAATTTGTAGAGGAGGCATGGACTCCTTGGAATCTACGCCGGAGGGAAAAACAAGAAAATTTCAGACATCCTCAACGTCAGCCAATGGATGGTGCAGAAAGTCAGAAAGGATCTTAAAGATTCAGGAATCAAATACAAAGCGCCAGCAGAGTGGACACTCCATAGTTGACGACCTGACACCATCAGAATGCAAAAATTCGCTGAACTCTAGCAGATTATGATCATTGTTCTGAAAAGTGGATGAGTGCTATTGCTCGGAAGAATGTTGTTGCGGAATAGCTTCTAAAGCCGGTGGTGCATGTGGACATGCACTACATTTCTTAAAAAATAAGGAAGGGATAATTTCTATTCAATTTCAAGCAGGAAAAGTGACTCATAAACACATACACATGCTGTAGTTTTCCTCCCACCAAAATATTTTTTTATCAATAGCAGAGGATCAACTCCCAGAACAACAGAACTATGCATATCTAGCTCTAATAAAAGGTATAATCATTACTAAAAGCATCATTAAAAATTGTATAGAATTTGGAACAACTTAAATTATAATAAAATTCTTATTTAAATTACGCCTCACCCCACCATACACAGCAGCACCACTTCACCCACAAACCCTCACACGCATTTACTGTCTTCCTCATACATACCAACAAGAGGTAGATGTACTGAAAAAACGTACCTTAAGAAAAAACTGTTTACACCAGACACCAAGGACCAATGGCCCACAATTAAACGCTTTCTCTTATTCGCCCCCTTAAAAGGGTTGATGTAATGAATAAAAATTAGTAGGGGGCAAAGTGGATGTGGGGAGGGTATGGTTGCTAGTGAATAAGAAAAGTAGAGAAAGTAAACAAAATATATGAAAGAAGAAAAAGAATTAGATATAAAATAATGTAAGGAGATAAAGGATAAAATTCATATAAAGTAATCTGACAGAAAGCAAGGTAACAAGGACGACCTTGAAAGACCCGCTCGAAAAGGAATTACTAGTAGGAATTCAAGATGACATGGACAAACCAATTAAAATCAGTATAAGGATTACTAAATCAACCTTTCCTTTATAGGGAAATGTGGATGACAATAACTGCCCTATTAGTCTTGAGGATGACACTGATTACTATAAAGAAGTTCAAGGGATGATAATGTCGATAAGATTGCAACTTCCAGAGATAACAAGGACTAATATATCAAATTCAAAGCGACAGAGAACTCAAAAATCAAAAGGACTGGTGCAAAGAGATCTAGAAAGACAATGACTAATATAAATGAATGCAAAGGAACAAGGCATTTAAGATGACAATAAGGGTACTATCAAACTTAGCATGACAAAAACTAACATATATAACTCAAGAAGTTAAAAACTGGTATAATATCAATCAGGATTACCAAAAATACTATAGTGGAAAGACAAGAATACTGTCTTCCATCTAAAGCCTATAAAAAAGATAGAACACTTTTACCAAATATGTAGAATTCAAAATCTTTTCGGGTCATTGGCTCATCCGATGTCCCTCTCTACCATAACGGGTGTAGATATAGGAATAACTTTAGCACAGAATAAAATCATCTTCTCATAAGAAAATTTCACTGCGAGAAGCCATTATTAAATTATAATATAGATTTTGGACGAAACAAGATAATAATTTACAAATGAAATAAATTGAAAATTCGCCTCCTATGAGACATTTATGAGAAAAATCTTAAACATAAATGAAATGGAGACGAGGAGGTAATTCAAAAATTAATTCCCAACGAAATAAACGTGGAAATATGGTGGAAAAAATAGGAAAAAAGGGAAAAATTCTATTACTAAAATTCTCGGTTCACCATCCAAAGATTTTCATAATGTTTATTGCAAAGTGAAATAAATCCATTTATCTCACTTTTATCTGAATAATTGTGGAAGAGAAACACTTCGCAAGGGTAATGCTTAGGTGACAAAGGGGATGAAAGTTATTATAAACAAGAAATTCGGAAATTATTTTGTCACATTTAATTTATAAAATAATTTCCTTTTTCTCCATATATTTAATAAGCTTATAATTGATTTTTTTTAGCAATTCCCAAAATAAGAGCGTAAAGAGCGACAAGGCCTCTCGGAATTTATTTACTGTATTATAAACCAAAATAATTTGGGAAATAAAATGGAGCTAAATAATATATGGTCTAGATTACCAATTTCGACCTTTTTTCGCGACTGCCAATTTTAAAATTTAAGGAGATAAAAATACCCAAATTTTTTTGCCTTTTGTGATCACCCTGTATATATTTATTAAATGATGGTAATAGTAATATTATCTACCCCCCCCTTCTTTTGTTGAAGCAAATAGAAACAGAAGAATATGTACTTCTTTGTTTGTACTACAAATCCTACGAATTTCAGAGCATCAAAGCAGAAAATATATGTTCGGAAGTCGCCACGTTCGGCCATTCTTGGAACGAATGCCATAAAGCCCAAAAGAAATGCAGCAAATTTGAAAGCAAGCATAGGACATTGGCAAAGAGATGCCCAATGAAAATGAAATCCTTAAAGGAAAAGAAGGCTAAGCTGAAAAACTACCAAAGGAAAATAAGTTATGCGCAAACTCAAGCTGAAATTTAGCCCAAGAACAAGTTAGTCTTACATTCGTAGTTGGAACAGAAGGCAAAGAGATCCTGAAAAACAGTATCTACGCTCACCTTAACAACATTCTAAATCCTGGAAAGTTCGTGGATGTGCTAAACGTCCTCCTATAAAAGAACGGTACCAATATATATTATGGCTTCCACCTAACCCAATGACCATAGTTATTCTCCAATTCCCCCAACAGAGCGAACAAAGAAAGAAAGTAAAAAAAATAACTTACTGAGAGAAGAAAACAAAGCGGGCAAAATATTAGTCGGACCAGGAAGCGGCTTCCATTTGGAAAGATGACCTCCTCCTTCTGACCATAGCGACCACGAACTACTAGAAGTTTTCACTTACGAGTGGTTCAAATGTGAAGATATTTATTAGCCTCATCCATGTACAATATTCTGGCTTACAAAGCGCCCTCAAAATAACCACCAGTTTAATTAGCAACGCGTTTAAATGGTCCTTTGACACACGTTACTAAAGGCAGAAAGGAAAAAAGAACTCTCATAAAAGGAAACAAAGGCTTTCTCGACCTAGACCCCAATAACACATATTGAATGTGTAAAATAAAGTAAAAATAAAAAAATACTACCGATATAAAACTGGCAAAAATAGAGTGAGAATTAATATCAGTTTTAGTGGAAAGTAAGTAGGCATGGAAATATAAAGTGACAAAAAGTGATAATTAAGAGAGAATTAATATTATTTAAAATTCATAGAAAATGTTAACAAAATATCTACAGTCGAAATGCGTAAAATACAAAGTAAGAAATATTTGATTATTAAGTCAATAAGATAATTCCTATATGAGGAATATTCGATGAATCAAAATTATATATTCGGCATAATTAACAAATGAACTTAGGTAATTTAATCTTTAAATTAAAATAAGAAAAAATAAACAATATATAATATGCTAATGCAAATATTTAAAATAATATAATAAAACTTCCAAATGAATAATACAGAATTAATAGAACAGAACTTACTAAATTAATAATGAATGATAGAAAATATTTCAATTAGTTAAACATACAATTGAGACGATAAAGGAATACAAAATAACTTGAATCTCCAATCAACTTAAATCTTGGTTTATCTCTTCCCTAAAAGATAACTATCCTTTCTCTATAGATCGATTCCCTTATTTCCTCACTTTTAAACTTGTTTCAACGTCACATTCTCAAAATCTCTAAGGAAGGGTTTTAGCTTATTTCTGAAATTTTAGAAACAAAGTCCATCGAGCATGCATATTTTACCATATAGATAGATAGTCCTTATTTCTAAGATTCTAAGAGCAAATATGTACTTGTAGGAGCCAAACTATGAATATACATACAGTGAAAGTGATTACAAGTTGATCGACAAAAAAATAACTCTCACTAATTTCCAAGTAATCAATAAAATTAGAATGAGTGACCAGGGAATGAGATATTTGATTAAAAAAAATAAGCCCTTTAGAGATCCATAAAATTCTAGTTCTCGGATGTCAGCGCCATCTTACGAAAATAACTTTCAACCCAGTAACACCAGTATAATATAAACGATGAACAATAATTTGCTAAAAAACATGACAGACAGTGAGGAAAAATTGGAGGAAGCAAAAAATAAGAGGAATAAAAGAATTAAGAGCACATTTTAAACCTAATGAAGAAGTGCAAAATAGCCCTAAAGTAACAAGCACCAGTTAACAAATTTAATGGGTAGAACTCAAGTTCATTAAAAAGAAAGAGTTGATATCAGAAAATATTGTTCAAAATACCATTATAGAAGGAAGGGGTAAAAAAGGCTAAAATGTTGATTAAATAGGTATGCCTGTGTAGACCCTTTCGGTGTAATGGCGTGTACACTTGCACGGGCAGAAAATCGATGAGAGTGACGCTAAAGCGACGAAATTCGGAACAAAACGCCTGTAAAAGGACGTCGATCCCAGAAAGGAACATATTGTTTCTTAGTACCCGGAATGGGGATGACGGCGATGGCCTTCACCTTTTCTTGGTGGTGTGCTATTTTATTTTACCCAATTTGGAAACCAAGATATTTAATGGTGCCGTAAGCAAAATAGCACTTGATGGGGCCTGAGGTAAGGCCTTTTTTACGAAGCCTACTGTGGTAGGAGCGAAGGGAGACCATAAGTTGGTCCCATGTGCGGATGGCCACGTAAACATTATCAAAATAAAACGAAACGTTATTCAGCCCATCCAGTATCCGGTGCATCATGCGATTATAGTTACTAGAGGCAGTAACTAATTCAAAAGGGAGACGCCGAAATTGCATAAAACCTCTTCTGTAGGGAATGCGCTGTATTTCCGGGCTCTATCCTTAAGGGGATTTAATAGTAGTCTTTATACAGGTCTATCTCCCATATAAACTTAGCCTCTTCAAATAAATGTAGGTTCTGATCTATTAAAGGGATACGCTAAGCATCGAAGACCGTTAGTGCGTTCAAATTCCTAAAATCTGCGCACATTCGAAAAGACTGATCCGGCTTCCTTACCATAACAATGGGGGACCATGCTGAGCTTATATAATATTCTGATATGGGCGTACTAACCCACTTTCAATGTAAGCCCGTAAACTTGGTGTATCTAGTTTATAGCCCATTGAGTAGGACTTTTCTGTAGACTTGAAATTCCGCACAAATTAGCCACTCATGTTCCTTATAACTTATGCAGTCTAGAATAAAAGCAAGATTCTCATATCTATCTCTTAAGATGACTGAGTGATCAAATGGAAGTAAGGGCATGGTGTTCCCAAAGTGCAACAAAACCGCTTTTATGTTGTAAAGGGATGCAACTATGAATAACCTCCAATCATTTGGTTCATTAGGCCTAGTTTTATATGCCGTGATGGCAAAATTATTTTCTAATTCTTGACTAGTATCTACTCCCGCAGCAATTCCCTTTAATTTGGAATTCTTCTTTGAACAAGCTTTCGCTCATGAGGCGATATTCCCTTAATGTGGTTCTTAATAATTATACGAGAGATTCATATCTCATCGCTGCAGGTGACGGTTCCTGGCATTGACACCATTTGAACGTGAAGTTAAAGTTCGCTAGCGTATGCCCGGTTTCGTAGCTGAACGTGGCCGATGACTGTAGGAAAAATTGGGAATAGATGTAGGACGATGTTCCAATATTCTTCCAATCCAGAAATCATGCATAGTTTTCATCAGGAAAGATGGCAGAAGTTCTCTGGTTAAATATTACGTAAATGTGGTAACAGGCAAGTAGTGGAGCCAGGGTAGTTGTTATCACTGGGTAATCGGCTTTGATAAATGCTACAATTTCTGTTTTGACCCCCACAGCCAACTTTGGTTCCTCTAAAGGTCTTGAAAGTTGATATTTGATATTACTTATGATAGCGATCGCTGCCGTGTCAAATGTTCCTAAAATAATTCGTTTCAATAATCAAGTAATTCCATGTTTTATCTTATCATTTTCCGCGTTTATGCTGTGTTCAGATATAGGGATGATTTCTGGGTCGATTTCCTTAAAAATATTATCATAACTGTAGAGTTATTTTTGTCTGTGTTGTTTCGCAAGATTTGTAGTTTATTTCTAGGCATATTAATTAGTGTCTACTGTTTGTTATCTTGATGTAATTTTGTATGTGTCCGGCAGAGTTAGATTATTCCTTTGTGTCTTTTCCTCTCTCTTTTTTTTTCGCAGGCCTATGTGAGGCTTACTATCCGAATTTTTCATGACTTTTCGTTCATGAGTTTCTAGTAGCAATGCAGCGGCTTCTTCTGATTCCGATCTGGTACTTTGTCCTTCATCGCTCTCGTCCCTTTCCAGCTACTCACGGTGTTCATTATTTATTGCTGTGTTTCTGGCTTTTTGTAATATGCATACATTAAATACGCCTTAGGAAATTGATTTATTTGGCATTTACAATTTAGGGAAGGCTTTTAAGTGGTCTGTTGTTTTTCTATTTCCTCTTTTAGTTTACTTTTTGTGTGAGGTCTTACCCAGAAGTCGATTTTGCGGCAGATCACACTCCTGATCGATGTCACTTGAGGGGGTGGTGCCTCTAAAGATTTTTTCTCGATGGCTTTTTTTCCATTCGCTGAAGGTAAGAAATTCACGTCCTGATCTTGGACGCATTCTACGATGTATCCGTTTATGATTTCGATGACACGGATTAAAGCAATTTTCAATACGGCGGATAGGATCTCAAAGCTTCTGGCCTGGCCATGACAGAACGTTTTTCTTAACTTAACTTTACCAAGACTCTTTAGAAAATCTGCAGGGGCCAATACCTCATTAATTTCCCCTTAAAAAATACATAAATAACTGTGAACAAATAATTGAATAAACAAATATATAAGACGATTTGTTTAACACTACGAGCGGACACTTGAATTGACAACGGAGCGAGGCCACCAATCCTTACTTGCCTGAAGACCAAATGAGACACAACTTTCGTCCTTACACTCTTAACCCAATCTACTATTTTTCATCTACACAAAACAAGACCTTCCTCTTTTTTCCTCTGCCACAATCTGCCAAACTCACATCTACTATAGATATCAACTCCTTATAGCCTAATTTGAATTATTTGCCTCGAGGGGATAATAAAATTTCCACATGGATTACGAAATGGCATCTGGATGATAAACCTAACAAATTTATAGTAATATCTTCCATATGTTTGATCAAAAATGTCATGCGTTCGATAAAACTGCCATGTTGCTAATATAAATTGGCCTGCTGTAATACAATTGATACTTGAGCGTTAACAGCTTCAAGGCTAAGGAATAAAATTTACATAATCGATATAACTGACAGGTTTACAGAAAAATATTTTGGCGATAATAAAACTGCCATATGTGAAAACTATCGTGGAGATGATAAAAACGGACATGAGAAGGCTTAAATAAAGTTTTAACCACGGGGTCGAACCCCACCGTCGCGAAATCGATAACACTTCTAATTCGGTCCCATTCCGCCGAATAACCTCATTAGTTAAACTTAACTCTTATTAACTTTTCCTCTTTATCCATACTCATCGTTCGTTATTATCTTCTTCAGCTAATAGTTCTTTAATGGGCTAAATTGCCTTTTTTTTTAGTCTTTTCCCCGTTTCTTAGTGTTACAAATATGTGTTCAGGTATTATAGCTGAAGACAAAAGCGCTTAGAAGCCAGTTTCTCCTTCTTGTGGGTGAGGTATATTCCCATGGCGACAACCGACGAGTTCATTTCGAATGATAAAAGAGTCTGAATCTTTTATCCTCTCCCAATGAAGGAAGGTACACAAATCTATGTACATCGATATAAGTATAAAATTATGTGCACACAAACTCATCTCTGTATGAGAAAGAAATACACGAGCAGCAGAGAAAACATAATCTACCGTCACATTCAGTAAATCATTACTTGCTTAGCTATGAAAGCAAGCACGAGAATGTGCGAGAGATAATTATGAAGAAATACTCCACCAATTCTTTTATTTTCACACATTTCCCTTCGATCTCATATCGTTCAGAACCCAGCTTAATTCAATAGTTGGTCTCGGCATCTATTTATATATATCAATATATATATATATATATATATATATATATATATATTATTGTAGTTGGGTAGCAGTCTTTCCTGAATGCAAATTTTGTTGAAGACCATTACGTATTTTGCCTTAATTAATTTCCTTTGGCAACTTTCTCTTCTTCGAACTATATTGCTATTGCAACTTGTAGATGGTGGATCACTTGTCCGGTATTCATCTCTTTTTTAAAATGAATGTGTTTGGTAAAAACAAACTAAATTGCTAAGCTTTTGATCGAATAAGATCTAAAGCTTAGCAATTTAGTTTGTTTTTACCAAACACATCCATTTTAAAAAAAGATGAATACTGGACAAGCGATACACCATCTAAAATATGGAATAAAAAAGATAGTTAGAGAGAAAGTTGCCAGAGGAAATTAATTAAGGCAATATACACAATGGTCTTCAACAAAATTTGCATTCAGGAAAGACTGCTACCCAACTACACTAATATACAAGGGGCGGTCAATAAGTTTTGCAATTTGGATATAAAGAAACGAGACATGAGGAAAAGTGTTTTATTATTTTTCAATATAACTACCATCGACTTCAATGCACTCACGCCACTTGTCCCTGAGGCTTCGAATTCCCGACGACCAGGAATCTCCCGACTGCTGTTCACTCCACTTCTGGCCGGCGAGCTGGTCTATCTTCCTCGCCTTGAGCTGGCGGAATAAAAAGTAGTGGCTAGGGGCCAGATCTGGACTGTAGGGGGGGGGGGGGGAGAGCTCCTTAAATCCGTACTCGCGCAGGGCACCTTGTGCAAGTCTGGCCTTGTGGACTTTGATGACTTTGAAGTCAATTAGGGAGGGGTGAGGTTTCTAGGGACCAAACGGGCAGATACCTTGGTCATGGTAAATTGTCGTGGATGATGTTGATAACACTTCCATGTGATATTCCAAGTTCTCGCTTGATTTCTTCGACCTTCACTCGACGATTTTCGAGGATCATCCTCTCCATACGGGCCACATTGTTCTCGTTGGTCCCGTCTGATGGGCTCATCTTCAAGGGACTCACGACCATGACGGAACTCCCTATTCCAGCGAGCAATGGTTGCATAGCAAGGGGCGGTGTCGGTGTACACTGCAACCATGCGTTCATGGATCTCTTTTGCATTCTTGCCTTCCTTGGTCCAAAATTTGATCGATGCGCGGTGCTCAACCTTCTCCATTGTGGAAAGTTTGTGACTGACCATCTGCAATCAGCTACTGAGTCTTAAATAGATGAGTCAGGAGCGTGCGGCAGCAGGTCCTAACTTTTCATAACCTGTCCTAACACCCAACCGATTCGCAAAATCTATTGAAGTGAAGTAGTAGTTCTACTAGAACCAATGATAATACAACAGTAAAATCAAAGTATGGCAGGAGTGGACATGTTTGATCAATTTCGAGCAAAGTATAGAGTGACATTCAGTAATCGAGTCTGGTATTATCCACTAATTAGATTTGTTCTAAATGCTTTTATTGTCAATAGATGGATTCTTTACTGAAAGGTCCATAATAACATTGCTGAACTAGACTCTTTAAGAGACGTTGTACAGGTTCTTCTAAAACCTGCTGATGCGTTTGGTAAGTTTGTGCCACTCATAACTCCTGATACAATACGGTGTACAGAATCGATCATAACATTGTGATGGGGGAAACAACGTAGGCTCTTTGTGGTAAAAAAAAATGTCAAACCAAAATGTTCAAAGTGCAATGTGGCACTTCATGTTCAATGCTGAGGCTAATATCATTCTAAGCTCAAATATTAAAATAAGTATGTCAATCTAATAAATGATCAAAAAATCTTTCTAATGTTATTTAGTTCCAACTCTGGATTTAGGAAATGTCCAATACTTTCCTTTCTCTCTCTCTCTCTCTACACACACACACATATACATATATATATATATATATATATATATATATACACTTCATTTGTCAATATTTAAATAATAAATTACTTTCTTAGTACAAGTTATGTGTACCATTAGCTTAACTGTAGCTTCAATTAAATTCGATACATACTGTAAGGTGCATGATGCCCATTTAAATGGGCATTCGATAATTCTGGTGACATTTCAAATATTCGATTAATTTCAGCAGCAGTCATCATTTTGATTTATTATATGTTATATATGCAAAAATTAACTAGTTTGAAAATGTAAAAAGCGTATCCTGCACTCGTAGGATATTCTAATAGAGAACCTTATAAAATTTTTACAAATCACCTATCATTTTACTTTACACATACGAGTCACTAGTTATCAAAAACTCCCATATTCTAAACACTAGAAAACACTAACATTCTTATAATCACTATTCGAACATTAGCTTCCTCCAAACGCACAGACAAATGTACAAAACTACCTCTAATATAGAAAACGTCAAACAAACTATGAAGTTGTTCAAAAGCTCTAAAGTCACCGATCCAGTCAAAATATATATTTCTCTCAAGCACCTAAACAACACGGCAATCTCAGCCAACACCAACTAAATACATACTACCAACACATACTAAAATACTGTCGCTTTCAAAGAAAGAAATATTCAAAATAAGTGAGCCTCGAATGCAAAAGCACTTAAATAAAATGCCTTCAATTTGGCAATGCTCATTCCATATTCGCTATGTCTTGTTCAAACAAAAGACAAATAACCAATACGAAAAACTTGCGATGATGGAAGGAAAGAAGAAAGGGAAAGCCACATTATAAGCTGAAGAATGAAGAACAGTCCGCGAACAGAAGGAAGTAGCCAAAATCCAAGGTAAGATAATATGTTACGTATTACTATTCATTTGCATGTACAGTTGTTTAATATAGCAAGCCTAGGAAACTACTCGGAGGAATTTATCGAAATGATCGCCAAAAAAGAACTCAAACCATCTTATTTTCACCATCAGTAGAACTGGTTAAAATATATGTAGATTAACCTCAACAAAGATAAAGCACCGTGTCGTAGAATTAGGCAGTTATCGCCTATTTCTTGATTTCTTAGTTGGTTCGGGGAAGGACTACGACAGCTCAAAATAATAATTGGAATTGAATTTCGTTGACTGCGCAGGTTTTTGTTATTCGAATAATTTAAATAGGGTTGGCCGGTATTCGTCTTATTTAAGTAGGTTTTAGTGGTTGGAGGACTTAAACAAGAATTACAAAATAATCTTTAATTCAGAACGAAAAATATAATAAAAATAATTATACTCTCTTGTTATTAATTGATGGGAAAATTATCAATAATTACTCATGCCTCAAGGGCTCAATACTCCGAGTACTAACTCGATAGGGTTTAGCAAGAAACTATGAATGAAATCATAGCCTTAGGGCCACAATAATTTACTTTAGTTATCACAGATGACTCTGGAGGAGACTACTTTACGAGTCTTAGTTGGAGGGCGCCGCACCACCTCGACGAGGAAAGGAAAGGTGTAAAAATCGTACTATTAGGGGGGGGGGGGAAGGGGTACCACAAGTAGACTCTCGGGAAAGTTTCTTCAAGTAAACGCTCAAAAGGGGAAGACTCTCCTGTAAACGTTCGAGAGGGAAAACTCCTGTCGGCTGAGACTGTGCACTTCTTCTGTCGGGTTTTTCAATCCTGACGCAGTCATTCCAAAATAAGATCCTAGCTCCGGGCCAGTATGACACCATGTTCTATCACTCGAGGATATGCGCCGTCAGTGGATGATTACACAGAGGTCTAAAGAGTGGCTGCCAAATACCTTCTGTATTTTCCAGGATTGGCTCTCTCAGGAGCAACGTAAAGCCAGCTCACCCTTACGATTTGGAGTCTTCTCAAAGGGAGGTGGGTACGTCTTCGGGACTCTTCCTTGGGCGGATTCTGACGGAATACTTCCTCGAGATCAAATGTTTAGGGGAGAGAAAAGAAATGTCTAACACTCAACAAAATGCACAAAATACTTACAAAAAATTCCGTATTGAACAAACAATACTAAGCAAATCAATATTTAAATATACTGTTTCCCGATGCAAGACTACCGAGGCAGATGAAAAATAATATAATCGTCGAATGAATAATGAAAATTAATTTTAAATGGGAATATGATACCGAATACTAGGAGACTGAGGTCAACAACGCTTTAAAACAGTGATTAATCGAATGAACTAAGAGTTATGCCTCAATACAAGCAAGGAGCACTTTAAAAGAAAAGCGCTAGGGTCAGGATTGCCTACCAAGAAGGGAAAGCCAAAACTGGTAAGGCACAAGAAAACTTGAACAATACAAGTAGTAGAACATTATCAAAATCTTTATCCTAAATGAGGAAGGTGGCTAAAATATGTTAATATATAACGCAATAGTAAGGAAAATTGACTTCAACATAGTAATTCTTTACTAATGACTGAATAAAGTCAAGAAAATCCCCAAAATGTACCAAACAAGGTGTTATGGAAATTCCATGGTATTTTTTTAGAATTCTGGGGGATACCAATTACCTAGGCGCTTGAATCTTCCTATTACAACTTAATCAATTTCTTTCACCTCTCCTCATCAGATACAATTCTGGAAGATCTGAACGCAAGAGACAGAAAAACAGATTAACAAATCTTCTCCATTGTCTCTTGAAGGACTCTGTAGCTATTTATGAAGAGAAACATAGTGCAAAGAGAAAGACATAAATTCACGATATTCTTTAAATAAAAGTCTTTATCCACATCAGGGATCATGCTGAAAAACAAAAATTTGAAATCCAAACACCCAGCCCCTGTACCTCTTCACATCATCTCGGATTTATCACTAAAATATCCCAGAGTAAAGTAAATTACAACTTAGATACGTTAGAAAAAAAAAACCCAAATCAATCTACCAAAACATGTCAACACTAAGAAGTAAAGATACAATCAAAGAATCAAAAGAAACGTTAAAGCAAACTTTAAAGAAATTCATTAACAAAATATGCTAATAAATCAGGAAATCGGAAATTAGTATGGAACTACCGAAAAGTTATTAGTCATTTTAGAGTGGTTATAATTAATCAAATTTTGCACTAAAATTAGAGCTCTCATTGCATAGTTTCGCTAAATAGCAATAAGGCATTATTTCTTCTTCAAATGGTACTCTTTAAATATTGGAAATAGATGCATACATTTATAAACTTTGTAGTATTATGTTAATTTTCTTTACTGAAGTAAGATAATCTATTTTAAATTTGTACCTAACTAATTATACTACTTTTATTAATTAATTTGGTTGCCTATAGGCGAAAATCTAGCATACTAAAAATGTAATCACTTTGACGAATCGATAAAACAAAATTTTTCTCCTAAAATATTTATTTTTGCATGAGAGGCATTTTAGCCAAGAAAGAAGGTTTGTTTTCAAGAAATATCGATATTATCTGTTATAGCGGATTCCGCTTCCTTAGTATTATGTAATATTAAAGATAATGATCTTTTAAATTCGGAAATTTGTTCTTACTTACCTGAATAGTTTGTGGCTGATCGGGGAATATGATTTGATGCAGTATACGGCAACGATTAGAAAACATCAATGGCTGTTGGAAGAATATATTCGTTCATTCGAAAAGTTCGTCCGGCTTTAAAAAAGTAAAATATTTTGTAAAAAAATTTAATTAATTCTATTGATAATAGTTTTCTTTGCGACCTTTGCTAATTTTATTGTTGTTTTTGAAAAAAATAGACATTTTCTTTTGAAAAAGTAAGAATTGCTACAAAAAGGTTTGAGCTAACAATTCTCATCTCTCGAATGGCGACCAGGCTAGTTTAGTTAAACCCTTGATTGCGACAACGCGAGCCTATTACCGGAAATAAATAGACGTATTTTTAATGAAGGAACAAGAGAGGATCGGTGGAACAGCCTAGTGAAAGCCTAACTAGACTAGAGCTCTCGTAGTTAGTAGGCTAACTAGCTAAGTGCTGCTCTGACGCTGATTAAAATAAGGCGGCTTTCTTTGTTCATCGAGATTAGGGTTTCCAATTCTTGTTCTTTCAAAGATTTTTCTTTTCTTTACTCAGACAAATAAAATGAGAAAATTTTCGAAAAAAAACTAAAATAAAAATAACCTACTCATTTTTCGAAGCGGCAAGAACTATCCGGATGATCTATTGCATGATTAAGGGGCAGAGATCCTCTTCTTGAGGAGCCACGAAGGTAAGGGAATGGTGCATGAGGGATGCCGCTCCTCCTTCTCCTAAAATAATGAGGGAACTCTCACCCTTATAGCCCCATTATTTATCTTGCAAAAAGGCGATTGTAGTAATACGAGCCACAAAGGCATAGTTGATATATGGAGCATCGAGTGCCCTCCTGGCCCCAATAATCGCCGTTGGAGCCGTGGTTTGGAATCTTCTACACATTTATCCTTCTTACTTCTTCTGCGAGAGTTGCCTTCGTTGCTGTTACGCTTTAAACTTAGTTAAGTTAAAATCACTTCGATGGCGGAGGGGAGTGGCCACACAGGTTGGAGGGATGGTCTGCAAAAAAAGGCAAATGGGAGGGATACATTGAGGAGCGGTCAGATGCGCAATTGATAGACATCTTCTGGTCTGTCTGCGCAATGCGTAAATCTTAGTGGGAGAATTTTCTATGGCCATGAATTGTTGTGTATTCTTGGCACCATCAAAGGGTTTAAAGCGAGCAAACGGCTTAAGGAGACACTCAACTCTGTTGCAAGAGTAAGGACCGCCATGCCTAGATCAATAAGGACCCCAATCATCATAAACAAGAACCTAATGAACAAATTCGCGAGAAATCCAATGACGAGTGCCAGGCTACTACTACCTTTGGAGGACTAGGTGAGCCATGTGACCAGGCAAAAATTGCTGAAAGATAATGTTCTCTTTCAGTTTAGTCTAAGTAAGCATTATGTAATATTTTGTTTTGATAATGATTAATTAAAGAGCATTTTACCCCTTGTTTCCGCCCTGACTAAATTTAAATTCCCCTTGTTGCATAAAGCGTTATAAAATGTAATTAACTTTTTAGAGGATTTCTATGGCATTACTTTATACTTTAAGTAAGTGCCAGAAATATTCTTTAAGCAGAAGTTTTAATCAACATTAGCTTGGAATAAAATTACGGGTAAACTGTTTGCTAGAAAAGCAAAACGTAAAGTCTATTTAAAGACATGTGGGAAATTATAATAATATAAGTTGAGTTCAAAAGTTCAATTAAATTCAAGTTGAGTTCAAAAGTTCAATTAAATTCAATTCCTCCTTTTCTGTTATATTAAAAATATACATAATTTATATATGTTTCTTTAATAAGTTTTATTATATCGCTTCATATAAAAAATTAATGGACTTTTTTCAACTTCAATTAAAATATTTCTTTTCGATTCCTTTATAGTTTTTCTTGAACTAATTGACCTTAATGGTCTTTATACCGAAGTTTTAAGGGATTTAATGAGTTTTATGTATTGCAATCTTTTTAAAAACTTAACTCGTTCACTGGCCAGATTTTTAGCTTTACTATACAGAGATAAGAAAGAACTAAATTGACACTCATTTAATTATTGAAATAAATTAATTTGTAAAGTTAAAAAATAAAATATAATTTGAGCAATGAAATTACATTATTAATACTTTAAGCGTTTCACTATAACGGACTTTAGAACTGCAACTCACCTATACATAGAAGTACTAAGTTGTGACATCACAGTTTTGTAATATTTTCCCATCTATTTAACATATGATATTTAACGAAACTGAATATTATTTATTTATTTTGGGGGACTTTCTGCGTTTATTTTTGTCAAAAAAATGTTAACAACACATGTTTTAGTGTCTTCATTTCGTGAGACTGACTGGTACAAAGACATCATTTGATGCCGCTTTGGAGTGCCATTTTCTTGTGTTTTTTTTCAGTATGAGAGGGAGCCCCAAATTCCCTAAATAAATAACTTTTTCAAGGTAACCAATTGAAAAGACTGGTACAAGTCCCTCTTTAAGAATGGAATTGATTTTTTCGGATTAGATATTGCCAACACTCTGTGACCTTACATTATTTTAACATAAAAGTCACCATGTTTCACCATTGCTTGCAACCCGTGTATGATAAACTCTCGCCGGCGGTCATCTTCAAACTCTAACCGGTCCAATCTCTGTAAAACTTTGCCGCGCTAAAATTCAAAAAAGTTTATGGCTCATTCTTCTTCTTAATGTTCATCATAGTTTACCCTACGTTAGTTGTGTGGGGTATTAAAAATACACAAGTTATTAGTTTTAAACTTGTGTATTTTATATATGTATTCATATTGTGCTATGATATATTCCTCAATTCATTATTAAACATAATAATTTAAATCCGACTAAATTTTTTTAATAAAAACCCAAAACAAAAATAATAAAATCCTAATATTTTAATACGAAAGAGGTCGAAGTATGGCCAAGTGTACGGGAATATGCGCACACAGGGTCTAAGGTAGGCCAAGCAAGGCGACAAGTGTTATTGTTCTAAGAGTGCGATTTGAATAGATAGCGGCAGCTGCGTTACCAAGGAATATTCCAAACATGACGACAAAAATAGATTTTAATACACACTAAATAAAAGGCACAACAATAAATATGGATATATATATATATATATATTTATATATATATATATATATATATATATATGTATATGAATAAGACGGAATTACGTTCCAAATACTAATTGGATAACCAGGGTTATTGAATGGTTAAAATGGGAGATTTAGGGTAATGATTGATTTACTTCCTTTAAACCTCGAGAGTAAAGCGGGAAAAACTTGGGGGGGGAGATCTTGGTGACCTTGATTACTCACGGGGGTAGGTGACTTCTCCAAACTTGGGTCGAACGAGCTATCGGGCCTCTTGTCCTCAAGAGGTCGCCGGTTGAACTTCGAAAGGTGGGCAGGATGACTTCTCCAGACTCGGCTTGAGCGAGCTATCGGGTCTCTTGTCCTCAAGAGGTCACCGGAAGAACTTCGGATGACGGCATCTCCAATCCTTGATCCAAAGGCGATTTAGAAAGGCTCACGTTGCCTCACGAGACTCTTCTCCCTGACTCGAAGATACGGGTGTGATGTCCATCTCTTCCGTGGCTTGCGACCGTCACTCGCACTTCTCGAGAGGGAGCTTCGTTGAATCGAACTCCTTTGTGGGAACTGTGGTCAAACCAAATCTCCTGTAATCCATGGGAGTTTGCATATATACCCGGAGAGAAGCCTTGTCAAACCCTCGTTATCGGCCGTGAGAACCAAGCGTCTCCTTGCACGGAAGCGTAAGAAGCCGGGATCAGCGGCCAGACGGCCGACCAGCTGCTGGAGCCATAAAGTTGTTCGCCGCCAACCTACAAAATAGATGAGTAATTTCCTGACCCGCGGGGGTAGGGGGATTCAGAAGGCAAGGAGGTAGCCCTCAATTTCAGCGTCATGCCTAGGTGGGAGTTTTGCAGTGACCAGTTGGCAAGTCCAAAAAGGATGAAGTCAGAGGGGGAGGGGAGTAACAGCTCGCTTTCTTTCCTGAAGTAATATCATAGGAAGTGGGGAAATAATATTATTCTAGTGGATCCTTCTACAAAGTTGCAAGGTGATACTCAACAAATGAGAAAGTAAAACTGAAGTAATAACGTTCTCAGTCAGTACATATTGATCCCAGTGTCATAAGCATTTAATAGATGGTCGAGTCTCATCCTGTTACTCGAATAAACAACTAAAAGAGGTTGCGTAAGAAAGGCTTTCCGTTCTATTAGGTTGAGGATAAAGTTCTTGCGTTTTTTAAATGTTGTGTTCATGTAAGATTTGTTGACATGATTTGTGCACATATTAGGAAACAATAATAAATAATGAGAGCAAATTTGCAAAGGTTAGGCTACGTCTCTTAACAGCGTAGACAATTATGCATTTGCTTAGGCTACGTCTTGAAGTTGAGTAATAAGTCATTGCGATTTATTTAAAAGTTTTGTTAATTTAATTTTTGTTCTGTCCCCCCAAAATGGAATGTCAAGTTGAAAGAAAGGCGCATTTTTGACACTTTTGGTATTCATTTTCAATCAAGACGGGAACAATGCAAACGCAGCCAAAGCTTTGTATGGAGAAAATGCTTTATCAGAAAGGAGAGCTCAATGGTGGCTTTGACGTTTGAAAGCCGGTCATTCCAATCTCAATGACGAACAACGTTCTGGTCGCCCCATTAAGTTGGATGAAGATCGATTGAACGACCTTCTTCATGAAAATCCTCTTCAATCGACTAGAGAATTAGCTGTAAAATTGGTGTGTGATCAGAAAACTGTAGTGAATAACCTTTATTCGATGGTGAAAGTCTAAAAACTCGGGCATGGGTTCCGCACGCTTTGATCAAAAGCAACAAACTTCAACGCTTCACGATTGCTGCAGGTTTGCTTGCTCGTCACAAGGCTACTCGTGGATATAAGGGCAGATTTCTTCACCACATCATTACTGGCGACGAAAAGTGGTGTGTTTATGTCAACATGAACCATCGAAAGCTATGGCTTAGCACAAATAAAAAAACAGTTCGGCGATTAAATTAAGGACTTCATCCACGAAAGACGATGCTGTGAGATTTATGAGCTCCTTGCGAACAACGAGATTGTCTATGCAGAACTCTACGTTCAACAAATGTATCGACTCGCTGAAGCTATTCTTGAAAAGCGACCTTATCGACGTTATGGAGTCCTTCCGCAACACGACAATGATCGTCCTCACAATCCCAATATGACAAAAGACGCCATCCAAATGCTTAATTGAAAAATCCTGCCGCATCCTTCATGTTCGCCAGACTTGTCTCCATCGGATTTCCATCTGTTCCGATCGCTCTCTAACAATTTGCGCGGTGTTTCGTTTAATACTAATGTGGAATTAAGAACCTGGTTAGACGAATTCTTCGATTCGAAATCCAGAGATTTTTATTACAGAAGCATTGAGAAACTAGCTAGGAAGAAGTCGTAAATAACAATGGAAAATAAATTATTGATTAATTTGCATAAAGTTCTTAATTAAAAAGGAAGTTTTTCTAAAATTGTTAATGGTAATGAATAAATTTGATAAAACCGTAAGAACTTATTCCTCAACCCATTAGAATAGCAGAATTATTTATTCTACTACTTCAAGCATAGTTCTGTTCTTTACCAATGATGTGAGGTTTAAGCTTCTCTAAGAATTAGTAAACTATTTTTCCGTGATATGAAGAGTCTCCTGAATTCGTTAGGTGCCTATTCATTTTGGACGGCTCTTTTTGATTCTTCGCTCTCCCGGAAGATATTAGTAAACGTTTAAGAACGGGGGATATTTGTGATTTTTTCATCCACACGGTTTATGGTCTTTTCCTAACCATCTATCAGGAATGGATAGGCTATGCTTGTGTCCTTCGTTTGCATTATCACAAGAAGATTCGTAACAAGCATTGTCAAAAGTGCGTTAACATTCTTCCACATAATCTGATTTTCCTTCATTATCTTCATCCGGTTCAATATCTAAATTGCCCAGGTCCAAAAGCTTTCCAATACTTTTTAACCAACTACAATTTTATGTCAACAATATATATATATATATATATATATATATATATATATATATATATATATATATATATATACGAGTATATATATACATACAGGGTCACCACTGCAAAACAGGCCCAACTTTCAATAGGCATCATTTTTTAATTTTCTGCAAGGATTGAAGGAAACTTAGGTGAGAACTAGTTTATTATGTTTACAAAATCATATCAAATCATGAGCCTTTTGGGACTTTTCTTCTTTATTCAAGAGCACGTTATCGAGATGAGCTCCATTTAGCTCTATGCAATTATTGAGGCGTAGCACAAAGTTGTCCATGACGTCCTTAAAAACCGATCGACTACTGGCTCTGATCTACTATCTGATGGCTTCCTTGAGTTCCGCAATTGTCCTGGGTCTGGCTGCGTACACTCTCTCTTTAAGGTAGCGCCATAGAAATAATTCTAGAGGACTAAAGTCTGTTCTGTGAGGTGCCCCCTCAGAATCAGTCTTGAGACTGATCATACGGGCACCAAAGTACTCTTTCAGGCAATCTCAGGGCAGTTTTGAGGTATGAGAGCTTGCTCCATATTACTGGAACCAGAACTTCCCCATAAGCGACAGGAAAATGGTCTGCAGCTCCTTCTTGAAGGTTTTGAGGACCTCAACATGCCGCTTCTTAGTGACTGTCAATGGCACGCCAGAAGAAGAATGGTCTGATGATGCCTCTTGCTGAGATTGTAGTCCATATCGTAAACTTAGGGGAGTGTAGGGGCTTGGTGTCTACCTTATTTGGCCTCTAGGTCTGCCAGAAGACATTTGCCTTCGAGTTTACATTTTCTTCAAGATGGAAGTGAGCTTCATCTGAGGTCCAAAGGAGGTTAAGTCAAGTTGGGGTCTCCAGTATCTTGAATGCCATTGCCGTTCTCATCACCTTTCCTGAGAATGTGAGGGTCTCATAACTCTGTAATTTGGATGAAGTAGGCCTTTACATCCATTACTAGCGCTTTCCTGCAAGTTTCACGGGGTATACCGAATGACTGACTCCGCTTGCGCACAGAGTGTTTGCGACTCTGCTGAACTAACTAACTCACACTCCCGACCAGCTCTGCTGTATGCTTCCTGGGGGGTCCTGAATGGCTTGGACGATTGTCACTGGCAGTATTAAGGTTCTCGATTGACGATAGTTGTCGAAGTAGTCCTCCCAGTCCTGATTTCTGCTCTTGGAGGGGGCTTTTTTACATTCAAAATATGCACGAAAGTGTTCTGCACTTTCTTGAAAGAGCCTGTCTTGTAGTAATGTTTGACCCGGTATATTCTTTGCTGGAGCTCCCATTGAGATCTAATTCTGTTCACAGGCGTTGGTTCTGTCATGTGCTGCAAAATAAGGGTGATTAGTGAAAGAATGAAGGATATATCACAAAAAGTGTGTGCATGCCCATTTTGGGGTTGTCACCATATATATATATATATATATATATATATATATATATATATATATATATATATATATATATATCCTCCTCTTTACCCCCTTCTCTCACCTCCGTCCCCTCTTTACCGCCCACTTCTATCACCTCTCACCCGCTGCTCTATCACCCCTCTCCCCCTCTATCTCCCTCCTTCCCCTCCTCTCTTTATCACCTTCATCAATCTTTTCCTTATATCTCCCCTCCGCTCTAACCCGGTCCCTTCTTCCCCTCTGACCCCCACTTTTTTTTAATATCTCTCTTCTCTTTCCCAACCTCGTAAAAGATGATATCCAAATCAATAAAAACATAATCTTTATATATATATATATATATATATATATATATATATATATATATATATATATATATGATGAAAATTATTTGCAATGGCGCAAATATAACTATCTGCTTAAAAGGGAAAAGTTGTAACCACCTATACTTTTCATCACGCTTTCGGAGGGAGCTCTTCTCACACTAACGAGAAGATATCTCATAAGCCAGCTTTTCCAAAGAAAACCCCCAAATTTGACTATCAATCAGCTATTTTAAATGTCATCCCTGCTTTCAAACACAATGAAAAATTTCCTCTATCTACTCTAGCTATCACATTAACTTTTCAACTGAAGAATTATAAATTTGCCATTTCCAATAATTCTCCATAGAATAAGGCCGAGCTTGAATTGCTAAAGTAAATTTTCATTCTCTTTGAAAGCAGGATGACAATTAAAATAGCGAATGATATGCCAATTTTTTGTTGATGGCTTTAGAAAGGTTGGCCTATGCGATACCCTATCGTGACTGTAAAAAGAGCTCCTACCGAGGGCTTTTTAACCGCATATAATATATATATATATATATATATATATAAAATTCGAAAGTGAAATCTGTTTTATTGATTTTAATCTGCCTCTTTTTACTTCATTCATCAAGCTCCTCCAGAAGGTGTGAAGTTAGTAAGTCACATAACTTTATTTCGTATCTACCAGCCTTTTCTCTGCAATCTTAGAAGATCTTGGGGAATAAAGAATAAAGCTGCAGATTGAAATCAACAAGGCAGACAGCGACTTGGAATTCAACTAATGATATCCTTTTCTCTCTTTCTCTCGCTATATATCTATTAGAAAGGAGCATTCATGAGCTTTCATCTTCATCATCATATTTAAATCTCATCAATGAATAATAAAGCGAAAAGTAGTAAAATCTTGTTGTTTCTTGTAAGTGGCTTAGCCATTGGCTCGTGTTTCATCTCGTGGATTTTTAATAGTATCACAACATGCTTTACCCCGATATAATAGTTTTAAATGATAGGCTGTATGTTTAGGTTGATGTTCTTCAGGAATTATGATGATATTCTCTTTGATTCACATTTATGATTTAAATCGAGTGTTCATCGCTATTTATAAAGAAGGAATGTTCAGCGCTGATCTCCCTTCTTATTTATTATCTCCATTTCGAAATACAGAGAGGATGGCATTATTTATACATATAAGCTCATCATTCTCTTCCCTATTTTTAGGCCATGAATGCAACGAAGCTAATAACAGAAATGATGATGTTTTAAGCACAAAATAATATTAACCAATTTCCTGTATTGTTTTCGAATAGATTTTGTCATTCTATTTCGATCGAGTGTTTCTCCTCCATGGCAATGGAGTATGCAGGAAAATTATAAATATTAACTCCAACTTAAACCGGAATCAAATACTTTTAAGATGAGTGCAATGGTTGATTGCTAAACCAGAGTATTATTTTAAGAGTTTCTTTTACTGAAATAGTTTCTGGCTGAAGCAGGTAACATAGTTGTGTTTCCTTATATTGAGGCAATGAGAATTCGCACGAGGATTCCACTCTCAAATTTATAATACACTCATGTAAACAGCTAACTATTTGTAATACGCCGACATTATTTGGATAAATATACCTATGAACATGGTCAAAATTCATTTGTAGGGAAACAAATTTGACTGTAAATAAGTATGTAAATAGGATTATATTTAATATTCGGCTTAGATATTCTCTTTGTACCCGAGATAATACAACGTCTTAAAGGGATAACTCAGTGCGGGCATATGATAATTTATAGCTGATCACGAAACCTTCTCGTTAGTGGAAATGCATATATCTACTTCTCTATATGACATACCCGCTGGCCCCTTCCAAAGTTTCTCTTTGTCGAAGGTTAACCCCTACACACATTACACCAGTTTAATATGGATGTCGTAGAATAGAATCATGTTGACTCTTTCTGCTCTGCGATTGCGTGGGAAGTTTACAATACAAGTAGATTGCAAATTAACTCAAAGTATGTTGGCCAATAGTCGACTATCTTGGAGTTCCTGGATAGCAGATAAACGATTACAAAAAATAACATTACTAATATATAAATTAATATTATTTTACATGGTTAAAAGGAGTTTTAACATGAGCTATACACACATTAGATTTAGACGGATCTTAGCGGCTAACGGGGGAAGGGAGACTTGGTGAGGGCGGCCACCGTACAAACAAACGGAAAATGGGAACCTGGAAAAACTCGAATGACCGTGAACGTAGAGAAGCCAACGATGAGGCTTATACTGAAGGGGGTGGAGGAGGCGTTAGAGAGAGAGAACTTGAAGAGGAGAGTTGCGCGTTGTTGTTACCTTGAAGATTTGGGTCGAGAGAGATATCCTTGCCTGCTGCGTTCGAGGAGCGGGAGAAAGCGGGCCGAGGTTGACTCACGTAAATTAACGAGAATACGGGGAGCTGGAGGGGTTCTGTGAGAATTGTGCAGAGTCTAACGGGACGCGAATAGCAGGTAGGAATAGGAAAGTGCAGACGGCGGATACTACTGGGCCAGGCTGGAGGCAGATACTCACTTCGAACTCGGGCGCCGGAGGATTTAAGGGGTTAAATGGGGTTTCCCCCCATCCATCCAAAGGCAGGGTTCTAGCGTCAGAGGCATGGCTAAACGAGAATAA
>CAXAKS010000114.1:0-62596 GCA_963969495.1 Ceratothoa steindachneri | reverse complement strand
TTTCTCTTTTGTTCAAAGTTTTTTTGTTTTTATGGACTCCTGGTCGGCAGTAAGTGGAAGCATTAATTTTTGTTTACTGCATGGCAAAGTAGACAAAAAAAATGTAATTACCAATTCTGTAAACTCAACTGAGAGGAATTGTGAGCCCATTCTAGATATAATCAATGCAATCAAAGCTTTCACTGCGTTCGATTTAGTCGCATTTCTTACCATCTCAACCTTCTTTGGAATCAATTATTTATCTGTTATTATTTTGGTTAACTAGCTTTTATCCTTGTCTCGCCAAGATATTTAACATCTTGGAATGGTCGTTTAGGGGCCATTATCTTTCGCGTCTTCTGTAAATATATCTTCGTTATTTAACGACTCGGTATCAATTTACTTTACGTTTAATAAACGTTATTGTCCCCAAACCTATCCTGAAGGTAGACTATGGTTGCGTATCTTCATTTCGAATGAAATCACAATCATATTGTTTGCGCTAGAGCAACCACTGATCAATCCTTTGGTTGTATTACTGCGCAAATTTATCTATTAAATTGTAGTAATATCCCCTTAACGTCATCTTATCTATTATGAATACTGGAAGTATCATAATATAAAATAATATTAACGTCTCTCTCAGTCCTTTCTGAATTATTTCATTGCAGCATTCAGTGGAATACATTAGATAAAACTTATGCTTTCTTATTCCATGTTGACATTTAAATAAATAGACCGTGTGTGTTTAAGTGTTGAATGATCTAATCTTTTATTGTTGCCTGTTGGACAGCAATCACTAATATTGAATAAGGTTTAAGTTTTACAGTCTTACAAATACTTCGTCCAGAGATTTGTTAAGACCTGTAGCGAGGTAAATAACTTATTTAAATTCATTTAGACGAAACAAAAAGATGATATTGGACTCAAGCAATTTGCTTAATTTCATTATGCTGATGGATTAAATATGTTTTCAATACATGTAGGAAAAGGACTTTATTAAATTCATTACTTTTATTGTATTTACTCTAGAATTTATTTACTTTAGATCCAAGTGATAATAGTTGTGGAGGAATAGAATCTAATATAATCTGGAAGTCCACCTTGAACCCTTGGAAGAGCCACGTGGCCCTTAACCCTGAGAAGCAAGGCAGGAAGCAGGTAAACATGGCTTTATCAAACCAGCTGTGTTTATCTTGCAAGGCCTATTTCCTGCTCCAGAGGACGATTTAAGCGAGATTCCCCTACTCGGGACAAGAAAGAGCTAAAGGGATATTAGACCGGATACTTATCTCGGACCCCCTTTATCCCCTCGCCCCAGCCGAAACCGGCGACTTCAGATCAAGGGAGAGCACGCCATGGCCCGAGGCAATTTCGCCGCCCGCGGACGACCTAAATAACCGGAGATTTCCTGCTGGATTGGCGGTACAGCACGCTAGCGCAGGAAGACACGTTACGTTCTCGAATCAGATCATCCGTAGATTATTCGGTTACCGACGGCTAGAATCTCTTCGCCGTGAACAGCGCCCCAGTCAATAATACTATGCGGTCGACTATGTGGTCTCTATGGCTATCGAAATTCTGCAATTTATAAAAAGCTTTCTTCGCTCGTTAGTCGTTTATAATCGTGGTACATATACTACCCTTTTAGAGAATAAAGCTTGTCATTAAAAGACATGGCTTTACTTAAGTTATGGTGGTGCTAGAACCCTAAGCGGCAACTTTAGGCATTATATTTCCTTCTTAAAAGGCAAAATATGCACCTCGCGAGGTGGAGGAGGGTCCTTCTAATGTTCTTAGTCACTTCTCAAAAACATCAAACACGGTACTCTTTGCTCACGAAAGCTTTCTCTCTGACTATCCTAACGTCGAAGTATAGGACGAGAACAAGAATAAAATCAAAGGCCTGAAAGATATACAACTTTGAAAACTAAAAGAGAAGAATCAACTAAAAGAGAAGAATCATTCGAATTTAGTGAGAGTTCTGCCCTTAACACGTTACCCGTGCAACTCTCTCTAGTTTAAATTTTCATGACTACGATGTGGGCCTGGTATATGTGTTCCAGGCTCGCATGTTACTAAAGATGAGGAAGCAGATTGAGTGTCTATTTTTAACATACCAAACATTACTTAAAGCAAGCATGGTAATCTCTCCAACCATAAAAGTTTTTAGTGATATGGCTATTCTTCTTTGCTCGATTAAGTTCAAAAATTTTCCTAGCATTCCAAACTTTTCCTCTTTGCCTCAGATTATATTTGCGTTCGTTCCAATTATGAGAAACAAGGGGAGATATCAAAAGTTTGACCTAATATTATTATCTTTAATGAGAATTTAATTACAAATTTTAACAATACAAGGAAAAATAAACTTGATAAATATGTAAATATAAGTAGCTTTTAGCTTCAAACTTCTCATGCTTTAAAGCTTATTGTGAGAGGAAAGTTGTAAGAAATATATTTTCGCCTTGTTAATTTTTCCCTTTTCTTTTTTGTTTAACTACCCTTCTTTCGTATTTCTACCCTTCCTTTGTTTGCCTGACCTCTTTGCCTGTATATCAGATTGCTCAAACTTTGGCGGTTATAAATTCTTCTCCTCGCCTTCAAGCGACCTTTTGTTACGTTTTTTTGAATTTTTTTTTAATGACCTTCATTAAACTAAGATTAAGGACATCTGTTTAGCGTTTGAAGGTCCCCTGTCCTGCGCGGGTGGTTTCTTACGCTTGTCTTCTCTCGGAGACTACGGCGCTGGTCGTCAAGCACCTGTGTGGGACTTCTTTTCTCTGCGTGATCTTAGAACTTTAGATTAATTAGGACATCTTTCATTCCATAAACACGAAATAGAAGGAGGGGGGGGATATTTCATAGATAATGAGTCCATATAGCGAAGGTTGTACTCATTCATACCTCCTCTACCTTGCGATATGAGTTGGACGTCTATGAGCTTGGGAAACTCCATCCCCTCTCTGCAGTGTATGTTTAAGGTGTGGTTTCTATGGCTACGTTAATTTCAGTTGATTTATTTAAGGCTATTCTTCGACTATGTGTCTCTATGGCTAATGGTAATCGGTCGATTTATATATATATATATATAAATATGGGTGGACTATTTGGTATCTATAGTGAGAGAAATTCGTTTGATTATGTATGGCTATGCGTTGTCCATGTAAGCTTTTTGGATATGGAAAGTAGAGTGATTTATCTAATTCTATGCGGAGGCTGTGTGTAATCTAGTCTTAAGGAAATTTATTTGATTTATAAAACTATGTGTTCTGTGTTCCTACGCAAGTTCGGTTGAATGTAGAGCTATTTAGCATTTATGGCTAAGGAAACTAGGTTGTTTTATAAATGCAATAAAATATAGCGCACTATAAAAGTAATCAGAAAAGTCTACAACGCAATAAAAGTAATGCAAAAATAGAACTTTAAAAGTGAGAAGATATTTATTAATCCCATTTTATTTTAATTTGCCCTTACAGCTCCCACACAATGGATCGACAATTTTATCTAAATACTGTTTTGCCAGATATTTCAATTCACAACCCAAAGTAAATGATACACTGAATGCAAAAATAAATCCCGTGTAATATCGAATATAAAGTGTTAATATTTAAGTGTTATCTATGTAATAATAGAAAATTTCAATGGATATATCAAAATATGTAATGCGACGAACGTAATTCAAATGTGTCTATACGTAGGAATTTTTTATTCGAGATCGCATGTGAGTCTTCAGCAATGGATACATCTAATATATTTGTGGGGTATAGACTCGACTGAAAAGAGAGCATCCCTGCAAACACATGTTTCTTTTAGAGTCATGATGGATGTATACAATTTCTTCAGAGCAGTATGCACACACCATTTTAAAGTATCTCCAATATCTCTAGGAACACCGGGAATCATATTTAAAATAGATAAGTACTGTTTCTCCCATAAAAAGAAACGCCACCGTGGAGGAAGCCTAGATGCAAGTATGTGGGTAATTTGAATTGTAGAAAGATCCACAAATGCTTTCGTGTGTTATCTGGAAATTGTTGAGAAGCGAGATACAGCAACATTTCTGCCAAGTATTGAAAAGGTAGTTCTATCTGGTTCTATATAGAGCGATCAGTGGAAAGCTTACAGGAAATTGAGGGCTTCTGATTGAAGCACAAAACAGTATATCATTGAATTAATTTTGTAGATCCAAATGCAAGTGTGCACACACTCACAATTAGGTCGTATTGGAATCAGCACAATAACAAAATTAAGAAGATGAAAGGATGTGTTAACACTAGAACTTTTTTACCGTCAATTTCAGCGCATTTTTATTTTTAAATACACGTATCTCAAATATTTTTTCCTCAACAAATTGAGATTAACTGACTTTTCCTGATATATGATGAAGTGTATTGAGCTGAAATATTTAAAAATTTACCACAATAGCTTTTGTTATTTGACATGTTATACTTGAAAAGACCGAGCGGTCAATTTGACCGCATGTTTTTTTTGGTACAGAGACTTGTAGTAACATGCTAATTCCTGTTGAAACGCGTCAACGCTGATACAAAGGGTTACGTGACAGCTTCTCAGCCATTGCTTTCTCTAATTTCGTGCTGCAAACATGTCTAAAATAATAACTTTTTCTGATGGTGAAATTCTGAATGTTTTGAGAACAATTCCTCAATCTGATTCAGAAGCTGATAATTTATCTGACACCAGTAAGGAGGAGTATACTCCATATATTATTAAAAGTTTTTCGTCTAAGTCTGAAGATGATGCAATGCCAAATAGGGAAAATTTGGAAAGACGTGTAAGATTTTCAAATACTTCTGTGCACGTAGGACCTTCGTCACTGGTTACTGATGTTTTGGGTATGTAAAATATATTCTATTCAATAGCACCTATACATAATGGAGCAGATATTTGTGTGTCTGTCTATCCGCTTTTTTGCCATATATACAAACTGTGTACATATACGTCGATTTAGTAATATATAAGTACCTATATATACCAGCAGATCCAGTCAAACTTATACAGTATATAGGTATATATATAGTGTATATAATATATTATACGGTACGTATATATTATATAATAGGGCATTACCCCTAAGCTAGAAGATCGGGCCAGTAAGGCAGCATCTACTAGTTATTATAATTGATAGTAATAAACTTTATTTTATGAAAATAACGATTTATTTGTTTGTTTCGATGTTTTATTCGTATAAGGTTCTGAAAACTTAATTTTTGCTATATTTTACTGCTATTATTACAGCTTATCTTTTGCTATAATATAGAAATATTCTGAATTATAATTTTAGACTGATAGAATAATTCCCATGTTACTTAAGAGAAGAAAAGAGGACGTGGAACGAATGAAAGCATTCAACGTGCTGCAACAGTAGGACTAGGAGAAATTGGGACAGTTCTCACCGTCAAGGATGCTACACAGTGGGAAATTATTGAACCAAATTAAAATGACACAAGAAGATTTGGAGCTCAAAGTATTCTTTGGGAATAACCTGGGCTTACACCACTTGCAAAACGACAAATTATTGAAGGTAATGTTCTGAGTTCTTTTAGGTTGATGATTGATGATTCCATTATCTTGCACATACAAAACTGTACTGAAACTAAAGCTCGCAGAAAATTGCAATGTGACTCTTGGACTATATCATGTGAAGAAGTTTATGCTACTATAGGCATCATCATTGCACGAGGAGTTCTAGCTAAAGGACAATCAGTGGAACATCTCTGGTCAAAACAACGGGGTGTACAATACTTCCGCAAATCATTGACACAAATGCGTTTCAAACAAATAATGAAATTCATCAGATTCGATATACGATCAACACGATCTGTTCGATTGAAAACAGATAAATTTGCTATGGTATCCCAAATTTGAGAAATATTCATTGGCAACTGCATTGCTTACTATAAACCAAGCGGAATATAGCAGTGTATGAGCAGTTGTTCCCATGTAAGACTAGGTGCTCATTCACACAATATATTGTCAGCAAGCCTGATAAGTTTGGTATGAAATTTTGCTTAGCAGCCGATGTAAAGTCTAACTACTTGGTGAATGGATTTCCGTACATTGGAAAAGATTAAGCTCGTCCTCCAAATTAACCACTCTCTGAATACGTGGTTCTCCCTTTAATAGAACCATACATAGGAAAATGTAGAAATGTGACGACTGATAACTAGCACGTCAGTAAAACTAGCTGAAAAACTACAGGCGAAAAGTACGCGTATCGTAGGTACAGTAAATCGTATTAGAAGAGAAATTCCAGAGACCATTAGAAAAACACGTGAAAACCGGTACAATTTACACATACTGAAGAACAATCAATGCATACTTAGAGTGTATCAAGGTAAACCTACCAAAAATATACTCTTACAGAGCTCCATTCATAAAACTGTTGCAATTGGGGCGGGATAGAAAGAAAATTCCTGAAGCTGTAAAGTTTTATAACTCTACAAAATATGGTGTAGTTATAGTAGATCAAATGGCTCGAAAGTATAGCACAAAATGTGCTTCGCGGAGATGGGTAGTGCAAGTTTTTTACAACATTTTAGATCTAGCTGCCATCAATGCCGTAGTCTGTAAAGAGTAGTTACTGGACAGAAAATTCCTCGCCGCAGATTTCTCTTACAATTAGCTGAAGAACTGCAGATAAACTTCAAGAATAGCGATGCTGTAGATAATAGTAGCGATGACGATGAATCGTTAGAGACTTCTAGGAAGAGAAAACAATGCCAAGTAGGAAGTTGCAATAAAAACAAAACATCTGAATCTTTTTACAAATGTAAGAGACCTGTATGTGGCAAATGTATAAGCAAAGTGAGGAAGAAAGTTCTTTGCACTAGTTATAACAATTTACTATCTATGGAAAAATTATTTTATGTGTAAGAATGTTTGAATCATAAAGTTATTTACCTAGTGTTAGTGAAAAAGAATAGCATTTCTTGAAATTAAATGAATTGCATTTAGTTTTTTTATTAAATACATTTTTCATTACTTTATAATTATATCAATGATTTATGGAATGTATAGTTAAAATTTGATTTAGAAAAAATGATTTTCTTATCCCATATTGCATATATGACTTTGATATGTCAACAGAGATATAAAGATAAGCGTATTAAAAAAAAAGAGAGAAAGTGCGGTCAAAATGACCGCTCGGTCGTTCTAGGTGGTGCAACTTTCCGGATGTTCTAGTGTTAAACAGTTGCTAAATTTTTATTTACAGGGAGTGATGTGGAGGGATCAATACAATGATGATCAATTTAACAATTTATGTCTTCATGTTTCTGTGCAATATAACTTAAAATTCTTAGTTTCATAAAAAGACATTTAAATCCATAAATAGTTTAATTTTTCCTTCTTTTTTTTAGGTGTTAATTTCTTGTACTAAATGTGAAGTTGATCATTGCTGTTATCAGCTTTCAGCTCAAACTACCACTTGCCCATTTTTTAGCACCATAGAAGTAACATGAGAAGTAGAGAGTACGTCAAATGTAATGAGAGATTCGAAAGCACCATAAAAGTAATGAGAAAAATATAGAAAGATAAAAGTAATATGATCCCAAGGTGTATTGAGATGTGTTGGATTTCCTTTTCAAATATTTTTCGAGTAATGGATTTTCAACCAATGGAATTAACAACGCGAATATAAAATTTCAGCTGTGATAAATTCCGCTTCAAAAAGGTGACTTAGAAAAAAAAACCAGCCTCTAATTACTCGTTTAAAATTAAATTTCCATATCATGACCCCAATAATATAATTTTAATACTAAATTGTATAAGTAGGCCATTGTTGATTTAAATATTCACTCGATGATTGATGATTGTATCATGTTCCTCTTTTATAGAAATTATGTAAGATTTACCGTTTTGAATTATCGTCTAGGATCCTTATGCCATTTTCTTTTTGAGGGTATATCAAAATAAGTTGTATGTATCTGACAAGCTTGTTCTAATCATTTTTATTATATTAATTTGAAGTAAATTGTTGTCAGTCATTTTTTGTGGCCCAGAATGTAAACAATTTCTTTGTATATCTTGACAGGTGTCGTCTTTTCCAAATCAATCTTTGCTGCTGCTTCTCTGTGTACATCGTGTTAGAAAGTTTGAGATATTGGGCCAGTGTAAAGTCCAGTGGATCTTGTCTCCTTCCATTTTCTTCACTCATTGACAACTTTCCCAAAATGGCTCATTGTCCTAACGATGTTGAATAAAGCTTCGATTTTGCTTACTTCTGCTTATATCAATATAAATCTAGTTAATATTTCCTACCTACTAGCAGATATAGATGTTTTCACTTAATCAATGTTGAGGTTTTACTTCTTAAAGGATCTTAGATTTTGGTAAGCTACTCATTTTTATACCCAGTAAGGGGCGCGGCGATTTGCCATCCTGGCCGCCGTGCTGACGGGATCCAGCGCTCCGTCCGGCCCCAGCTAAGGCTCTTTTCCTTCCTTCAGATAGCCCGATTTCTCCCCTACTTCGTCGCTTTTCATACAACCTCTCCCACAACTTTCTCTGGTCAGCCTCTAATTTCACAGGGTAGATGCTCACCTTCTTCTCAAGCCAACCACCCCGGATCGGGGCTGAGGGGTGAGGGAACATTTTTCCCTAACCCCTCAGCTCCGGTTTCGGATGGTTTTTTTTTAAAAACCTGCTTCATCCCCACCCATACCTTCCTCACATCCCTTTTCCTCTCGTCTTCGAAATCTATCTTTTTTACGCCGTGTTCAAGGTGGAGCCGCCATGCCGAAGGAATGCCAGGCCACCAGTTGGGAGGGGTGGTCCCGAATGGCGGCGCCTGGCTCTGCCGTGCCTGTAAGCACCTCTTGCAGTGCGAGCTACTGCAAGAGGTGGTGAGCGATTGCGTCCCGTAAAACAAAGAGGGTCACCATGCCCAATGACCCTTCCCCTAATTCCCCCTAAAACAACGCAGCCGGCCCTCGTGCAGCTCCACAGAAAAGATGGAGGCCCCTTTCCCCCTGTGCTTGCGCAGGGGACCCTCCATGCCTCTTTAACCCGAGATAAGGCTTACTCCTCTCCTACGCCTACGGGTGTAGGGGACTCCCCCTCACCCCCTTCTCTGGAGGTGCTTTCGGGCACCTCCCTATCTCCAGCGCCAGTCCCTCCTTTGCTTTCTAAGGGGAATGCTAAGAAAGCCAGCAGGCAGCCCATTGCCGGCCACCCTCGTGCAAGCGGCTCAGTAGGGCAAACCCCCTTAGGAGAAAGGGGGAAGCCAGGCCCCTTGGGTCGCTTCCCTCAAAAGACCTGCTGGCAGGAATCTTAAACCTTTCCGGGGTCAAGGCCTGTGTCTCCCCACAAAAAACTGGTGAAGCTGCCAAGGATACCTGCGATGTCCTGGGAGGGGATGGCCAACTAGAGGCCCGTCCTGTGAGTGTGGTGCCGCACTCTACCATGAACTTTGTGAAAGGGGTAGTTTATGCGAGGGGACTCGTTTACTACTCAATTGAGGACATAACCCTAGAGCTGGCCAACCATGGGGCAGTCAAGGTCGAACGTGTGATGAGAAAACAGGGAGGGGCATAGAGCCCCCCGCCTACACTCTTCGTCACGCTCGACTGTGACAACCCCGTAAGGGGCGCGGCGATTTGCCATCCTGGCCGCCGTGCTGACGGAATCCAGCGCTCCGTCCGGCCCCAGCTTAGCCTCTCTTCCTTCCTTCAGATAGCCCGATTTCTCCCCTACCTTGTCGCTTTTCATACAACCTCTCCCACAACTTTCTCTGGTCAGCCTCTAATTTCAAAGGGTAGAATGCTGACCTTCTTCTCAAGCCAACCACCCCGGATCGGGGCTGAGGGGG
The DNA here is from genome assembly GCA_963969495.1 of Ceratothoa steindachneri. NCBI lineage: Eukaryota > Metazoa > Arthropoda > Malacostraca > Isopoda > Cymothoidae > Ceratothoa > Ceratothoa steindachneri. Next base: position 52,788 of record CAXAKS010000114.1, on the reverse strand, counting down.
GAGGGGACATTGTCCCCTAACCCCTGAGCTCCGGTTCGGGATGGGGGTTTTTTAACAACCTGCTTCATCCCCACCCATACCTTACTCACATCCCTTTTCCTCTCCTCTTCACAACCTATATTTTTTACGCCGTGTCCAAGGTGGAGCCGCCATGCCGATGGACTGCCAGGCCACCAGGTGGGAGGGGTGGTCCCGAATGGCGGCGCCTGGCTCTGCCGGGCTTGTAAGCACCTCTCGCAGTGCAAGCTACTGCGAGGGGTGATGAGCTATTGCGTCCCGTGGCAAAAATAGGGTCACCATGCCCATAGATGAACAACAAAAAAAAAAAAACCCAAACCCCTTTAACTCCCCCTTGCTCATCGACGGAGCCGCCCTTGGGCAGCTCCACCGAAAAAATGGAGGTCCCCCCCCCTGTGCTTGCATAGGGGACCCTCCATATTTCTCTAACCGGAGAGGAGGCTTACTCCTCTCCTTCGCTTACGCCCCGTAAGGGGCGCGGCGATTTGCCATCCTGGCCGCCGTGCTGACGGGATCCAGCGCTCCGTCCGGCCCCAGCTTAGCCTCTCTTCCTTCCTTCAGATAGCCCGATTTCTCCCCTACTTCGTCGCTTTTCATACAACCTCTCCCACAACTTTCTCTGGTCAGCCTCTAATTTCACAGGGTAGATGCTGACCTTCTTCTCAAGCCAACCACCCCGGATCGGGGCTGAGGGGGGAGGGGACATTGTTCCCTAACCCCTCAGCTCCGGTTCGGGATGGGTTTTTTTTTAACAACCTGCTTCATCCCCACCCATACCTTCCTCACATCCCTTTTCCTCTCCTCTTCACAACCTATATTTTTTACGCCGTGTTCAAGGTGGAGCCGCCATGCCGAAGGACTGCCAGGCCACCAGGCGGGAGGGGTGGTCCCGAATGGCGGCGCCTGGCTCTGCCGGGCTTGTAAGCACCTCTCGCAGTGCGAGCAACTGCGAGAGGTGATGAGCTATTGCGTCCCGTAATAAAAAGAGGGTCACCATGCCCATGAATGAAAAAAACCCCAAAAAACCCAACCCCCAACTTCCCCAAGAAAATCGACGCAGCCGCCCTCGGGCAGCTCCACCGAGAAAATGGAGGTCCCCCCCCTTGTGCTTGCGCAAGGGACCCTCCATAACTCTTTAACCGGAGAGGAGGCTTACTCCTCTCCTACGCCTACGGGTGTAGGGGACTCCCCCTCACCTCCTTCTCTGGAGGTGCTTTCAGGCACCTCCCTATCTCCAGCGGCAGTCCCTCCTTTGCTTTCTAAGGGGACTGCCAAGAAAGCCAGCAGGCAGCCCATTGCCGACCGCCCCTCGTGCAAGCGGCTCGGTAGGGCAAACCCCCTTAGGGGGGAGAGGGAAGCCAGGCCCCTTCGGTCGCTTCCCTCAAAAGACCTGCTGGCAAGAATTTTAAACCTTGCTGGGGTCAAGGCCTGTTCCTCCCCACACCACCTGACTAGTGACAATACTGCCAAGGGGACCTGCGATGTCCTAGGAGGGGATGGCCAACTGAAGGCCCCTCCTGTGATAGACATGGTCCTTGAGGAGACCCAGCCTCAGACGGTAGGGCCTTCCATGGGGGGGAATTCGGGCTCGGCGCCAAGCACCGAACCCGAATCCGCCCCTATGCAAGGTCATCCTGAAATGGCTGAGGGCTCCGAGGCAGTAAAAGGAGGGGAGGAATCTCCTCCGACAGGTGCCCCTACGACAACCAGGACCTTCTCCATTTCGGAGAGGGACCTGGCTGAGGCTGGTCCATCTGGCCTGGGGACTTCTGCCAGCGGAGGTGAAAAGCGGGTTCATTCCCCGCCCTCCTCTCCGAAAAAGAAAAAGAAAAAGACTAAAAAGACAAAAAAGACTCGAGGCTCCTCTCCATCCGCGGAGGCTGCGGGGACGGATGGGTCTGCTGCCACTCTGGCAAGCGACCAAGCCAAGATCGGCACATCCGCCCCCTCTGCCCCCCCGGTTGCGGAGCCCCTGACAAAGAAGACTAATACCAAGAGTGCACAGGGCGGAGCCTCGATGACATCGGGGCCCCTGATTCAGAGGTTACCTGGCGTTTTCGAGCCCGCTGGCTTCAAACGCTTCCTCGTTATTCGCTCCACTGATGGCACCATGTTGTCCAAGGGCAACATGATCCATCAGAGGAGAGGATTAGCTAGTGCAATTGGTAGAGAGCCGAAGGTAACCCGTTTCTCGGACGGGAGCCTTCTGGCGAATGCGGCGAATCCCGCCGAGGCGGCCAAGATAAGTGCTCTTCGGACACTTCATGGCACCCCGGTGAGTGTGACGCCGCACTCTACCATGAACTTTGTAAAAGGAGTAGTTTATGCGAGGGAACTCGTTGACTACTCCATTGAGGACATTACCTTAGAGCTGGCCGACCATGGGGCGGTCAAGGTCGAGCGTGTGATGAGAAAACAGGGAGGGGCCTCGAGACCCACCCCTACACTCTTCGTCACGTTTGACTGTGACAAGCTCCCTGAGTCGGTGCGTGCCGGTTGGTACCGCTACCGCGTGAAGGCATTCGTGCCACTGCCGCGGCGGTGCTATTACTGTCACCGCTTCGGCCATACGAATCGATCATGTAGACGTGCAAAATCGGGGTCACCCGAAGTCTGTGTAAATTGCTCCAAGGTCGCACACGATAAGTCCAAATCGTGTGTGGCCAAGTGTGTCAATTGCGGAGAGCCGCACCCTGCTTCTTCGAAGCAATGTGGTGCATATCTCCTTGAGAAAGAAATCCTGGCCGTTCAGGCCCAGGATCGACTCTCATTCCGCGAGGCTAAGGACTTGGTCCTGGCGCGCCCGGCTCTGCCTGGGACGTCATATGCCTCAATAGTTAGAAAAGCACCCTCTGCTCCTGGCCCATCCAGGCCAACGAGCACGGTTGTTTCCGCGCCCATTCGGAGCCCTTCTGCGGGCTCTACCCAACCCGGGCGCTCCCCTGGTAAAGCTGGCGGCAAAAAGGGTTCATACCCTGCCCCGGCTAAAACCAGGGCTCCCCCCTCTTCCCCCAGCGTGACCGTTTGCCGTAAGGCAAAACGGCCACGTGCCTCCACCGAGTCGTTAGACTCACAAGAGGCAACACCCCTGAAGATGGTCGCTAGGCCATCTTCCGGGGTTCCTAAAGCTGTCCCCCGAAAGGAGGACAGCAACAAAGGAGCTTCGGCTCCTTCGCCCACGCCCCGAGGTGGAGCGAGTGGCTTGGAGAAGGTGGTTCCTCGAAAAGAGGGCCCCCCGCCTCCCAAGCCGCAACGCCCGCCTAAGGTTTCGAGGCGGAGGGAGGAAAAGACTCGCATGGCGAGCCCAACCTCCCCCAATAAGTCCTCGAAGGCGACAGCGCCTTCAGCGCTTTGTCCGGCCAACAGCGCCCGGGGTTCTGCCCCCGGGAAGCGTACGGCCATTCCCGTGAGGGTCTTCAATTCGAGGAGGGCCCCCGCGTCTCCTCCGAGCTAGGCCTGGAGGGCATATTCCTTCAATGGAATTGCCGTGGACTCCGGGCCAACTGGGAGGAGCTGCGGAGGCTCGTCTCGTCCCGTTCCCCGTTAGCTATTTTTTTGCAGGAGACCATGCTAGGTGCGTGTCCCCTCCCTGCCCTCCCGGGGTATAAGGGTCTTGCGACCCCACCCCCGCTGGATGGCCGGGCTGGGGGATGCGCAGTTTACACCCGGCATGATGTCTCCGTTCTTCCTTTCTCTTTAGATACCTCCTTTCAGGCAGTGGCTGTGCAGCTGCACCTAGATAGGAGGTATACTATCATTTCTGCGTACATTCCACCGTCAGCTGACTTCGACGCGGGGGACTTCCGCCGCGTCGTTGCACGGTTGCCGAGGCCCTATCTCTTGCTTGGAGATCTGAACGGCAGGCATCCTCTCTGGGGAGATTACTCCATAAATCCCAGGGGACAAGTCCTTGCCGATCTGATCGAAGAGCTTGAGATGGGTGTCCTAAACGTGGATGAGTTTACGCATCACTGTCCGAGAACCGCTTCATTTTCTTGCCTTGACCTATCTTTGTGCTCTTCGGATGCACAGCCTGATTTTGATTGGGGGGTGGTCGATGACCTCCATGGTAGTGATCACTTTCCCATTCAAATATCATTTTCAGGGCAACTGCCGCCTGAGAGACCACCTCGATGGTGCTTGGCGCGGGCGCGGTGGCCTGCATTTCAGGAAATGACTGAATTCTCTATCTCAGTCGAGGAGTTTAGGTCGGTAGATGAGGCCGTTGAGTTCTTCTCCGGCAACCTCATCGCCGTGGGCCTGACTACTATTCCTAGGACGTCTGGCCGTTTTGCACGCCGACCACTCCCATGGTGGTTGGCCGAGTGTGAGACGGCCCTCAAACAGAAGCGTTATGCCTACATGCGCTATAAGCGCCGCCCGAACGATTTCACTGTCGCTGAATTTCGTCGGGCTAGGGCTAGGTTCCGGTATATTTCGAAGCACGCCCGCCGCTCTTCTTGGCGGGCATACGTGTCTTCACTTAACGGGAAGACCCCTTTAGCTGAGGTGTGGAAGCGAGTCAAAAGGATTCGGGGCAAGTTCTCGCAGGACCCCCCTCCCGTTCTCCAGGAGAATGGGACCGCAATCTCGGACCCCGCGTCCATGGCGGAATCCTTAGCGACCGCTTTTTCCGCATTCTCTAGCCGTGATGCTGCTCCGCCAGCATTCAATGCACGTCGTGATGTCGCGGAAGGCCGCCGGCTGGACTTTACCTCCAGAGGCGGAGAACCCTTCAACGACAAGTTTACTGTGAGTGAGTTGCGTTCCGCTCTCGCTTCGTGCGCGGACACCGCCCATGGTCCGGACGATGTCCCGTACGCCATGCTTCGACACCTGGGTGAGCGAGGCATGGCCTTTCTGTTAGATTTGTTCAACAGGATCTGGGTGGAAGGTCTTCTCCCAGAGTCCTGGCGAATCGCTACTGTGCTCGCCTTTCGCAAGCCGGGGAGAGATCACTCTACTCCGACCAGTTTCCGCCCAATCTCTCTAACCTCTTGCCCCCGTAAGGGGCGCGGCGATTTGCCATCCTGGCCGCCGTGCTGACGGGATCCAGCGCTCCGTCCGGCCCCAGCTTAGCCTCTCTTCCTTCCTTCAGATAGCCCGATTTCTCCCCTACCTCGTCGCTTTTCATACAACCTCTCCCACAACTTTCTCTGGTCAGCCTCTAATTTCACAGGGTAGAATGCTGACCTTCTTCTCAAGCCAACCACCCCGGATCGGGGCTGAGGGAGGGAGGGGACATTGTTCCCTAACCCCTCAGCTCCGGTTCAGGATGGGGTTTTTTTAACAACCTGCTTCATCCCCACCCACATCTTCCTCACATCCCTTTTCCTCTCCTCTTCACAACCTATATTTTTTACGCCGTGTCCAAGGTGGAGCCGCCATGCCGAAGGACTGCCAGGCCACCAGGCGGGAGGGGTGGTCCCGAATGGCGGCGCCTGGCTCTGCCGGGCTTGTAAGCACCTCTCGCAGTGCGGGCAACTGCGAGAGGTGATGAGCTATTGCGTCCCGTAATCAAAAGAGGGTCACCATGCCCATGTATGAAAAAAAACAAAAACCCCAACCCCCAACTTCCCCAAAAACATCTACGGAGCCGCCCTCGGGCAGCTCCACCGAGAAAATGGAGGTCCCCCCCCTTGTGCTTGCGCAAGGGACCCTCCATAATTCTTTAACCGGAGAGGAGGCTTACTCCTCTCCTACGCCTACGGGTGTAGGGGACTCCCCCTCACCCCCTTCTCTGGAGGTGCTTTCGGGCACCTCCCTATCTCCAGCGGCAGTCCCTCCTTTGCTTTCTAAGGGGACTGCCAAGAAAGCCAGCAGGCAGCCCATTGCCGACCGCCCCTCGTGCAAGCGGCTCGGTAGGGCAAACCCCCTTAGGGGGGAGAGGGAAGCCAGGCCCCTTCGGTCGCTTCCCTCAAAAGACCTGCTGGCAAGAATTTTGAACCTTGCTGGGGTCAAGGCCTGTGCCTCCCCACACCACCTGACTAGTGACAATACTGCCAAGGGGACCTGCGATGTCCTGGGAGGGGATGGCCAACTGGAGGCCCCTCCTGTGATAGACATGGTCCTTGAGGAGACCCAGCCCCAGACGGTAGGGCCTTCCATGGGGGGGAATTCGGGCTCGGCGCCAAGCACCGAACCCGAATCCGCCCCTATGCAAGGTCCTCCTCAAATGGCTGAGGGCTCCGAGGCAGTAGAAGGAGGGGAGGGATCTCCTCCGACAGGTGCCCCTACGACAACCAGGACCTTCTCCATTTCGGAGAGGGACCTGGCTGAGGCTGGTCCATCTGGCCTGGGGACTTCTGCCGGCGGAGGTGAAAAGCGGGTTCATTCCCCGCCCTCCTCTCCTAAAAAGAAAAAGACTAAAAAGACTCAAAAGACGAAGAAGACTCGGGGCTCCTCTCCATCCGCGGGGGCTGCGGGGACGGATGGGTCTGCTGCCACTTTGGTAGGCGACCAAGCCAAGATCGCAACATCCGGCCCCTCTACCCCCTCGTGTGCGGAGCCCATGACTACGACTAAGACCAAGAATGCACAGGGCGGAGCCTCGATGACATCGGGGCCCCTGATTCAGAGGTTACCTGGCGTTTTCGAGCCCGCTGGCTTCAAACGCTTCCTCGTTATTCGCTCCACTGATGGCACCATGTTGTCCAAGGGCAACATGATCCATCAGAGGAGAGGATTAGCTATTGCAATTGGTAGAGAGCCGAAGGTAACCCGTTTCTCGGACGGGAGCCTTCTGGCGAATGCGGCGAATCCCGCCGAGGCGGCCAAGATAAGTGCTCTTCGGACACTTCATGGCACCCCGGTGAGTGTGACGCCGCACTCTACCATGAACTTTGTGAAAGGAGTAGTTTATGCGAGGGAACTCGTTGACTACTCCATTGAGGACATCACCCTAGAGCTGGCCGACCATGGGGCGGTCAAGGTCGAACGTGTGATGAGAAAACAGGGAGGGGCCTCGAGACCCACCCCTACACTCTTCGTCACGTTCGACTGTGACAAGCTCCCTGAGTCGGTGCGTGCCGGTTGGTACCGCTACCGCGTGAAGGCATTCGTACCACTGCCGCGGCGGTGCTATTACTGCCACCGCTTCGGCCATACGAATCGATCATGTAGACGTGCAAAATCGGGGTCACCCGAAGTCTGTGTAAATTGCTCCAAGGTCGCACACGATAAGTCCAAATCGTGTGTGGCCAAGTGTGTCAATTGCGGAGAGCCGCACCCTGCTTCTTCGAAGCAATGTGGTGCATATCTCCTTGAGAAAGAAATCCTGGCCGTTCAGGCCCAGGATCGACTCTCATTCCGCGAGGCAAAGGACTTGGTCCTGGCGCGCCCGGCTCTGCCTGGGACGTCATATGCCTCAATAGTTAGAAAGGCACCCTCTGCTCCTGGCCCATCCAGGCCAACGAGCACGGTTGTTTCCGCGCCCATTCGGAGCCCTTCTGTGGGCTCTACCCAACCTGGGCGCTCCCCTGGTAAAGCTGGCGGCAAAAAGGGTTCATACCCTGCCCCGGCTAAAACCAGGGCTCCCCCCTCTTCCCCCAGCGTGACCGTTTCGCGTAAAGCGAAACGGCCACGCGCCTCCACCGAGTCGTTAGACTCACAGGAGGCAACACCCCTGAAGATGGTCGCTAGGCCATCTTCCGGGGTTCCTAAAGCTGTTCCCCGAAAGGAGGACAGCAACAAAGGAGCTTCGGCACCTTTGCCCACGCCCCGAGGTGGAGCGAGTGGCTCGGAGACGGTGGTTCCTCGAAAAGAGGGCCCCCCGCCTCCGAAGCCGCAACGTCCGCCTAAAGTTTCGAGGCGGAGGGAGGAAAAGACTCGCATGGCGAGCCCAACCTCCCCCAATAAGTCCTCGAAGGCGACAGCGCCTTCAGCGCTTTGTCCGGCCCACAGCGCCCGGGGTTCTGCCCCCGGGAAGCGTACGGCCATTCCCGTGAGGGTCTTCAATTCGAGGAGGGCCCCCGCGTCTCCTCCGAGCTAGGCCTGGAGGGCATATTCCTTCAATGGAATTGCCGTGGACTCCGGGCCAACTGGGAGGAGCTGCGGAGGCTCGCCTCATCCCGTTCCCCGTTAGCTATTTTTTTGCAGGAGACCATGCTAGGCGCGTGCCCCCTGCCTGCCCTCCCGGGGTATAAGGGTCTTGCGACCCAACCACCGCGGGACGGCCGGGCTGGGGGATGCGCGGTTTACACCCGGCATGATGTCTCCGTTCTTCCTTTCTCTTTAGATACCTCCTTTCAGGCAGTGGCTGTGCAGCTGCACCTGGATAGGAGGTATACTATCATTTCTGCGTACATTCCACCGTCAGCTGACTTCGACGCGGGGGACTTTCGCCGCGTCGTGGCACGGTTGCCGAGGCCCTATCTCTTGCTTGGAGATCTGAACGGCAGGCATCCTCTCTGGGGAGATTACACCATAAATCCCAGGGGACAAGTCCTTGCCGATCTGATCGAAGAGCTTAAGATGGGTGTCCTAAACGTGGATGAGTTTACGCATCACTGTCCGAGAACCGCTTCATTTTCTTGCCTTGACCTATCTTTGTGCTCTTCGGATGCACAGCCTGATTTTGATTGGGGGGTGGTCGATGACCTCCATGGTAGTGATCACTTTCCCATTCAAATATCATTTTCAGGGCAACTGCCGCCTGAGAGACCACCTCGGTGGTGCTTGGCGCGGGCGCGGTGGCCTGCATTTCAGGAAATGACTGAATTCTCTATCTCAGTCGAGGAGTTTAGGTCGGTAGATGAGGCCGTCGAGTTCTTCTTCGGCAACCTCATCGCCGTGGGCCTGACTACTATTACTAGGACGTCTGGCCGTTTTGCACGCCGACCACTCCCATGGTGGTCGGCCGAGTGTGAGACGGCCCTCAAACAGAAGCGTTATGCCTACATGCGCTATAAGCGCCGCCCGAACGATTTCACCGTCGCTGAATTTCGTCGGGCTAGGGCTAGGTTCCGGTATATTTCGAAGCACGCCCGCCGCTCTTCTTGGCGGGCATACGTGTCTTCACTTAACAGGAAGACCCCTTTAGCTGAGGTGTGGAAGCGAGTCAAAAGGATTCGGGGCAAGTTCTCGCAGGACCCCCCTCCCGTTCTCCAGGAGAATGGGACCGCAATCTCGGACCCCGCGTCCGTGGCGGAATCCTTAGCGACCGCTTTTTCCGCATTCTCTAGCCGTGATGCTGCTCCGCCAGCATTCAATACACGTCGTGATGTCGCGGAAGGCCGCCGGCTGGACTTTACCTCCAGAGGCGGAGAACCCTTCAACGACAAGTTTACTGTGAGTGAGTTGCGTTCCGCTCTCGCTTCCTGCGCGGACACCGCCCATGGTCCGGACGATGTCCCGTACGCCATGCTGCGACACCTGGGTGAGCGAAGCATGGCCTTTCTATTAGATTTGTTCAACAGGATCTGGGTGGAAGGTCTCCTCCCAGACTCCTGGCGAATTGCTACTGTGCTCGCCTTTCGCAAGCCGGGGAGAGATCACTCTACTCCGACCGGTTTCCGCCCAATCTCTGTAACCTCTTGCGTGTGCAAGTTGATGGAGAAATTGGTAAATGTTAGATTAGCCTATTTCCTGGACAGCGGAGGCCATCTGTCTTCTGCACAGTGCGGCTTCCGTAAGTTCCACTCCACGTCGGATGCTCTGCTCCGACTGGAAAGTGCCGTCTGCAAGGCTTTCCTTCGTAGACAGCACTACGCCACGGTGTTTTTTGATCTGGAGAAAGCCTATGATACCGCATGGCGATACGGTATCATGGAGACTCTCCACACGATGGGGGCGAGGGGACGCCTCCCAATGTTTATATCTGAATTTTTGCGAGATCGTCGATTCCGCGTACGGGTGGGGGGAGCCCTCTCCGGCCCAAAGGAGCAGGAAGAGGGTGTCCCGCAGGGAAGTGTCCTCAGTGTCACACTCTTTGCCCTGAGCATCAACGGCATCACCTCGGTGCTGCCGGAAGATGTTCTCGCTACGCTCTACGTGGACGACCTTTCGATCTCTTTTGGCGCGGCCCAGATGCACACTCTGGAGCGCCGACTCCAACAGGCATTGAACCGCGTCTCTCGCTATGCCGAAGCGCACAGGTTTCGGTTTTCTTTGGCCAAGACTAAGGTGGTGCACTTCTGCCGCCATCCACGGCTTCACCCCGACCCAGATTTGTTTCTTAATGGGGTGCGCCTGGATGTGGTTGAGTCGCACCGTTTCCTTGGTCTTGTATTCGACCGACGCCTCACCTGGGAGGCTCACATTCGCAGCCTTAGGGTCTCTTGTACCCGCGCCATGGACATTCTCCGTTCCGTGACGTTCAGCGCTTGGGGCGCTGATAGGGCTACCGCCTTACTTTTTTATCGATCCTTTGTTCGCTCGAAGCACGACTACGGATGCGAGTTTTATGCATCCGCAGCCGAGCGTTTATTGCGGAAGGTGGATTCGATCCACCACACCGGCCTTCGCCTTGCGACCGGTGCCTTCCGCACTTCCCCCATTGAGAGCCTGTTGGTCGATGCTGGGGAGATGCCACTCGCTCTGCGCCGCGTGCAGTGCATCACTCGCCTGTACGCGCGAGCCCGGCGCCTCCCCCAGTGGCCAACAGCTCTCACTGCATCCGCAGCTGATCTCGATGGTGCCTATGCCACCGAGAGACGCCAGTCATACCCTAAGCCCTTTGGGTTTAGGGCCAGGAAACTCCTTCGAGAGGTAGATATAGCTCTCGGGCCGGTGGCGCCCCTGGTTCTGCCCAGGACGCCACCCTGGAGGGTACCACATTTGGCTATTTGTCGCCACGCCTCTGCTCCCAAAGCTTCTACTGCGCCGGGAGTATTGCGTTCGACATTTTTGGAGCACACATCGTGTCACGCTGGTACCGTGCCAGTGTATACGGATGGCTCCAAGTCCCAAGAGGGGGTCGGCTTCCACGCCGTATCCCCTCTGTTTGAAGTCAGCGGGGCTCTACCAGGCGCTGCGTCTGTCTTCACGGCCGAGCTGGTGGCAATACACCACTCGGTACGGGAGATTACGCGACGTGCCCGGTTCGGAGACCGGATTGTGATTTATAGCGACTCACAAAGCGCCCTGAGTGCTCTCGGGGCATTGGAATCTCCGCATCCCCTGGTTCGCGAAATCCGTGACACCACGGTTTTGGCGAGCCGGGCAGATGTCGAGATTATCTTCTGCTGGGTTCCTGGACATGTAGGAATTGCGGGGAATGAGCGCGCCGATGAGGGCGCCAAAGAGTCCGCGAGGACTCTGCGACCGGACCAGCGTTTCGCTCTTCCTCACACCGACTACATGGCAGGAATACGGGCAGCTCTTCGGACTGCTTGGCAAAGAAGATGGGAGACGGTCGAGGGGAACTTAAAGTTGCGTGCCATTGCGCCGCGACTGTTCCCATGGACCTATCCCCCAATGCCGCGGCGGCTCCCCGTAAGGGGCGCGGCGATTTGCCATCCTGGCCGCCGTGCTGACGGGATCCAGCGCCCCGTCCGGCCCCAGCTTAGCCTCTCTTCCTTCCTTCAGATAGCCTGTATTCCTATCCTACCTCGTCGCTTTTCATACAACCTCTCCCACAACTTTCTCTGGTCAGCCTCTAATTTCACAGGGTAGAAGCTGACCTTCTTCTCAGCCAATCGTCCCGGATCGGGGCTGAGGGGGGAGGGGACAATGTTTCCTAACCCCTGAGCTCCGGTCTGGGGTGGTTGGCTTTTAACAACCTGCTTCATCCCCACCCATACCTTCCTCACATCCCTTTTCCTCTCGTCTTCAAAATCTATCCGTTTTACGCCGTGTTCAAGGTGGAGCCGCCATGCCGAAGGACTGCCAGGCCACCAGGCGGGAGGGGTGGTCCCAAATGGCGGCGCCTGGCTCTGCCGGGCCTGTAAGCACCTCTTGCAGTGCGGGCTACTGCAAGAGGTGGTGAGCGATTGCGTCCCGTAAAACAAAGAGGGTCACCATGCCCAATGATGAAAAAAAAAACCATCTCCCCTTAATTCCCCCTATAACAACAACGGAGCCGCCCTCGTGCAGCTCCACAGAAAAGATGGAGGTCCCCCCCCCTGTGCTTGCGCAGGGGACCCTCCATACCTCTTTAACCGGAGAGGAGGCTTACTCCTCTCCTACGCCTACGGGTGTAGGGGACTCCCCCTCACCCCCTTCTCTGGAGGTGCTTTCGGGCACCTCCCTATCTCCAGCGGCAGTCCCTCCTATGCTTTCTAAGGGGACTGCCAAGAAAGCCAGCAGGCCACCCTTAGCCAGCCGCTCCACATCAAAGCGGCTCGGTAGGGCAAACCCCCTTAGGGGGGAGAGGGAAGCCAGGCCCCTTCGGTCGCTTCCCTCAAAAGACCTGCTGGCAAAAATATTAAACCTTGCCGGGGTCAAGGCCTGTGCCTCCCCACTAAAGACTTATGACGCTGCCAAGGGGACCTGCGATGTCCTGGGAGGGGATGGCCAATTGGAGGCCCCTCCTGTGATAGACATGGTCCTTGAGGAAAACCAGCCTCAGAAGGTAGGGCCTTCCATGGGGGGGAATCCGGGCTTGGCGCCAAGCACCGAACCCGAATCCGCCCCTATGCAAGGTCCTCATCAAACGGCTGTGGATTCTCAGGCAGGACAAGGAGGGGAGGGATCTCCTCCGGATGAATCCCCTGCGCCCACCGGGACCTTCTCCATTTCAGAGAAGGACCTGGCTGAGGCCGGTCCATCTGGCCTGGGGGCTTCTACCGGCGGGGGTGAAAAGCGGGTTCATTCCCCGCCCTCCTCTCCTAAAAAGAAGAAAAAGACAAGAAAGACGAAAAAGACTCGGGGCTCCTCTCTATCCGCGGGGGCTGCGGGGACGGATGGGTCTGCTGCCACTTTGGTAGGCGACCAAGCCAAGATCGGCACATCCGGCCCCTCTACCCCCTCGTGTGCGGAGCCCCTGACTAAGACCAAGAGTGCACAGGGCGGAGCCTCGATGACATCGGGGCCCCTCATTCAGAGGTTACCTGGCGTTTTCGAGCCCGCTGGCTTCAAACGCTTCCTCGTTATTCGCTCCACTGATGGCACCATGTTGTCCAAGGGCAACATGATCCATCAGAGGAGAGGATTAGCTATTGCAATTGGTAGAGAGCCGAAGGTAACCCGTTTCTCGGACGGGAGCCTTCTGGCGAATGCGGCGAATCCCGCCGAGGCGGCCAAGATAAGTGCTCTTCGGACACTTCATGGCACCCCGGTGAGTGTGACGCCGCACTCTACCATGAACTTTGTAAAAGGAGTAGTTTATGCGAGGGAACTCGTTGACTACTCCATAGAAGACATCACCCTAGAGCTAGCCGACCATGGGGCGGTCAAGGTCGAACGTGTGATGAGAAAACAGGGAGGGGCCTCGAGACCCACCCCTACACTCTTCGTCACGTTCGACTGTGACAAGCTCCCTGAGTCGGTGCGTGCCGGTTGGTACCGCTACCGCGTGAAGGCATTCGTGCCACTGCCGCGGCGGTGCTATTACTGTCACCGCTTCGGCCACACGAATCGATCATGTAGACGTGCAAAATCGGGGTCACCCGAAGTCTGTGTAAATTGCTCCAAGGTCGCACACGATAAGTCCAAATCGTGTGTGGCCAAGTGTGTCAATTGCGGAGAGCCGCACCCTGCTTCTTCGAAGCAATGTGGTGCATATCTCCTTGAGAAAGAAATCTTGGCCATTCAGGCCCAGGATCGACTCTCATTCCGCGAGGCTAAGGACTTGGTCCTGGCGCGCCCGGCTCTGCCTGGGACGTCATATGCCTCAATAGTTAGAAAAGCACCCTCTGCTCCTGGCCCATCCAGGCCAACGAGCACGGTTGTTTCCGCGCCCATTCGGAGCCATTCTGCGGGCTCTACTACACCCGGGCGCTCCCCTGGTAGAGCTGGCGGCAAAAAGGGTTCACACCCAGCCCCGGCTAATACCAGGGCTCCCCCCTCTTCCCCCAGCGTGACCGTTTCCCGTAAGGCGAAACGGCCACGCGCCTCCACAGAGTCGTTAGACTCACAGGAGGCAACACCCCTGAAGATGGTCGCTAGGCCATCTTCCGGGGTTCCTAAAGCTGTTCCCCGAAAGGAGGACAGCAACAAAGGAGCTTCGGCCCCTTCGCCCACGCCCCAAGGTGGAGCGAGTGGCTCGGAGACGGTGGTTCCTCGAAAAGAGGGCCCCCCGCCTCCCAAGCCGCAACGCCCGCCTAAGGTTTCGAGGCGGAGGGAGGAAAAGACTCGCATGGCGAGCCCAACCTCCCCCAATAAGTCCTCGAAGGCGACAGTGCCTTCAGCGCTTTGTCCGGCCAACAGCGCCCGGGATTCTGCCCCCGGGAAGCGTACGGCCATTCCCGTGAGGGTCTTCAATTCGAGGAGGGCCCCCGCGTCTCCTCCGAGCTAGGCCTGGAGGGCATATTCCTTCAATGGAATTGCCGTGGACTCCGGGCCACCTTGGAGGAGCTGCGGAGGCTCGTCTCGTCCCGTTCCCCGTTAGCTATTTTTTTGCAGGAGACCATGCTAGGCGCGTGCCCGCTGCCTGCCCTCCCGGGGTATAAGGGTCTTGCGACCCCACCACCGCGGGATGGCCGGGCTGGGGGATGCGCGGTTTACACCCGGCATGATGTCTCCGTTCTTCCTTTCTCTTTAGATACCTCCTTTCAGGCAGTGGCTGTGCAGCTGCACCTGGATAGGAGGTATACTATCATTTCTGCGTACATTCCACCGTCAGCTGACTTCGACGCGGGGGACTTCCGCCGCGTCGTGGCACGGTTGCCGAGGCCCTATCTCTTGCTTGGAGATCTGAACGGCAGGCATCCTCTCTGGGGAGATTACTCCATAAATCCCAGGGGACAAGTCCTTGCCGATCTGATCGAAGAGCTTGAGATGGGTGTCCTAAACGTGGATGAGTTTACGCATCACTGTCCGAGAACCGCTTCATTTTCTTGCCTTGACCTATCTTTGTGCTCTTCAGATGCACACCCTGATTTTGATTGGGGGGTGGTCGATGACCTCCATGGTAGTGATCACTTTCCCATTCAAATATCATTTTCAGGGCAACTGCCGCCTGAGAGACCACCTCGGTGGTGCTTGGCGCGGGCGCGGTGGCCTGCATTTCAGGAAATGACTGAATTCTCTATCTCAGTCGAGGAGTTTAGGTCGGTAGATGAGGCCGTTGAGTTCTTTTCCGGCAACCTCATCGCCGTAGGCCTGACTACTATTCCTAGGACGTCTGGCCGTTTTGCACGCCGACCACTCCCATGGTGGTCGGCCGAGTGTGAGACGGCCCTCAAACAGAAGCGTTATGCCTACATGCGCTATAAGCGCCGCCCGAACGATTTCACTGTCGCTGAATTTCGTCGGGCTAGGGCTAGGTTCCGGTATATTTCGAAGCACGCCCGCCGCTCTTCTTGGCGGGCATACGTGTCTTCACTTAACGGGAAGACCCCTTTAGCTGAGGTGTGGAAGCGAGTCAAAAGGATTCGGGGCAAGTTCTCGCAGGACCCCCCTCCCGTTCTCCAGGAGAATGGGACCGCAATCTCGGACCCCGCGTCCGTGGCGGAATCCTTAGCGACCGCTTTTTCCGCATTCTCTAGCCGTGATGCTGCTCCGCCAGCATTCAATGCACGTCGTGATGTCGCGGAAGGCCGCCGGCTGGACTTTACCTCCAGAGGCGGAGAACCCTTCAACGACAAGTTTACTGTGAGTGAGTTGCGTTCCGCTCTCGCTTCGTGCGCGGACACCGCCCATGGTCCGGACGATGTCCCGTACGCCATGCTTCGACACCTGGGTGAGCGAGGCATGGCCTTTCTGTTAGATTTGTTCAACAGGATCTGGGTGGAAGGTCTTCTCCCAGACTCCTGGCGAATCGCTACTGTGCTCGCCTTTCGCAAGCCGGGGAGAGATCACTCTACTCCGACCGGTTTCCGCCCAATCTCTCTAACCTCTTGCGTGTGCAAGTTGATGGAGAAATTGGTAAATGTTAGATTAGCCTATTTCCTGGACAGCGGAGGCCATCTGTCTTCTGCACAGTGCGGCTTCCGTAAGTTCCACTCCACGTCGGATGCTCTGCTCCGACTGGAAAGTGCCGTCTGCGAGGATTTCCTTCGTAGACAGCACTACGCCACGGTGTTTTTTAATCTGGAGAAGGCCTATGATACCGCATGGCGATACGGTATCATGGAGACTCTCCACACGATGGGGGCGAGGGGACGCCTCCCAATGTTTATATCTGAATTTTTGCGAGATCGTCGATTCCGCGTACGGGTGGGGGGAGCCCTCTCCGGCCCAAAGGAGCAGGAAGAGGGTGTCCCGCAGGGAAGTGTCCTCAGTGTCACACTCTTTGCCCTGAGCATCAACGGCATCACCTCGGTGCTGCCGGAAGATGTTCTCGCTACGCTCTACGTGGACGACCTTTCGATCTCTTTTGGCGCGGCCCAGATGCCAACTCTGGAGCGTCGACTCCAACAGGCATTGAACCGCGTCTCTCGCTATGCCGAAGCGCACAGGTTTCGGTTTTCTTTGGCCAAGACTAAGGTGGTGCACTTCTGCCGCCATCCACGGCTTCACCCCGACCCAGATTTGTTTCTTAATGGGGTGCGCCTGGATGTGGTTGAGTCGCACCGTTTCCTTGGTCTTGTATTCGACCGACGCCTCACCTGGGAGGCTCATATTCGCAGCCTTAGGGTCTCTTGTACCCGCGCCATGGACATTCTCCGTTCCGTGACGTTCAGCGCTTGGGGCGCTGATAGGGCTACCGCCTTACTTTTTTATCGATCCTTTGTTCGCTCGAAGCTCGACTACGGATGCGAGTTTTATGCATCCGCAGCCGAGCGTTTATTGCGGAAGGTGGATTCGATCCACCACACCGGCCTTCGCCTTGCGACCGGTGCCTTCCGCACTTCCCCCATTGAGAGCCTGTTGGTCGATGCTGGGGAGATGCCACTCGCTCTGCGCCGCGTGCAGTGCATCACTCGCCTGTACGCGCGAGCCCGGCGCCTCCCTCAGTCGCCAACAGCTCTCACTGCATCCGCAGCTGATCTCGATGGTGCCTATGCCGCCGAGAGACGCCAGTCATACCCTAAGCCCTTTGGGTTTAGGGCCAGGAAACTCCTTCGAGAGGTAGATATAGCTCTCGGGCCGGTGGCGCCCCTGGTTCTGCCCAGGACGCCACCCTGGAGGGTACCACATTTGGCTATTTGTCGCCACGCCTCTGCTTCCAAAGCTTGTACTGCGCCGGGAGTATTGCGTTCGACCTTTTTGGAGCACACATCGTGTCACGCTGGTACCGTGCCAGTGTATACGGATGGCTCCAAGTCCCAAGAGGGGGTCGGCTTCCACGCCGTATCCCCTCTGTTTGAAGTCAGCGGGGCTCTACCAGGCGCTGCGTCTGTCTTCACGGCCGAGCTGGTGGCAATACACCACTCGGTACGGGAGATTACGCGACGTGCCCGGTTCGGAGACCGGATTGTGATCTATAGCGACTCACAAAGCGCCCTGAGTGCTCTCGGGGCATTGGAATCTCCGCATCCCCTGGTTCGCGATATCCGTGACGCCACGGTTTTGGCGAGCCGGGCAGATGTCGAGATTATCTTCTGCTGGGTTCCTGGACATGTAGGAATTGCGGGGAATGAGCGCGCCGATGAGGGCGCCAAAGAGTCCGCGAGGACTCTGCGACCGGACCAGCGTTTCGCTCTTCCTCACACTGACTACATGGCAGGAATACGGGCAGCTCTTCGGACTGCTTGGCAAAGAAGATGGGAGACGGTCGAGGGGAACTTAAAGTTGCGTGCCATTGCGCCGCGACTGTTCCCATGGATCTATCCCCCAATGCCGCGGCGGCTTCAGGTTGCTTTCTGTCGTCTCCGAATCGGACACACTCGTGTGACGCATCGCTATCTGATGGAGCGCTCGCCTGCGCCCTATTGCAACGACTGCGTCGTCCCCCAGACTGTTCGGCACATTCTTGTCGAATGTCCCAGTCTGGGTGATCTTCGCGCACGACACCTGTCCCGGTACCGGGATGGGCGGGGTCGCTACCGCCTGTCCCTTGTTCTCGGGATGAGTGCGTGTACTTTGACTGGTGGACTTATTGACTTTTTGGGGGAGGCCGGCCTTCTCCCTTTTATTTAACGTGATTTAATTGTTGTTGTTGGTTTTGTAATTGTTTTGTTATTGCTTTGTTATTGTTATTGTTATTCCTTTTTATTGTTTTCTGTTTAATTTTTTAAAGTAGCCTAAATTAGGCTGTTTGTTTACGGCAACTTATGCCTTAGTCGGCAGTCGCCAGATAGCCCCTTAATTAATTAAAAAAAAAAAATGCCGCGGCGGCTTCAGGTTGCTTTCTGTCGTCTTCGAATCGGACACACTCGTGTGACGCATCGTTACTTGGTGGAGCGCTCGCATGTGCCCTATTGCAACGACTGCGTCGTCCCCCAGACTGTTCGGCATATTCTTGTCGAATGTCCCAGTCTGGGTGATCTTCGCGCACGATACCTGTCTCGGTACCGGGATGGGCGGGGTCGCTACCGCCTGTCCCTTGTACTCGGGACGAGTGCGTGCACCATGACTGGTGGACTTATTGACTTTTTGGGGGAGGCCGGCCTTCTCCCCTTTATTTAAGGTTCCTTTTTTTGTTATTGTTTTGTTTTAGATTGCACTCTCCTGCACCGGGGTGAGGGGGACCTCCCCCCGCTGCCGGAGATTGCTTCGATTGTTAAGTTTTTCAAATTTATATTGATTGTTAAGTTTTCATATTTTAACTTTAAAGTAGCCTAATTCTAGGCTGTCGTGTTTTTCGGCGACTTATGCCCAAGTGGGTAGTTGCCAGATGGGCTCTATAAAAAAAAAAAAAAAAAAAAAAAATCTAACCTCTTGCGTGTGCAAGTTGATGGAGAAATTGGTAAATGTTAGATTAGCCTATTTCCTGGACAGCTGAGGCCATCTGTCTTCTGCACAGTGCGGCTTCCGTAAGTTCCACTCCACGTCGGATGCTCTGCTCCGACTGGAAAGTGCCGTCTGCGAGGCTTTCCTTCGTAGACAGCACTACGCCACGGTGTTTTTTGATCTGGAGAAGGCCTATGATACCGCATGGCGATACGGTATCATGGAGACTCTCCACACGATGGGGGCAAGGGGACGCCTCCCAATTTTTATATCTGAATTTTTGCGAGATCGTCGATTCCGCGTACGGGTGGGGGGAGCCCTCTCCGGCCCAAAGGAGCAGGAAGAGGGTGTCCCGCAGGGAAGTGTCCTCAGTGTCACACTCTTTGCCCTGAGCATCAACGGCATCACCTCGGTGCTGCCGGAAGATGTTCTCGCTACGCTCTACGTGGACGACCTTTCGATCTCTTTTGGCGCGGCCCGGGTGCCAACTCTGGAGCGTCGACTCCAACAGGCATTGAACCGCGTCTCTCGCTATGCCGAAGCGCACAGGTTTCGCTTTTCTTTGGCCAAGACTAAGGTGGTGCACTTCTGCCGCCATCCACGGCTTCACCCCGACCCAGATTTGTTTCTTAATCGGGTGCGCCTGGATGTGGTTGAGTCGCACCGTTTCCTTGGTCTTGTATTCGACCGACGCCTCACCTGGGAGGCTCATATTCGCAGCCTTAGGGTCTCTTGTACCCGCGCCATGGACATTCTCCGTTCCGTGACGTTCAGCGCTTGGGGCGCTGATAGGGCTACCGCCTTACTTTTTTTTTTTTTTTTTATCGATCCTTTGTTCGTTCCAAGCTCGTAAGGGGCGCGGCGATTTGCCATCCTGGCCGCCGTGCTGACGGGATCCAGCGCTCCGTCCGGCCCCAGCTTAGCCTCTCTTCCTTCCTTCAGATAGCCCGATTTCTCCCCTACCTCGTCGCTTTTCATACAACCTCTCCCACAACTTTCTCTGGTCAGCCTCTAATTTCACAGGGTAGAATGCTGACCTTCTTCTCAAGCCAACCACCCCGGATCGGGGCTGAGGGGGGGAGGGGACATTGTTCCCTAACCCCTCAGCTCCGGTTCGGGATGGGGTTTTTTTAACAACCTGCTTCATCCCCACCCACATCTTCCTCACATCCCTTTTCCTCTCCTCTTCACAACCTATATTTTTTACGCCGTGTCCAAGGTGGAGCCGCCATGCCGAAGGACTGCCAGGCCACCAGGCGGGAGGGGT
Source organism: Ceratothoa steindachneri (assembly GCA_963969495.1). NCBI lineage: Eukaryota > Metazoa > Arthropoda > Malacostraca > Isopoda > Cymothoidae > Ceratothoa > Ceratothoa steindachneri. The sequence continues at coordinate 32,627 of CAXAKS010000114.1, read as the reverse complement.
GGTCCCGAATGGCGGCGCCTGGCTCTGCCGGGCTTGTAAGCACCTCTCGCAGTGCGGGCAAATGCGAGAGGTGATGAGCTATTGCGTCCCGTAATCAAAAGAGGGTCACCATGCCCATGTATGAAAAAAAACAAAAACCCCAACCCCCAACTTCCCCAAAAACATCTACGGAGCCGCCCTCGGGCAGCTCCACCGAGAAAATGGAGGTCCCCCCCCTTGTGCTTGCGCAAGGGACCCTCCATAATTCTTTAACCGGAGAGGAGGCTTACTCCTCTCCTACGCCTACGGGTGTAGGGGACTCCCCCTCACCCCCTTCTCTGGAGGTGCTTTCGGGCACCTCCCTATCTCCAGCGGCAGTCCCTCCTTTGCTTTCTAAGGGGACTGCCAAGAAAGCCAGCAGGCAGCCCATTGCCGACCGCCCTTCGTGCAAGCGGCTCGGTAGGGCAAACCCCCTTAGGGGGGAGAGGGAAGCCAGGCCCCTTCGGTCGCTTCCCTCAAAAGACCTGCTGGCAAGAATTTTGAACCTTGCTGGGGTCAAGGCCTGTGCCTCCCCACACCACCTGCTAGTGACAATACTGCCAAGGGGACCTGCGATGTCCTGGGAGGGGATGGCCAACTGGAGGCCCCTCCTGTGATAGACATGGTCCTTGAGGTGACCCAGCCCCAGACGGTAGGGCCTTCCATGGGGGGAATTCGGGCTCGGCGCCAAGCACCAAACCCGAATCCGCCCCTATGCAAGGTCCTCCTCAAATGGCTGAGGCCTCCGAGGCAGTAGAAGGAGGGGAGGGATCTCCTCCGACAGGTGCCCCTACGACAACCAGAACCTTCTCCATTTCGGAGAGGGACCTGGCTGAGGCTGGTCCATCTGGCCTGGGGACTTCTGCCGGCGGAGGTGAAAAGCGGGTTCATTCCCCGCCCTCCTCTCCTAAAAAGAAAAAGACTAAAAAGACTCAAAAGACGAAGAAGACTCGGGGCTCCTCTCCATCCGCGGGGGCTGCGGGGACGGATGGGTCTGCTGCCACTTTGGTAGGCGACCAAGCCAAGATCGGCACATCCGGCCCCTCTACCCCCTCGTGTGCGGAGCCCATGACTACGACTAAGACCAAGAATGCACAGGGCGGAGCCTCGATGACATCGGGGCCCCTGATTCAGAGGTTACCTGGCGTTTTCGAGCCCGCTGGCTTCAAACGCTTCCTCGTTATTCGCTCCACTGATGGCACCATGTTGTCCAAGGGCAACATGATCCATCAGAGGAGAGGATTAGCTAGTGCAATTGGTAGAGAGCCGAAGGTAACCCGTTTCTCGGACGGGAGCCTTCTGGCGAATGCGGCGAATCCCGCCGAGGCGGCCAAGATAAGTGCTCTTCGGACACTTCATGGCACCCCGGTGAGTGTGACGCCGCACTCTACCATGAACTTTGTGAAAGGAGTAGTTTATGCGAGGGAACTCGTTGACTACTCCATTGAGGACATCACCCTAGAGCTGGCCGACCATGGGGCGGTCAAGGTCGAACGTGTGATGAGAAAACAGGGAGGGGCCTCGAGACCCACCCCTACACTCTTCGTCACGTTCGACTGTGACAAGCTCCCTGAGTCGGTGCGTGCCGGTTGGTACCGCTACCGCGTGAAGGCATTCGTGCCACTGCCGCGGCGGTGCTATTACTGCCACCGCTTCGGCCATACGAATCGATCATGTAGACGTGCAAAATCGGGGTCACCCGAAGTCTGTGTAAATTGCTCCAAGGTCGCACACGATAAGTCCAAATCGTGTGTGGCCAAGTGTGTCAATTGCGGAGAGCCGCACCCTGCTTCTTCGAAGCAATGTGGTGCATATCTCCTTGAGAAAGAAATCCTGGCCGTTCAGGCCCAGGATCGACTCTCATTCCGCGAGGCAAAGGACTTGGTCCTGGCGCGCCCGGCTCTGCCTGGGACGTCATATGCCTCAATAGTTAGAAAGGCACCCTCTGCTCCTGGCCCATCCAGGCCAACGAGCACGGTTGTTTCCGCGCCCATTCGGAGCCCTTCTGTGGGCTCTACCCAACCTGGGCGCTCCCCTGGTAAAGCTGGCGGCAAAAAGGGTTCATACCCTGCCCCGGCTAAAACCAGGGCTCCCCCCTCTTCCCCCAGCGTGACCGTTTCGCGTAAAGCGAAACGGCCACGCGCCTCCACCGAGTCGTTAGACTCACAGGAGGCAACACCCCTGAAGATGGTCGCTAGGCCATCTTCCGGGGTTCCTAAAGCTGTTCCCCGAAAGGAGGACAGCAACAAAGGAGCTTCGGCCCCTTTGCCCACGCCCCGAGGTGGAGCGAGTGGCTCGGAGACGGTGGTTCCTCGAAAAGAGGGCCCCCCGCCTCCGAAGCCGCAACGCCCGCCTAAAGTTTCGAGGCGGAGGGAGGAAAAGACTCGCATGGCGAGCTTAACCTCCCCCAATAAGTCCTCGAAGGCGACAGCGCCTTCAGCGCTTTGTCCGGCCAACAGCGCCCGGGGTTCTGCCCCCGGGAAGCGTACGGCCATTCCCGTGAGGGTCTTCAATTCGAGGAGGGCCCCCGCGTCTCCTCCGAGCTAGGCCTGGAGGGCATATTCCTTCAATAGAATTGCCGTGGACTCCGGGCCAACTGGGAGGAGCTGCGGAGGCTCGCCTCATCTCGTTCCCCGTTAGCTATTTTTTTGCAGGAGACCATGCTAGGCGCGTGCCCCCTGCCTGCCCTCCCGGGGTATAAGGGTCTTGCGACCCAACCACCGCGGGACGGCCGGGCTGGGGGATGCGCGGTTTACACCCGGCATGATGTCTCCGTTCTTCCTTTCTCTTTAGATACCTCCTTTCAGGCAGTGGCTGTGCAGCTGCACCTGGATAGGAGGTATACTATCATTTCTGCGTACATTCCACCGTCAGCTGACTTCGACGCGGGGGACTTTCGCCGCGTCGTGGCACGGTTGCCGAGGCCCTATCTCTTGCTTGGAGATCTGAACGGCAGGCATCCTCTCTGGGGAGATTACACCATAAATCCCAGGGGACAAGTCCTTGCCGATCTGATCGAAGAGCTTGAGATGGGTGTCCTAAACGTGGATGAGTTTACGCATCACTGTCCGAGAACCGCTTCATTTTCTTGCCTTGACCTATCTTTGTGCTCTTCGGATGCACAGCCTGATTTTGATTGGGGGGTGGTCGATGACCTCCATGGTAGTGATCACTTTCCCATTCAAATATCATTTTCAGGGCAACTGCCGCCTGAGAGACCACCTCGGTGGTGCTTGGCGCGGGCGCGGTGGCCTGCATTTCAGGAAATGACTGAATTCTCTATCTCAGTCAAGGAGTTTAGGTCGGTAGATGAGGCCGTCGAGTTCTTCTCCGGCAACCTCATCGCCGTGGGCCTGACTACTATTCCTAGGACGTCTGGCCGTTTTGCACGCCGACCACTCCCATGGTGGTCGGCCGAGTGTGAGACGGCCCTCAAACAGAAGCGTTATGCCTACATGCGCTATAAGCGCCGCCCGAACGATTTCACCGTCGCTGAATTTCGTCGGGCTAGGGCTAGGTTCCGGTATATTTCGAAGCACGCCCGCCGCTCTTCTTGGCGGGCATACGTGTCTTCACTTAACGGGAAGACCCCTTTAGCTGAGGTGTGGAAGCGAGTCAAAAGGATTCGGGGCAAGTTCTCGCAGGACCCCCCTCCCGTTCTCCAGGAGAATGGGACCGCAATCTCGGACCCCGCGTCCGTGGCGGAATCCTTAGCGACCGCTTTTTCCGCATTCTCTAGCCGTGATGCTGCTCCGCCAGCATTCAATGCACGTCGTGATGTCGCGGAAGGCCGCCGGCTGGACTTTACCTCCAGAGGCGGAGAACCCTTCAACGACAAGTTTACTGTGAGTGAGTTGCGTTCCGCTCTCGCTTCGTGCGCGGACACCGCCCATGGTCCGGACGATGTCCCGTACGCCATGCTTCGACACCTGGGTGAGCGAGGCATGGCCTTTCTATTAGATTTGTTCACCAGGATCTTGGTGGAAGGTCTCCTCCCACACTCCTGGCGAATCGCTACTGTGCTCGCCTTTCGCAAGCCGGGGAGAGATCACTCTACTCCGACCGGTTTCCGCCCACTCTCTCTAACCTCTTGCGTGTGCAAGTTGATGGAGAAATTGGTAAATGTTAGATTAGCCTATTTCCTGGACAGCGGAGGCCATCTGTCTTCTGCACAGTGCGGCTTCCGTAAGTTCCACTCCACGTCGGATGCTCTGCTCCGACTGGAAAATGCCGTCTGCGAGGCTTTCCTTCGTAGACAGCACTACGCCACGGTGTTTTTTGATCTGGAGAAAGCCTATGATACCGCATGGCGATACGGTATCATGGAGACTCTCCACACGATGGGGGCGAGGGGACGCCTCCCAATGTTTATATCTGAATTTTTGCGAGATCGTCGATTCCGCGTACGGGTGGGGGGAGCCCTCTCCGGCCCAAAGGAGCAGGAAGAGGGTGTCCCGCAGGGAAGTGTCCTCAGTGTCACACTCTTTGCCCTGAGCATCAACGGCATCACCTCGGTGCTGCCGGAAGATGTTCTCGCTACGCTCTACGTGGACGACCTTTCGATCTCTTTTGGCGCGGCCCAGATGCCAACTCTGGAGCGCCGACTCCAACAGGCATTGAACCGCGTCTCTCGCTATGCCGAAGCGCACAGGTTTCGCTTTTCTTTGGCCAAGACTAAGGTGGTGCACTTCTGCCGCCATCCACGGCTTCACCCCGACCCAGATTTGTTTCTTAATGGGGTGCGCCTGGATGTGGTTGAGTCGCACCGTTTCCTTGGTCTTGTATTCGACCGACGCCTCACCTGGGAGGCTCACATTCGCAGCCTTAGGGTCTCTTGTACCCGCGCCATGGACATTCTCCGTTCCGTGACGTTCAGCGCTTGGGGCGCTGATAGGGCTACCGCCTTACTTTTTTATCGATCCTTTGTTCGCTCGAAGCTCGACTACGGATGCGAGTTTTATGCATCCGCAGCCGAGCGTTTATTGCGGAAGGTGGATTCGATCCACCACACCGGCCTTCGCCTTGCGACCGGTGCCTTCCGCACTTCCCCCATTGAGAGCCTGTTGGTCGTTCCTGGGGAGATGCCACTCGCTCTGCGCCGCGTGCAGTGCATCACTCGCCTGTACGCGCGAGCCCGGCGCCTCCCCCAGTCGCCAACAGCTCTCACTGCATCCGCAGCTGATCTCGATGGTGCCTATGCCGCCGAGAGACGCCAGTCATACCCTAAGCCCTTTGGGTTTAGGGCCAGGAAACTCCTTCGAGAGGTAGATATAGCTCTCGGGCCGGTGGCGCCCCTGGTTCTGCCCAGGACGCCACCCTGGAGGGTACCACATTTGGCTATTTGTCGCCACGCCTCTGCTCCCAAAGCTTGTACTGCGCCGGGAGTATTGCGTTCGATCTTTTTGGAGCACACATCGTGTCACGCTGGTACCGTGCCAGTGTATACGGATGGCTCCAAGTCCCAAGAGGGGGTCGGCTTCCACGCCGTATCCCCTCTGTTTGAAGTCAGCGAGGCTCTACCAGGCGCTGCGTCTGTCTTCACGGCCGAGCTGGTGGCAATACACCACTCGGTACGAGAGATTACGCGACGTGCCCGGTTCGGAGACCGGATTGTGATTTATAGCGACTCACAAAGCGCCCTGAGTGCTCTCGGGGCATTGGAATCTCCGCATCCCCTGGTTCGCGAAATCCGTGACGCCACGGTTTTGGCGAGCCGGGCAGATGTCGAGATTATCTTCTGCTGGGTTCCTGGACATGTAGGAATTGCGGGGAATGAGCGCGCCGATGAGGGCGCCAAAGAGTCCGCGAGGACTCTGCGACCGGACCAGCGTTTCGCTCTTCCTCACACCGACTACATGGCAGGAATACGGGCAGCTCTTCGGACTGCTTGGCAAAGAAGATGGGAGACGGTCGAGGGGAACTTAAAGTTGCGTGCCATTGCGCCGCGACTGTTCCCATGGACCTATCCCCCAATGCCGCGGCGGCTTCAGGTTGCTTTCTGTCGTCTTCGAATCGGACACACTCGTGTGACGCATCGTTACTTGGTGGAGCGCTCGCATGTGCCCTATTGCAACGACTGCGTCGTCCCCCAGACTGTTCGGCATATTCTTGTCGAATGTCCCAGTCTGGGTGATCTTCGCGCACGATACCTGTCTCGGTACCGGGATGGGCGGGGTCGCTACCGCCTGTCCCTTGTACTCGGGACGAGTGCGTGCACCATGACTGGTGGACTTATTGACTTTTTGGGGGAGGCCGGCCTTCTCACCTTTATTTAAGGTTCCTTTTTTTGTTATTGTTTTGTTTTAAATTGCACTCTCCTGCACCGGGGTGAGGGGGACCTCCCCCCGCTGCCGGAGATTGCTTCGATTGTTAAGTTTTTCAAATTTATATTGATTGTTAAGTTTTCATATTTTAACTTTAAAGTAGCCTAATTCTAGGCTGTCGTGTTTTTCGGCGACTTATGCCCAAGTGGGTAGTTGCCAGATGGGCTCTATAAAAAAAAAAAAAAAAAAAAAATTCGCTCCACTGATGGCACCATGTTGTCCAAGGGCAACATGATCCATCAGAGGAGAGGATTAGCTAGTGCAATTGGTAGAGAGCCGAAGGTAACCCGTTTCTCGGACGGGAGCCTTCTGGCGAATGCGGCGAATCCCGCCGAGGCGGCCAAGATAAGTGCTCTTCGGACACTTCATGGCACCCCGGTGAGTGTGACGCCGCACTCTACCATGAACTTTGTGAAAGGAGTAGTTTATGCGAGGGAACTCGTTGACTACTCCATTGAGGACATCACCCTAGAGCTGGCCGACCATGGGGCGGTCAAGGTCGAACGTGTGATGAGAAAACAGGGAGGGGCCTCGAGACCCACCCCTACACACTTCGTCACGTTCGACTGTGACAAGCTCCCTGAGTCGGTGCGTGCCGGTTGGTACCGCTACCGCGTGAAGGCATTCGTGCCACTGCCGCGGCGGTGCTATTACTGCCACCGCTTCGGCCATACGAATCGATCATGTAGACGTGCAAAATCGGGGTCACCCGAAGTCTGTGTAAATTGCTCCAAGGTCGCACACGATAAGTCCAAATCGTGTGTGGCCAAGTGTGTCAATTGCGGAGAGCCGCACCCTGCTTCTTCGAAGCAATGTGGTGCATATCTCCTTGAGAAAGAAATCCTGGCCGTTCAGGCCCAGGATCGACTCTCATTCCGCGAGGCAAAGGACCGGGTCCTGGCGCGCCCGGCTCTGCATGGGACGTCATATGCCTCAATAGTTAGAAAGGCACCCTCTGCTCCTGGCCCATCCAGGCCAACGAGCATGGTTGTTTCCGCGCCCATTCGGAGCCCTTCTGCGGGCTCTACTCAACCCGGGCGCTCCCCTGGTAAAGCTGGCGGCAAAAAGGGTTCATACCCTGCCCCGGCTAAAACCAGGGCTCCCCCCTCTTCCCCCAGCGTGACCGTTTCGCGTAAAGCGAAACGGCCACGCGCCTCCACCGAGTCGTTAGACTCACAGGAGGCAACACCCCTGAAGATGGTCGCTAGGCCATCTTCCGGGGTTCCTAAAGCTGTTCCCCGAAAGGAGGACAGCAACAAAGGAGCTTCGGCCCCTTTGCCCACGCCCCGAGGTGGAGCGAGTGGCTCGGAGACGGTGGTTCCTCGAAAAGAGGGCCCCCCGCCTCCGAAGCCGCAACGCCCGCCTAAAGTTTCGAGGCGGAGGGAGGAAAAGACTCGCATGGCGAGCCCAACCTCCCCCAATAAGTCCTCGAAGGCGACAGCGCCTTCAGCGCTTTGTCCGGCCAACAGCGCCCGGGGTTCTGCCCCCGGGAAGCGTACGGCCATTCCCGTGAGGGTCTTCAATTCGAGGAGGGCCCCCGCGTCTCCTCCGAGCTAGGCCTGGAGGGCATATTCCTTCAATGGAATTGCCGTGGACTCCGGGCCAACTGGGAGGAGCTGCGGAGGCTCGCCTCATCCCGTTCCCCGTTAGCTATTTTTTTGCAGGAGACCATGCTAGGCTCGTGCCCCCTGCCTACCCTCCCGGGGTATAAGGGTCTTGCGACCCAACCACCGCGGGACGGCCGGGCTGGGGGATGCGCGGTTTACACCCGGCATGATGTCTCCGTTCTTCCTTTCTCTTTAGATACCTCCTTTCAGGCAGTGGCTGTGCAGCTGCACCTGGATAGGAGGTATACTATCATTTCTGCGTACATTCCACCGTCAGCTGACTTCGACGCGGGGGACTTTCGCTGCGTCGTGGCACGGTTGCCGAGGCCCTATCTCTTGCTTGGAGATCTAAACGGCAGGCATCCTCTCTGGGGAGATTACACCATAAATCCCAGGGGACAAGTCCTTGCCGATCTGATCGAAGAGCTTGAGATGGGTGTCCTAAACGTGGATGAGTTTACGCATCACTGTCCGAGAACCGCTTCATTTTCTTGCCTTGACCTATCTTTGTGCTCTTCGGATGCACACCCTGATTTTGATTGGGGGGTGGTCGATGACCTCCATGGTAGTGATCACTTTCCCATTCAAATATCATTTTCAGGGCAACTGCCGCCTGAGAGACCACCTCGGTGGTGCTTGGCGCGGGCGCGGTGGCCTGCATTTCAGGAAATGACTGAATTCTCTATCTCAGTCGAGGAGTTTAGGTCGGTAGATGAGGCCGTCGAGTTCTTCTCCGGCAACCTCATCGCCGTGGGCCTGACTACTATTCCTAGGACGTCTGGCCGTTTTGCACGCCGACCACTCCCATGGTGGTCGACCGAGTGTGAGACGGCCCTGAAACAGAAGCGTTATGCCTACATGCGCTATAAGCGCCGCCCGAACGATTTCACCGTCGCTGAATTTCGTCGGGCTAGGGCTAGGTTCCGGTATATTTCGAAGCACGCCCGCCACTCTTCTTGGCGGGCATACGTGTCTTCACTTAACGGGAAGACCCCTTTAGCTGAGGTGTGGAAGCGAGTCAAAAGGATTCGGGGCAAGTTCTCGCAGGACCCCCCTCCCGTTCTCCAGGAGAATGGGACCGCAATCTCGGACCCCGCGTCCGTGGCGGAATCCTTAGCGACCGCTTTTTCCGCATTCTCTAGCCGTGATGCTGCTCCGCCAGCATTCAATGCACGTCGTGATGTCGCGGAAGGCCGCCGGCTGGACTTTACCTCCAGAGGCGGAGAACCCTTCAACGACAAGTTTACTGTGAGTGAGTTGCGTTCCGCTCTCGCTTCGTGCGCGGACACCGCCCATGGTCCGGACGATGTCCCGTACGCCATGCTTCGACACCTGGGTGAGCGAGGCATGGCCTTTCTATTAGATTTGTTCAACAGGATCTGGGTGGAAGGTCTCCTCCCAGACTCCTGGCGAATCGCTACTGTGCTCGCCTTTCGCAAGCCGGGGAGAGATCACTCTACTCCGACCGGTTTCCGCCCAATCTCTCTAACCTCTTGCGTGTGCAAGTTGATGGAGAAATTGGTAAATGTTAGATTAGCCTATTTCCTGGACAGCGGAGGCCATCTGTCTTCTGCACAGTGCGGCTTCCGTAAGTTCCACTCCACGTCGGATGCTCTGCTCCGACTGGAAAGTGCCGTCTGCGAGGCTTTCCTTCGTAGACAGCACTACGCCACGGTGTTTTTTGATCTGGAGAAGGCCTATGATACCGCATGGCGAACGGTATCATGGAGACTCTCCACACGATGGGGGCAAGGGGACGCCTCCCAATTTTTATATCTGAATTTTTGTGAGATCGTCGATTCCGCGTACGGGTGGGGGGAGCCCTCTCCGGCCCAAAGGAGCAGGAAGAGGGTGTCCCGCAGGGAAGTGTCCTCAGTGTCACACTCTTTGCCCTGAGCATCAACGGCATCACCTCGGTGCTGCCGAAAGATGTTCTCGCTACGCTCTACGTGGACGACCTTTCGATCTCTTTTGGCGCGGCCCAGATGCCAACTCTGGAGCGTCGACTCCAACAGGCATTGAACCGCGTCTCTCGCTATGCCAAGGCGCACAGGTTTCGCTTTTCTTTGGCCAAGACTAAGATGGTGCACTTCTGCCGCCATCCACGGCTTCACCCCGACCCAGATTTGTTTCTTAATGGGGTGCGCCTGGATGTGGTTGAGTCGCACCGTTTCCTTGGTCTTGTATTCGACCGACGCCTCACCTGGGAGGCTTATATTCGCAGCCTTAGGGTCTCTTGTACCCGCGCCATGGACATTCTCCGTTCCGTGACGTTCAGTGCTTGGGGCGCTGATAGGGCTACCGCCTTACTTTTTTATCGATCCTTTGTTCGCTCGAAGCTCGACTACGGATGCGAGTTTTATGCATCCGCAGCCGAGCGTTTATTGCGGAAGGTGGATTCGATCCACCACACCGGCCTTCGCCTTGCGACCGGTGCCTTCCGCACTTCCCCCATTGAGAGCCTGTTGGTCGTTCCTGGGGAGATGCCACTCGCTCTGCGCCGCGTGCAGTGCATCACTCGCCTGTACGCGCGAGCCCGGCGCCTCCCCCAGTCGCCAACAGCTCTCACTGCATCCGCAGCTGATCTCGATGGTGCCTATGCCGCCGAGAGACGCCAGTCATACCCTAAGCCCTTTGGGTTTAGGGCCAGGAAACTCCTTCGAGAGGTAGATATAGCTCTCGGGCCGGTGGCGCCCCTGGTTCTGCCCAGGACGCCACCCTGGAGGGTACCACATTTGGCTATTTGTCGCCACGCCTCTGCTCCCAAAGCTTGTACTGCGCCGGGAGTATTGCGTTCGATCTTTTTGGAGCACACATCGTGTCACGCTGGTACCGTGCCAGTGTATACGGATGGCTCCAAGTCCCAAGAGGGGGTCGGCTTCCACGCCGTATCCCCTCTGTTTGAAGTCAGCGGGGCTCTACCAGGCGCTGCGTCTGTCTTCACGGCCGAGCTGGTGGCAATACACCACTCGGTACGGGAGATTACGCGACGTGCCCGGTTCGGAGACCGGATTGTGATTTATAGCGACTCACAAAGCGCCCTGAGTGCTCTCGGGGCATTGGAATCTCCGCATCCCCTGGTTCGCGAAATCCGTGACGCCACGGTTTTGGCGAGACGGGCAGATGTCGAGATTATCTTCTGCTGGGTTCCTGGACATGTAGGAATTGCGGGGAATGAGCGCGCCGATGAGGGCGCCAAAGAGTCCGCGAGGACTCTGCGACCGGACCAGCGTTTCGCTCTTCCTCACACCGACTACATGGCAGGAATACGGGCAGCTCTTCGGACTGCTTGGCAAAGAAGATGGGAGACGGTCGAGGGGAACTTAAAGTTGCGTGCCATTGCGCCGCGACTGTTCCCATGGACCTATCCCCCAATGCCGCGGCGGCTTCAGGTTGCTTTCTGTCGTCTTCGAATCGGACACACTCGTGTGACGCATCGTTACTTGGTGGAGCGCTCGCATGTGCCCTATTGCAACGACTGCGTCGTCCCCCAGACTGTTCGGCATATTCTTGTCGAATGTCCCAGTCTGGGTGATCTTCGCGCACGATACCTGTCTCGGTACCGGGATGGGCGGGGTCGCTACCGCCTGTCCCTTGTACTCGGGATGAGTGCGTGCACCATGACTGGTGGACTTATTGACTTTTTGGGGGAGGCCGGCCTTCTCCCCTTTATTTAAGGTTCCTTTTTTTGTTATTGTTTTGTTTTAGATTGCACTCTCCTGCACTGGGGTGAGGGGGACCTCCCCCCGCTGCCGGAGATTGCTTCGATTGTTAAGTTTTTCAAATTTATATTGATTGTTAAGTTTTCATATTTTAACTTTAAAGTAGCCTAATTCTAGGCTGTCGTGTTTTTCGGCGACTTATGCCCAAGTGGGTAGTTGCCAGATGGGCTCTATAAAAAAAAAAAAAAAATTCAGCGCTTGGGGCGCTGATAGGGCTACCGCCTTACTTTTTTATCGATCCTTTGTTCGTTCCAAGCTCGACTACGGATGCGAGTTTTATGCATCCGCAGCCGAGCGTTTATTGCGGAAGGTGGGTTCGATCCACCACACCGGCCTTCGCCTTGCGACCGGTGCCTTCCGCACTTCCCCCATTGAGAGCCTGTTGGTCGATGCTGGGGAGATGCCACTCGCTCTGCGCCGCGTGCAGTGCATCACTCGCCTGTACGCGCGAGCCCGGCGCCTCCCTCAGTCGCCAACAGCTCTCACTGCATCCGCAGCTGATCTCGATGGTGCCTATGCCGCCGAGAGACGCCAGTCATACCCTAAGCCCTTTGGGTTTAGGGCCAGGAAACTCCTTCGAGAGGTAGATATAGCTCTCGGGCCGGTGGCGCCCCTGGTTCTGCCCAGGACGCCACCCTGGAGGGTACCACATTTGGCTATTTGTCGCCACGCCTCTGCTCCCAAAGCTTGTACTGCGCCGGGAGTATTGCGTTCGACATTTTTGGAGCACACATCGTGTCACGCTGGTACCGTGCCAGTGTATACGGATGGCTCCAAGTCCCAAGAGGGGGTCGGCTTCCACGCCGTATCCCCTCTGTTTGAAGTCAGCGGGGCTTTACCAGGCGCTGCGTCTGTCTTCACGGCCGAGCTGGTGGCAATACACCACTCGGTACGGGAGATTACGCGACGTGCCCGGTTCGGAGACCAGATTGTGATCTATAGCGACTCACAAAGCGCCCTGAGTGCTCTCGGGGCATTGGAATCTCCGCATCCCCTGGTTCGCGATATCCGTGACGCCACGGTTTTGGCGAGCCGGGCAGATGTCGAGATTGTCTTCTGCTGGGTTCCTGGACATGTAGGAATTGCGGGGAATGAGCGCGCCGATGAGGGCGCCAAAGAGTCCGCGAGGACTCTGCGACCGGACCAGCGTTTCGCTCTTCCTCACACCGACTACATGGCAGGAATACGGGCAGCTCTTCGGACTGCTTGGCAAAGAAGATGGGAGACGGTCGAAGGGAACCTAAAGTTGCGTGCCATTGCCCCGCGACTGTTCCCATGGACCTATCCCCCAATGCCGCGGCGGCTTCAGGTTGCTTTCTGTCGTCTCCGAATCGGACACACTCGTGTGACGCATCGCTATCTGATGGAGCGCTCGCCTGCGCCCTATTGCAACGACTGCGTCGTCCCCCAGACTGTTCGGCACATTCTTGTCAAATGTCCCAGTCTGGGTGATCTTCGCGCACGATACCTGTCCCAGTACCGGGATGGGCGGGGTCGCTACCGCCTGTCCCTTGTGCTCGGGACAGATTCGTGCACATTGACTTGTGGACTTATTGACTTCTTGGGAGAGGCCGGCCTTCTCCCTATTATTTAAGCAAGGTTTGTTTGTTGTTGTTTTTTTTGTTGTTTTTTTTTTGTTTTTTGTTTGTTTTTTTCCTTTAGTTGCACGCTCCTGCGCCGGGGGGACCTCTCCCCGACGCACCAGCTTGCTTCCTTTCCCCCTTTTGGGGTATTGTTTGTTTTGTTGTTTTTTTTGTTTTGTTTTTTTTCTCTTTAATTTATTTTAAAGTAGCCTAGAACTAGGCCAGTTTTAATACGGCGACTAATGCCCAAGTAGGCAGTCGCCAGATGAGCTCATAAAAAAAAAAAAAATCCTTCGCCTACGGGTGCAGGGGACTCCCCCTCACCCCCTTCTCTGGAGGTGCTTTCGGGCACCTCCCTTTTCCCAGCGGCAGTCCCATCTTTTCTTTTCAAGGGGACTGCCAAGAAAGCCAGCAGGCAGCCCTTAGCCAGCCGCTTCCCATCAAAGCGGCTCGGTAGGGCAAACCCCCTTAGGGGGGAGAGGGAAGCCAGGCCCCTTCGGTCGCTTCCCTCAAAAGACCTGCTGGCAAGAATTTTAAACCTTGCCGGGGTCAAGGCCTGTGCCTCCCCATACAAGACTGGCGACACTGCCAAGGGGACCTGCGATGTCCTGGGAGGGGATGGCCAATTGGAGGCCCCTCCTGTGATAGACATGGTCCTTGAGGAGACCCAGCCCCAGACGGTAGGGCTTTCCATGGGGGGGAATTCGGGCTCGGCGCCAAGCACCGAACCCGAATCCGCCCCTATGCAAGGTCCTCATCAAACGGCTGTGGATTCTCAGGCAGGACAAGGAGGGGAGGGATCTCCTCCGGATGAATCCCCTGCGCCCACCGGGACCTTCTCCATTTCAGAGAATGACCTGGCTGAGGCCAGGCCATCTGGCCTGGGGGCTTCTACCGGCGGGGGTGAGAAGCGGGTTCATTCCCCGCCCTCCTCTCCTAAAAAGAAGAAAAAGACAAGAAAGACGAAACAGACTCGGGGCTCCTCTCCATCTGCGGGGGCTGCGGGGATGGATGGGTCTGCTGCCACTTTGGTAGGCGACCAAGCCAAGATCGGCAAATCCGGCCCCTCTACCCCCTCGTGTGCGGAGCTGCTGACCAAGACTAAGACGAAGAATGCACAGGGCGGAGCCTCGATGACATCGGGGCCCCTGATTCAGAGGTTACCTGGCGTTTTCGAGCCCGCTGGCTTCAAACGCTTCCTCGTTATTCGCTCCACTGATGGCACCATGTTGTCCAAGGGCAACATGATCCATCAGAGGGGAGGTTTAGGTAGTGCAATTGGTAGAGAGCCGAAGGTAACTTGTTTCTCGGACGGGAGCCTTCTGGCGAATGCGGCGAATCCCGCCGAGGCGGCCAAGATAAGTGCTCTTCGGACACTTCATGGCACCCCGGTGAGTGTGACGCCGCACTCTACAATGAACTTTGTAAAAGGAGTAGTTTATGCGAGGGAACTCGTTGACTACTCCATAGAAGACATCACCCTAGAGCTGGCCGACCATGGGGCGGTCAAGGTCGAACGTGTGATGAGAAAACAGGGAGGGGCCTCGAGACCCACCCCTACACTCTTCGTCACGTTCGACTGTGACAAGCTCCTTGAGTCGGTGCGTGCCGGTTGGTACCGCTACCGCGTGAAGGCATTCGTGCCACTGCCGCGGCGGTGCTATTACTGTCACCGCTTCGGCCACACGAATCGATCATGTAGACGTGCGAAATCGGGGTCACCCGAAGTCTGTGTAAATTGCTCCAAGGTCGCACACGATAAGTCCAAATCGTGTGTGGCCAAGTGTATCAATTGCGGAGAGCCGCACCCTGCTTCTTCGAAGCAATGTGGTGCATATCTCCTTGAGAAAGAAATCCTGGCCGTTCAGGCCCAGGATCGACTCTCATTCCGCGAGGCTAAGGACTTGGTCCTGGCGCGCCCGGCTCTGCCTGGGACGTCATATGCCTCAATAGTTAGAAAAGCACCCTCTGCTCCTGGCCCATCCAGGCCAACGAGCACGGTTGTTTCCGCGCCCATTCGGAGCCCTTCTGCGGGCTCTACTACACATGGGCGCTCCCCTGGTAGAGCTGGCGGCAAAAAGGGTTCACACCCAGCCCCGGCTAATACCAGGGCTCCCCCTCTTCCCCCAGCGTGACCGTTTCCCGTAAGGCGAAACGGCCACGCGCCTCCACAGAGTCGTTAGACTCACAGGAGGCAACACCCCTGAAGATGGTCGCTAGGCCATCTTCCGGGGTTCCTAAAGCTGTTCCCCGAAAGGAGGACAGCAACAAAGGAGCTTCGGCCCCTTCGCCCACGCCCCGAGGTGGAGCGAGTGGCTTGGAGACGGTGGTTCCTCGAAAAGAGGGCCCCCCGCCTCCCAAGCCGCAACGCCCGCCTAAGGTTTCGAGGCGGAGGGAGGAAAAGACTCGCATGGCGAGCCCAACCTCCCCCAATAAGTCCTCGAAGGCGACAGCGCCTTCAGCGCTTTGTCCGGCCAACAGCGCCCGGGGTTCTGCCCCCGGGAAGCGTACGGCCATTCCCGTGAGGGTCTTCAATTCAAGGAAGGCCCCCGCGTCTCCTCCGAGCTAGGCCTGGAGGGCATATTCCTTCAATGGAATTGCCGTGGACTCCGGGCCAACTGGGAGGAGCTGCGGAGGCTCGTCTCGTCCCGTTCCCCGTTAGCTATTTTTTTGCAGGAGACCATGCTAGGCGCGTGCCCGCTGCCTGCCCTCCCGGGGTATAAGGGTCTTGCGACCCCACCACCGCGGGATGGCCGGGCTGGGGGATGCGCGGTTTACACCCGGCATGATGTCTCCGTTCTTCCTTTATCTATAGATACCTCCTTTCAGGCAGTGGCTGTGCAGCTGCACCTGGATAGGAGGTATACTATCATTTCTGCGTACATTCCACCGTCAGCTGACTTCGACGCGGGGGACTTCCGCCGCGTCGTGGCACGGTTGCCGAGGCCCTATCTCTTGCTTGGAGATCTGAACGGCAGGCATCCTCTCTGGGGAGATTACTCCATAAATCCCAGGGGACAAGTCCTTGCCGATCTGATCGAAGAGCTTGAGATGGGTGTCCTAAACGTGGATGAGTTTACGCATCACTGTCCGAGAACCGCTTCATTTTCTTGCCTTGACCTATCTTTGTGCTCTTCGGATGCACACCCTGATTTTGATTGGGGGGTGGTCGATGACCTCCATGGTAGTGATCACTTTCCCATTCAAATATCATTTTCAGGGCAACTGCCGCCTGAGAGACCACCTCGGTGGTGCTTGGCGCGGGCGCGGTGGCCTGCATTTCAGGAAATGACTGAATTCTCTATCTCAGTCGAGGAGTTTAGGTCGTTAGATGAGGCCGTTGAGTTCTTCTCCGGCAACCTCATCGCCGTGGGCCTGACTACTATTCCTAGGACGTCTGGCCGTTTTGCACGCCGACCACTCCCATGGTGGTCGGCCGAGTGTGAGACGGCCCTCAAACAGAAGCGTTATGCCTACATGCGCTATAAGCGCCGCCCGAACAATTTCACTGTCGCTGAATTTCGTCGGGCTAGGGCTAGGTTCCGGTATATTTCGAACCACGCTCGAAGCTCTTCTTGGCGGGCATACGTGTCTTCACTTAACGGGTAGACCCCTTTAGCTGAGGTGTGGAAGCGAGTCAAAAGGATTCGGGGCAAGTTCTCGCAGGACCCCCCTCCCGTTCTCCAGGAGAATGGCACCGCAATCTCGGACCCCGCGTCCGTGGCGGAATCCTTAGCGACCGCTTTTTCCGCATTCTCTAGCCGTGATGCTGCTCCGCCAGCATTCAATGCACGTCGTGATGTCGCGGAAGGCCGCCGGCTGGACTTTACCTCCAGAGGCGGAGAACCCTTCAACGACAAGTTTACTGTGAGTGAGTTGCGTTCCGCTCTCGCTTCGTGCGCGGACACCGCCCATGGTCCGGACGATGTCCCGTACGCCATGCTTCGACACCTGGGTGAGCGAGGCATGGCCTTTCTGTTAGATTTGTTCAACAGGATCTGGGTGGAAGGTCTTCTCCCAGAGTCCTGGCGAATCGCTACTGTGCTCGCCTTTCGCAAGCCGGGGAGAGATCACTCTACTCCGACCGGTTTCCGCCCAATCTCTCTAACCTCTTGCGTGTGCAAGTTGATGGAGAAATTGGTAAATGTTAGAGTAGCCTATTTCCTGGACAGCGGAGGCCATCTGTCTTCTGCACAGTGCGGCTTCCGTAAGTTCCACTCCACGTCGGATGCTCTGCTCCGACTGGAAAGTGCCGTCTGCGAGGCTTTCCTTCGTAGACAGCACTACGCCACGCTGTTTTTTGATCTGGAGAAGGCCTATGATACCGCATGGCGATACGGTATCATGGAGACTCTCCACACGATGGGGGCAAGGGGACGCCTCCCAATTTTTATATCTGAATTTTTGCGAGATCGTCGATTCCGCGTACGGGTGGGGGGAGCCCTCTCCGGCCCAAAGGAGCAGGAAGAGGGTGTCCCGCAGGGAAGTGTCCTCAGTGTCACACTCTTTGCCCTGAGCATCAACGGCATCACCTTGGTGCTGCCGGAAGATGTTCTCGCTACGCTCTACGTGGACGACCTTTCGATCTCTTTTGGCGCGGCCCAGATGCCAACTCTGGAGCGTCGACTCCAACAGGCATTGAACCGCGTCTCTCGCTATGCCGAAGCGCACAGGTTTCGGTTTTCTTTGGCCAAGACTAAGGTGGTGCACTTCTGCCGCCATCCACGGCTTCACCCCGACCCAGATTTGTTTCTTAATGGGGTGCGCCTGGATGTGGTTGAGTCGCACCGTTTCCTTGGTCTTGTATTCGACCGACGCCTCACCTGGGAGACTCATATTCGCAGCCTTAAGGTCTCTTGTACCCGCGCCATGGACATTCTCCGTTCCGTGACGTTCAGCGCTTGGGGCGCTGATAGGGCTACCGCCTTACTTTTTTATCGATCCTTTGTTCGCTCGAAGCTCGACTACGGATGCGAGTTTTATGCATCCGCAGCCGAGCGTTTATTGCGGAAGGTGGATTCGATCCACCACACCGGCCTTCGCCTTGCGACCGGTGCCTTCCGCACTTCCCCTATTGAGACCCTTTTGGTCGATGCTGGGGAGATGCCACTCGCTCTGCGCCGTGTGCAGTGCATCACTCGCCTGTACGCGCGAGCCCGGCGCCTCCCTCAGTCGCCAACAGCTCTCACTGCATCCGCAGCTGATCTCGATGGTGCCTATGCCGCCGAGAGACGCCAGTCATACCCTAAGCCCTTTGGGTTTAGGGCCAGGAAACTCCTTCGAGAGGTAGATATAGCTCTCGGGCCGGTGGCGCCCCTGGTTCTGCCCAGGACGCCACCCTGGAGGGTACCACATTTGGCTATTTGTCGCCACGCCTCTGCTCCCAAAGCTTGTACTGCGCCGGGAGTATTGCGTTCGACATTTTTGGAGCACACATCGTGTCACGCTGGTACCATGCCAGTGTATACGGATGGCTCCAAGTCCCAAGAGGGGGTCGGCTTCCACGCCGTATCCCCTCTGTTTGAAGTCAGCGGGGCTCTACCAGGCGCTGCGTCTGTCTTCACGGCCGAGCTGGTGGCAATACACCACTCGGTACGGGAGATTACGCGACGTGCCCGGTTCGGAGACCGGATTGTGATCTATAGCGACTCACAAAGCGCCCTGAGTGCTCTCGGGGCATTGGAATCTCCGCATCCCCTGGTTCGCGATATCCGTGACGCCACGGTTTTGGCGAGCCGGGCAGATGTCGAAATTATCTTCTGCTGGGTTCCTGGACATGTAGGAATTGCGGGGAATGAGCGCGCCGATGAGGGCGCCAAAGAGTCCGCGAGGACTCTGCGACCGGACCAGCGTTTCGCTCTTCCTCACACCGACTACATGGCAGGAATACGGGCAGCTCTTCGGACTGCTTGGCAAAGAAGATGGGAGACGGTCGAAGGGAACCTAAAGTTGCGTGCCATTGCGCCGCGACTGTTCCCATGGACCTATCCCCCAATGCCGCGTCGGCTTCAGGTTGCTTTCTGTCGTCTCCGAATCGGACACACTCGTGTGACGCATCGCTATCTGATGGAGCGCTCGCCTGCGCCCTATTGCAACGACTGCGTCGTCCCCGAGACTGTTCGGCACATTCTTGTGGAATGTCCCAGTCTGGGTGATCTTCAAGCACGACACCTGTCCCGGTACCGGGATGGGCGGGGTCGCTACCGCCTGTCCCTTGTGCTCGGGACGAGTGCGTGTACTTTGACTGGTGGACATATTGACTTTTTGGGGGAGGCCGGCCTTTTCCCTTTTATTTAACCCGATTTAATTGTTGTTGTTGTTTTTGTAATTGTTTTGTTATTGCTTTGTTATTGTTATTGTTATTTCTTTTTATTGTTTTCTGTTTAATTTTTTAAAGTAGCCTAAAACTAGGCTGTTTGTTTACGGCAACTTATGCCTTAGTCGGCAGTCGCCAGATAGCCCCTTAATTAATAATAATAATAAAAAAAAATCCTCTCCTTCGCTTACGGGTGTAGGGGACTCCCCCTCACCCACTTCTCTGGAGGTGCCTTCGGGCGCCTCCCTTTTACCAGCGGCAGTCCCTTCTGTTCTTTCCAAGGGAACTGCCAAGAAAGCCAGCAGGCAGCCCTTAGCCAGCCGCTCCACATCGAAGCGGCTTGGTAGGGCAAACCCCCTTAGGGGGGAGAGGGAAGCCAGGCCCCTTCGGTCGCTACCCTCAAAAGACCTGCTGGCCAGATTACTGAACCTTGCCGGGGTCAAGGCCCATGCCTCCCCAAAGAGGACTAGTGACGATACTGCCAACAGGACCTGCGATGTCTTGGGGGGAGATGCCTAACTGGAGGCCCTCCCTAAGATAGACATGGTCCTTGAGGAAACCCAGCCTCAGACGGTAGGGCCTTCCATGGGGGGGAATCTGGGCTCGGCTCTTAAGCACCGAACCCGAATCTGCCCCGATGCAAGGTCCTCCTAAAACGGCTGTGGTTTCCGAAGCAGTACATGGAGGGGAGGGATCTCCGCTTGGTGCCCCCACGACTACCAGGACCTTCTCCATTTCAGAGAATGACCTGGCTGAGGCCGGTCCATCTGGCCTTGGGGCTTCTTCCGGCGGATGTGAGAAGCGGGTTCATTCCCCGCCCTCCTCTCCGAAAAAGAAAAAGAAAAAGACTAAAAAGACAAAAAAGACTCGGGGCTCCTCTCCATCCGCGGGGGCTGCGGGGACGGATGGGTCTGCTGCCACTCTGGCAAGCGACCAAGCCAAGATCGGCACATCCGCCCCCTCTGCCCCCCCGGTTGCGGAGCCCCTGACAAAGAAGACTAATACCAAGAGTGAACAGGGCGGAGCCTCGATGACATCGGGGCCCCTGATTCAGAGGTTACCTGGCGTTTTCGAGCCCGCTGGCTTCAAACGCTTCCTCGTTAACCGCTCCACTGATGGCAGCATGTTGTCCAAGGGCAAAATGATCCATCAGAGGAGAGGATTAGCTAGTGCAATTGGTAGAAAGCCGAAGGTGACCCGTTTCTCGGACGGCAGCCTTCTGGCGAATGCGGTGAATTCCGCCGAGGCGGCCAAGATAAGTGTCCTTTGGACACTTCATGGCACCCCAGTGAGTGTGACGCCGGACTCTACCATGAACATTGTGAAAGAAGTAATTTATGCGAGGGAACTCTTTGACTATTCCATTGAGGACATCACCCTAGAGCTGGCCAACCATGGGGCGGTCAAGGTCGAACGTGTGATGAGAAAACAGGGAGGGGCTTTGAGACCCACCCCTACACTCTTCGTCACGTTCGACTGTGACAAGCTCCCTGAGTCGGTGCGTGCCGGTTGGTACCGCTACCGAGTGAAGGCATTAGTGCCACTGCCGCGGCGGTGCTATTACTGTCACCACCTTGGCCATACGAATCGCTCATGTAGACGTGAAAAGTCGGGGTTACCCAAAGTCTGTGTAAATTGCTCCAAGGTCGCACACGATAAGTCCAAATCGTGTGTGGCCAAGTGTGTCAATTGCGGAGAGCCGCACCCTGCTTCTTCGAAGGAATGTGGTGCATATCTCCTGGAGAAAGAAATCCTGGCCGTTCAGGCCCAGGATAGACTCTCATTCCGCGAGGCTAAGGACTTGGTCCTGGCGCGCCCAGCTCTGCCGGGGACGTCATATGCCTCAGTAGTTCGAAAGGCACCCTCTGCTCCTGGCTCATCCAGGCTAACGAGCACGGTTGTTTCCGTGCCCATTAAGCCCTTCTGCGGGCTCTAGCCAACCCGGGCGCTCCCCTGGTAAAGCTGGCGGCAAAAAGGGTTCATACCCAGCCCCGGCTAAAACTAGGGCTCCCCCCTCTTCCCCCGGCGTGACCGTTTCCCGCAAGGCGAAACGGCCACGCGCCTCCACCGAGTCGTTAGACTCACAGGAGGCAACACCCCTGAAGATGGTCGCTAGGCCATCCTCAGGGGTTCCTAAAGCTGTCCCCAGAAAGGAGGACAGCAACAAAGGAGCTTCGGCTCCTTCGCCTACGCCCCAAGGTGGAGCGAGTGGCTCGGAGACGGTGGTTCCTCGAAAAGAGGCCCCCCCCGCCTCCGAAGCCGCAGCGCCCGCCTAAGGTTTCGAGGCGGAGGGAGGAAAAGACTCGCATGGCGAGCCCAACCTCCCCCAATAAGTCCTCGAAGGCGACAGCGCCTCCAGCGCTTTGTCCGGTCCAACAGTGCCCGGGGTCTGCCCCCGGGAAGCGTACGGCCATTCCCGTGAGGGTCTTCAATTTGAGGAGGGCCCCCGCTTCTCCTCCGAGCTAGGCCTGGAGGGCATATTCCTTCAATGGAATTGCCGTGGACTCCGGGCCAACTGGGAGGAGCTGCGGAGGCTCGCCTCTTCCCGTTTCCCGTTAGCTATTTTTTTGCAGGAGACCATGCTAGGCGCGTGCCCCCTGCCTGCCCTCCCGGGGTATAAGGGTCTTGCGACCCCACCACCGCGGGATGGCCGGGCTGGGGGATGCGCGGTTTACACCCGGCATGATGTCTCCGTTCTTCCTTTCTCTTTAGATACCTCCTTTCAGGCAGTGGCTGTGCAGCTGCACCTGGATAGGAGGTATACTATCATTTCTGCGTACATTCCACCGTCAGCTGACTTCGACGCGGGGGACTTCCGCCGCGTCGTGGCACGGTTGCTGAGGCCCTATCTCTTGCTTGGAGATCTGAACGGCAGGCATCCTCTCTGGGGAGATTACTCCATAAATCCCAGGGGACAAGTCCTTGCCGATCTGATCGAAGAGCTTGAGATGGGTGTCCTAAACGTGGATGAGTTTACGCATCACTGTCCGAGAACCGCTTCATTTTCTTGCCTTGACCTATCTTTGTGCTCTTCGGATTCACAGCCTGATTTTGATTGGGGGGTGGTCGATGACCTCCATGGTAGTGATCACTTTCCCATTCAAATATCCTTTTCAGGGCAACTGCCGCCTGAGAGACCACCTCGGTGGTGCTTGGCGCGGGCGCGGTGGCCTGCATTTTTGGAAATGACTGAATTCCCTATCTCAGTCGAGGAGTTTAGGTCGTTAGATGAGGCCGTTGAGTTCTTCTCCGGCAACCTCATCGCCGTGGGCCTGACTACTATTCCTAGGACGTCTGGCCGTTTTGCACGCCGACCACTCCCATGGTGGTCGGCCGAGTGTGAGACGGCCCTCAAACAGAAGCGTTATGCCTACATGCGGTATAAGCGCCGCCCGAACGATTTCACTGTCGCTGAATTTCGTCGGGCTAGGGCTAGGTTCCGGTATATTTCGAAGCACGCTCGCCGCTCTTCTTGGCGAGCATACGTGTCTTCACTTAACGGGTAGACCCCTTTAGCTGAGGTGTGGAAGCGAGTCAAAAGGATTCGGGGCAAGTTCTCGCAGGACCCCCCTCCCGTTCTCCAGGAGAATGGGACCGCAATCTCGGACCCCGCGTCCATGGCGGAATCCTTAGCGACCGCTTTTTCCGCATTCTCTAGCCGTGATGCTGCTCCGCCAGCATTCAATGCACGTCGTGATGTCGCGGAAGGCCGCCGGCTGGACTTTACCTCCACAGGCGGAGAACCCTTTAACGACAAGTTTACTGTGAGTGAGTTGCGTTCCGCTCTCGCTTCGTGCGCGGACACCGCCCATGGTCCGGACGATGTCCCGTACGCCATGCTTCGACACCTGGGTGAGCGAGGCATGGCCTTTCTGTTAGATTTGTTCAACAGGATCTGGGTGGAAGGTCTTCTCCCAGACTCCTGGCGAATCGCTACTGTGCTCGCCTTTCGCAAGCCGGGGAGAGATCACTCTACTCCGACCGGTTTCCGCCCAATCTCTTTAACCTCTTGCGTGTGCAAGTTGATGGAGAAATTGGTAAATGTTAGATTAGCCTATTTCCTGGACAGCGGAGGCCATCTGTCTTCTGCACAGTGCGGCTTCCGTAAGTTCCACTCCACGTCGGATGCTCTGCTCCGACTGGAAAGTGCCGTCTGCGAGGCTTTCCTTCGTAGACAGCACTACGTTACGGTGTTTTTCGATCTGGAGAAGGCCTGTGATACCGCATAGCGATACGGTATCATGGAAACTCTCCACACGATGGGGGCGAGGGGACGCCTCCCAATTTTTATATCTGAATTTTTGCGAGATCGTCGATTCCGCGTACGGGTGGGGGGAGCCCTCTCCGGCCCAAAGGAGCAGGAAGAGGGTCTCCCGCAGGGAAATGTCCTCAGTGTCACACTCTTTGCCCTGAGCATCAACGGCATCACCTCGGTGCTGCCGGTAAATGTTCTCGCTACGCTCTACGTGGACGACCTTTCGATCTCTTTTGGCGTGGGGTAGATGCCAACTCTGGAGCGTCGACTCCAACAGGCATTGAACCGCGTCTCTCGCTATGCCGAAGCGCACAGGTTTCGTTTTTCTTCGGCCAAGACTAAGGTGGTGCACTTCTGCCGCCATCCACGGCTTCACCCCGACCCAGATTTGTTTCTTAATGGGGTGCGCCTGGATGTGGTTGAGTCGCACCGTTTCCTTGGTCTTGTATTCGACCGACGCCTCACCTGGGAGGCTCATATTCGCAGCCTTAGGGTCTCTTGTACCCGCGCCATGGACATTCTCCGTTCCGTGACGTTTAGCGCTTGGGGCGCTGATAGGGCTACCGGCTTACTTTTTTATCTATCCTTTGTTCGCTCGAAGCTCGACTACGGATGCGAGTTTTATGCATCCGCAGCCGAGCGTTTATTGCGGAAGGTGGATTCGATCTACCACACCGGCCTACGCCTTGCGACCGGTGCCTTCCGCACTTCCCCCATTGAGAGCCTGTTGATCGATGCTGGGGAGATGCCACTCGCTCTGCGCGGCGTGCAGTGCATCACTCGCCTGTACGCGCGAGCCCGGCGCCTTCCTCAGTCGCCAACAGCTCTCACTGCATCCGCAGCTGATCTCGATGGTGCCTATGCCGCCGAGAGACGCCAGTCATACCCTAAGCCATTTGGGTTTAGGGCCAGGAAACTCCTTCGAGAGGTAGATATAGCTCTCGGGCCGGTGGCGCCCCTGGTTCTGCCCAGGACGCCACCCTGGAGGGTACCACATTTGGCTATTTGTCGCCACGCCTCTGCTCCCAAAGCTTGTACTTCGCCGGGAGTATTGCGTTCGACCTTTTTGGATCACACATCGTGTCACGCTGGTACCGTGCCAGTGTATACGGATGGCTCCAAGTCCCAAGAGGGGGTCGGCTTCCACGCCGTATCCCCTCTGTTTGAAGTCAGCGGGGCTCTACCAGGCGCTGCGTCTGTCTTCACGGCCGAGCTGGTGGCAATACACCACTCGGTACGGGAGATTACGCGACGTGCCCGGTTCGGATACCGGATTGTGATCTATAGCGACTCACAAAGCGCCCTGAGTGCTCTCGGGGCATTGGAATCTCCGCATCTCCTGGTTCGCGATATCCGTGACGCCACGGTTTTGGCGAGCCGGGCAGATGTCGAGATTATCTTCTGCTGGGTTCCTTGACATGTAGGAATTGCGGGGAATGAGCGCGCCGATAAGGGCGCCAAAGAGTCCGCGAGGACTCTGCGACCGGATTAGCGTTTCGCTCTTCCTCACACTGACTACATGGCAGGAATACGGGCAGCTCTTCATGCTGCTTGGCAAAGAAGATGGAAGACGGTCGAGGGGAACCCTAAAGTTGCGTGCCATTGCGCCGCGACTGTTCCCATAGACCTATCCCCCAATGCCGCGGTGGCTTCAGGTTGCTTTCTGTCGTCTTCGAATCGGACACACTCGTGTAACGCATCGCTACTTGTTGGAGCGCTCACCTGTGCCCTATTGCAACGACTGCGTCGTCCCCCAGACTGTTCGGCACATTCTTGTCGAATGTCCCAGTCTGGGTGATCTTCGCGCACGATACCTGTCCCGGTACCGGGAGGGGCGGGGTTGCTACCGCCTGTCCTTTGTACTCGGGACGAGTGCGTGCACCATGACTAGTGGACTTATTGACTTTTGGGGGGAGGCTAGCCTTCTCCCTTTCATTTAACCCTGTTTAATTGTTGTTGTTGTTTTTGTTATTGTTTTTGTTATTGCTTTTTTAATGTTATTGTTATCTCTTTTTATTGTTTCCTATTTAATTTTTAAGGTAGCCTAGTTCTAGGCTGTTTGTTTACGGCGACTAATGCCTAAGTCGGCAGTCGCCAGATAGCCCCTTAATTAAAAAAAAAAAAAAATCCTTGAGGGTCTGCAATTCGAGGAGGGCCCCCGCGTCTCCTCCCAGCTAGGCCTGGAGGGCATATTCCTTCAATGGAATTGCCGTGGACTCCGGGACAACTGGGAGGAGCTGCGGAGGCTCGCCTCGTCCCGTTTCCCGTTAGCTATTTTTTTGCAGGAGACCATGCTAGGCGCGTGCCCCCTGCCTGCCCTCCCGGGGTATAAGGGTCTTGCGACCCCACCACCGCGGGATGGCCGGGCTGGGGTATGCGCGGTTTACACCCGGCATGATGTCTCCGTTCTTCCTTTCTCTATAGATACCTCCTTTCAGGCAGTGGCTGTGCAGCTGCACCTGGATAGGAGGTATACTATCATTTCTGCGTACATTCCACCGTCAGCTGACTTCGACGCGGGGGACTTCCGCCGCGTCGTGGCACGGTTGCTGAGGCCCTATCTCTTGCTTGGAGATCTGAACGGCAGGCATCCTCTCTGGGGAGATTACTCCATAAATCCCAGGGGACAAGTCCTTGCCGATCTGATCGAAGAGCTTGAGATGGGTGTCCTAAACGTGGATGAGTTTACGCATCACTGTCCGAGAACCGCTTCATTTTCTTGCCTTGACCTATCTTTGTGCTCTTCGGATTCACAGCCTGATTTTGATTGGGGGGTGGTCGATGACCTCCATGGTAGTGATCACTTTCCCATTCAAATATCCTTTTCAGGGCAACTGCCGCCTGAGAGACCACCTCGGTGGTGCTTGGCGCGGGCGCGGTGGCCTGCATTTTTGGAAATGACTGAATTCCCTATCTCAGTCGAGGAGTTTAGGTCGTTAGATGAGGCCGTTGAGTTCTTCTCCGGCAACCTCATCGCCGTGGGCCTGACTACTATTCCTAGGACGTCTGGCCGTTTTGCACGCCGACCACTCCCATGGTGGTCGGCCGAGTGTGAGACGGCCCTCAAACAGAAGCGTTATGCCTACATGCGGTATAAGCGCCGCCCGAACGATTTCACTGTCGCTGAATTTCGTCGGGCTAGGGCTAGGTTCCGGTATATTTCGAAGCACGCTCGCCGCTCTTCTTGGCGAGCATACGTGTCTTCACTTAACGGGTAGACCCCTTTAGCTGAGGTGTGGAAGCGAGTCAAAAGGATTCGGGGCAAGTTCTCGCAGGACATCCCTCCCGTTCTCCAGGAGAATGGGACCGCAATCTCGGACCCCGCGTCCATGGCGGAATCCTTAGCGACCGCTTTTTCCGCATTCTCTAGCCGTGATGCTGCTCCGCCAGCATTCAATGCAAGTCGTGATGTCGCGGAAGGCCGCCGGCTGGACTTTACCTCCAGAGGCGGAGAACCCTTCAACGACAAGTTTACTGTGAGTGAGTTGCGTTCCGCTCTCGCTTCGTGCGCGGACACCGCCCATGGTCCGGACGATGTCCCGTACGCCATGCTTCGACACCTGGGTGAGCGAGGCATGGCCTTTCTGTTAGATTTGTTCAACAGGATCTGGGTGGAAGGTCTTCTCCCAGACTCCTGGCGAATCGCTACTGTGCTCGCCTTTCGCAAGCCGGGGAGAGATCACTCTACTCCGACCGGTTTCCGCCCAATCCCTCTAACCTCTTGCATGTGCAAGTTAATGGAATAATTGGTAAATGTTAGATTAGCCTATTTCCTGGACAGCGGAGGCCATCTGTCTTCTGCACAGTGCGGCTTCCGTAAGTTCCACTTCATGTCGTATGCTCTGCTCCGACTGGAAAATGCCGTCTGCGAGGCTTTCCTTAGTAGACAGCACTACGCCACGGTCTTTTTTAAATTGGAGAAGGCCTATGATACCGCATGGCGATACGGTATCATGGAGAGTCTCCACACGATGGGGGCGAGGGGGCGCCTCTCAATATTTATATCTGAATTTTTGCGAGATCGTCGATTTCACGTACGGGTGGGAGGAGCCCTCTCCGGCCCAAAGGAGCAGGAAGAGGGTGTCCCGCAGGGATGTGTCCTCAGTGTCACACTCTTTGCCCTGAGCATAAACGGCATCACCTCGGTGTTGCAGAAGATGTTCTCGCTACGCTCTACGTTGACAACCTCTCAATCTCTTTTGGCGTGGGGTAGATGCCAACTCTGGAGCGTCGACTCCAACAGGCATTGAACCAGGTCTCTCGCTATGCCGAAGCGCACAGGTTTCGGTTTTCTTTGGCCAAGACTAAGGTAGTGCACTTCTGCTGCGATCCACGGCTTCCCCTCCAAACAAGATTTGTTTCTTAATTGGGTGCGCGTGGAGGTGGTTGAGTCTCACCGTTTCCTTGGTCTTGTATTCGACCGACGCCTCACCTGGGAGGCTTATATTCGCAGCCTTAGGATCTCTTCTAGCCGCGCCATATACATTCTCCGTTCCATGACTTTCAGCGCTTCTGCTTCTGCCTTACATTTTTATCGATCCTTTGTTTGCTCGAAGCTCGACTACGGATGCAAGTATTATGCATCTGCACCTGAGCGTTTATTATGGAAGGTGGATTCGATCCACCACACTGGCCTTCGCCTTGCGACCGGTGCCTTTCGCACTTCCCCCGTTGAGAGCCTGTTGGTCGATGCTGGGGAAATGCCACTCGCTCTGCGCCGTGTGCAGTGCATCACTCGCCTGTACGCGCGAGCCAGGCGCCTCCCTTATTCGCCAACAGCTCTCACTGCATCCGCATCTGATCTCGATAGTGCCTATGCCTCCGAGAGAAGCCAGTCATATCCTAAGCCCCCTTGGGTTTAGAGACAGGAACCTCCTTCGAAAGATAGATATAGCTCTGGGGCCGGTGGCGCCACAGGTTCTGTCCAGGACGCCACCCTGGAGGGTACCACATTTCGCTATTTGTCGCCACGCCTCTGCTCCCAAAGCTTGTACTACGCCGGGAGTATTGCGTTCGACCTTTTTGGAGCACACATCGTGTCACGCTGGTACCGTGCCAGTGTATACGGATGGCTCCAAGTCCCAAGAGGGGGTCGGCTTCCAAGCCGTTTACCATCTGATTGAAATTAGCGGGGCTCTACCAGGCGCTGCGTCTGTCTTCACGGCCGAGCTGGTGGCAATACACCACTCGGTACGGAAGAATACGCGACGTGCCCGGTTCGGAGACGGGATTGTGATCTTTAGCACTCACAAAGCGCCCTGAGTGCTCTCGGGGCATTGGAATCTCCACATCCCCTGGTTGGCGAAGTCCGTGACGCCACTGTTTTGGCGAGCCTGGCAGATGTCGAGATTATCTTCTGCTGGGTTCCTGGACATGTAGGAATTGAGGGGAATGAGCGTTTTGATTAGGGCGTCAAAGAGTCCGCGAGGACTCTGCGACTGGACCACCGTTTTGCTCTTCCTCACGCTGACTACATAGCAGGAATACGGGCAGCTCTTCGGACTGCTTGGCATTGCGCAACAACTGTTTCCATGGACCTATCCCCCAATCCTGCGGCGGCTTCAGGTTGCTTTCTGTCGTCTCCGAATTGGGCACACTCGTGTGACGCATCGCTATTTGATGGATCGCTCACCTGCGCCCTATTGAAACGACTGCGTCGTCTTCCAGACTGTTCGGCACATTCCTGTCGAATGTCCCAGTCTGGGTGATCTCCGCGCACGACACCTGTCCCGGTACCGGGATGGTTGGGGTCGCTACCGCCTGCCCCTTGTACTCGGGACGAGTGCGTGCACTTTGACTGGTGGACTTGTTGACTTTTGGGGGGAGGCCAGCCTTCTCCCTTTCATTTAACCAGGTTCAATTTTTGTTGTTGTTTTTGTGATTGTTTTTGTTATTGCTTTTTTATTGTTATTGTTATTTCTTTTTATTGTTGTTTCCTGTTCAATTTTTTAAGGTTGACTAGAACTAGGCTGTTTGTTTACGGCGACTTATGCCTTAGTCGGCAGTCGCCAGATAGCCCCTAATTAAAAAAAACAAACATTTTCCTGGACAGCAAAGGCCATCTGTCTCCCGAACAGTGCGGCTTCCGCAAGTTCCACTCCACGTCGGATGCTCTGCTCCGACTGGAAAATGCCGTGTGCGAGGCTTTACTTCGTAGACAGCACTACGCCACGGTCTTTTTCGATCTGGAGAAGGCCTATGATACTGCATGGCGATACGTTATCATGGAGACTCTCCAAACGATGAGGGCAACGGGACGCCTCCCAATGTTTATATCTGAATTTTTGCGAGATCGTCGATTCGGCGTACAGGTGGGGGGAACCCTCTCCGGCCCAAGGAGAAGGAAGAGGGTGTTCCGCAGGGAAGTGTCATCAGTGTCACACTCTTTTCCCAGAGCATCAATGGCATCACCTCGGTGCTGCCGGAAGATGTTCTCGCTACGCTCTACGTGGATGACCTATCGATCTCTTCTGGCGCGGCCCAAATGCTAACTCTGGAGCGTCGACTCTAACAGGCATTGAACCGCGTCTCTCGCTATGCCGAATCGCACAGGTTTCGGTTTTCTTTGGCCAAGACTAAGGTGGTGCACTTCTGCCGCCATCCACGGCTTCACCCCGACCCAGATTTGTTTCTTAATGGGGTGCGCCTGGATGTGGTTGAGTCGCACCGTTTCCTTGGTCTGGTATTCGACCGACGCCTCACCTGGGAGGCTCATATTCGCAGCCTTAGGGTCTCTTGTACCCGCGCCATGGACATTCTCCGTTCCGTGACGTTCAGCGCTTGGGGCGCTGATAGGACTACCGCCTTAATTTTTTATCGATCCTTTGTTCGCTCGAAGCTCGACTACGGATGCGAGTTTTATGCATCCGCAGCCGAGCGTTTATTGCGGAAGGTGGATTCGATCTACCACACCGGCCTACGCCTTGCGACCGGTGCCTTCCGCACTTCCCCCATTGAGAGCCTGTTGATCGATGCTGGGGAGATGCCACTCGCTCTGCGCCGCGTGCAGTGCATCACTCGCCTGTACGCGCGAGCCCGGCGCCTCCCTCAGTCGCCAACTGCTCTCACTGCATCCGCAGCTGATCTCGATGGTGCCTATGCCGCCGAGAGACGCCAGTCATACCCTAAGCCCTTTGGGTTTAGGGCCAGGAAACTCCTTCGAGAGGTAGATATAGCTCTCGGGCCGGTGGCGCCCCTGGTTCTGCCCAGGACGCCACCCTGGAGGGTACCACATTTGGCTATTTGTCGCCACGCCTCTGCTCCTAAAGCTTGTACTGCGCCGGGAGTATTGCGTTTGACCTTTTTGGAGCACACATCGTGTCACGCTGGTACCGTGCCAGTGTATACGGATGGCTTCAAGTCCCAAGAGGGGGTCGGCTTCCACGCCGTATCCCCTCTGTTTGAAGTCAGCGGGGCTCTACCAGGCGCTGCGTCTGTCTTCACGGCCGAGCTGGTGGCAATACACCACTCGGTACGGGAGATTACGCGACGTGCCCGGTTCGGAGACCGGATTGTGATCTATAGCGACTCACAAAGCGCCCTGAGTGCTCTCGGGGCATTTGAATCTCCGCATCCCCTGGTTCGCGATATCCGTGACGCCACGGTTTTGGCGAGCCGGGCAGATGTCGAGATTATCTTCTGCTGGGTTCCTTGACATGTAGGAATTGCGGGGAATGAGCGCGCCGATGAGGGCGCCAAAGAGTCCGCGAGGACTCTGCGACCGGACCAGCATTTCGCTCTTCCTCACACCGACTACATGGCAGAAATACGGGCAGCTCTTCGGACTGCTTGGCAAAGAAGATGGGAGACGGTCGAAGGGAACTTAAAGTTGCGTGCCATTGCGCCGCGACTGTTCCCATGGACCTATCCCCCAATGCCGCGTCGGCTTCAGGTTGCTTTCTGTCGTCTCCGAATCGGACACACTCGTGTGACGCATCGCTATCTGATGGAGCGCTCGCCTGCGCCCTATTGCAACGACTGCGTCGTCCCCCAGACTGTTCGGCACATTCTTGTCGAATGTCCCAGTCTGGGTGATCTTCGCGCACGATACCTGTCCCAGTACCGGGATGGGCGGGGTCGCTACCGCCTGTCCCTTGTGCTCGGGACAGATTCGTGCACATTGACTTGTGGACTTGTTGACTTCTTGGGGGAGGCCGGCCTTCTCCCTATTATTTAAGCAAGGTTTGTTGGTTTTTTGTTTTGTTTTTTGTTTTTTTTAAATTTGTTTTTTTTTTTTTTCGTTTTTTGTTTGTTTTTTTCCTTTAGTTGCACGCTCCTGCGCATGGGGGACCTCTCCCCGACGCACCAGCTTGCTTCCTTTCCCCCTTTTGGGGTGTTGTTTTTTTTTTCTCTCTTTAATTTTATTTTAAAGTAGCCTAGAACTAGACCAGTTTTAATACGGCGACTAATGCCCATGTAGGCAGTCGCCAGATGAGCTCTTAAAAAAAAAAAATTGTACTGGGGACATATTCGTGCACATTGACTTGTAGGGGGAGGCCGGGCGTCTCCCCTTTATTTAAGGTTCTTTTTGTTTGATATTGTTGTTTTGTAGGCTGCATTCTCCTGCACCGGGCTGAGGGGGACCTCCCCCCGCTGCAGGAGATTGCTTCCTGATGGTCAAGTTTTACAATTTATATCGTTATGTTTTTATTTTTTTTTAAAGTAGCCTAGTTCTAGGCTGTCGTGTTTTTCGGCGACTTATGCCCAAGTGGGTAGTTGTCAGAGGGGCTCTATAAAATTAAAAAAAATAAAATAATCTTATTAACTCATCCCGCCAACTGGCCGGCCTAGCCCATCCGTGTAT
>CAXAKS010000113.1:2500-17890 GCA_963969495.1 Ceratothoa steindachneri | reverse complement strand
ATAAATATATATATATATAAATATATATAAATATATAAATATATATATTTATATATATATATATATATTTTCTATATATATATATATATTTATATATATATAAATATATATATATAAATATATATAAATATATAAATATATATATATATATATAAATATGCGGATGCATAAAACTCGCATCCGTAGTCGAGCTTCGAGAGAACAAAGGATCGATAAAAAAGTAAGGCGGTAGCCCTATCAGCGCCCCAAGCGCTGAATGTCACGGAACGGAGAATGTCCATGGCGCGGGTACAAGAGACCCTAAGGCTGCGAATATGAGCCTCCCAGGTGAGGCGTCGGTCGAATACAAGACCAAGGAAACGGTGCGACTCAACCACATCCAGGCGCACCCCATTAAGAAACAAATCTGGGTCGGGGTGAAGCCGTGGATGGCGGCAGAAGTGCACCAACTTAGTCTTGGCCAAAGAAAACCGAAACCTGTGCGCTTCGGCATAGCGAGAGACGCGGTTCAATGCCTGTTCGACTCGACGCTCCAG
The DNA here is from genome assembly GCA_963969495.1 of Ceratothoa steindachneri. Classification (NCBI taxonomy): domain Eukaryota; kingdom Metazoa; phylum Arthropoda; class Malacostraca; order Isopoda; family Cymothoidae; genus Ceratothoa; species Ceratothoa steindachneri. Next base: position 17,354 of record CAXAKS010000113.1, on the reverse strand, counting down.
AGTTGGCATCTGGGCCGCGCCAAACGAGATCGAAAGGTCATCCACGTAGAGCATAGCGAGAACATCTTCCGACAGCACCGAGGTGATGCCGTTGATGCTCAGGGCAAAGAGTGTGACACTGAGGACACTTCCCTGCGGGACACCCTCTTCCTGCTCCTTTGGGCCGGAGAGGGCTCCCCCCACCCGTACGCGGAATCGACGATCCCGCAAAAATTCAGATATAAACATTAGGAGGCGTCCCCTCGCCCCCATCGTGTGGAGAGTCTCCATGATACCGTATCGCCATGCGGTATCAAAGGCCTTCTCCAGATCAAAAAACACCGTGGCGTAGTGCTTTCTACGAAGGAAAGCCTCGCAGACGGCACTTTCCAGTCGGAGCAGAGCATCCGACGTGGAGTGAAACTTACGGAAGCCGCACTGTGCGGAAGACAGATGGCCTCCGCTGTCCAGGAAATAGGCTAATCTAACATTTACCAATTTCTCTATCAACTTACACACGCAAGAGGTTAGAGATATTGGGCGGAAACCGGTTGGAGTAGAGTGATCTCTCCCCGGCTTGCGAAAGGCGAGCACAGTAGCGATTCGCCAGGAGTCTGGGAGAAGACCTTCCACCCAGATCCTGTTGAACAAATCTAACAGAAAGGCCATGCCTCGCTCACCCAGGTGTCGAAGCATGGCGTACGGGACATCGTCCGGACCATGGGCGGTGTCCGCACACGAAGCGAGAGCGGAACGCAACTCACTCACAGTAAACTTGTCGTTGAATGGTTCTCCACCTCTGGAGGTAAAGTCCAGCCGGCGGCCTTCCGCGACATCAAGACGTGCATTGAATGCTGGCGGAGCAGCATCACGGCTAGAGAATGCGGAAAAAGCGGTCGCTAAGGATTCCGCCACGGACGCGGGGTCCGAGATTGCGGTCCCATTCTCCTGGAGAACAAGAGGGGGGTCCTGCGAGAACTTGCCCCGAATCCTTTTGACTCGCTTCCACACCTCAGCTAAAGGGGTCTTCCCGTTAAGTGAAGACACGTATACCCGCCAAGAAGAGCGGCGGGCGTGCTTCGAAATATACCGGAACCTAGCCCTAGCCCGACGAAATTCAGCGACAGTGAAATCGTTCGGGCGGCGCTTATAGCGCATGTAGGCATAACGCTTCTGTTTGAGGGCCGTCTCACACTCGGCCGACCACCATAGGAGTGGTCCACGTGCAAAACGGCCAGACCTCCTAGGAATAGTAGTCAGGCCCACGGCGATGAGGTTGCCAGAGAAGAACTCAACGGCCTCATCTACCGACCTAAACTCCTCGACTGAGATAGAGAATTCATTCATTTCCTGAAATGCAGGCCACCGCGCCCGCGCCAAGCACCACCGAGGTGGTCTCTCAGGCGGCAGTTGCCCTGAAAATGATAGTTGAATGGGAAAGTGATCACTACCATGGAGGTCATCAACCACCCCCCAATCAAAATCAGGCTGTGCATCTGAAGAGCACAAAGATAGGTCAAGGCAAGAAAATGAAGCGGTTCTCGGACAGTGATGCGTAAACTCATCCACGTTTAGGACACCCATCTCAAGCTCTTCGATCAGATCGGCAAAGACTTGTCTCCTGGGATTTATGGAGTAATCTCCCCAGAGAGGATGCCTGCCGTTCAGATCTCCAAGCAAGAGATAGGGCCTCGGCAACCGTGCCACGACGCGGCGGAAGTCCCCCGCGTCGAAGTCAGCTGACGGTGGAATGTACGCAGAAATGATATTATACCTCCTATCCAGGTGCAGCTGCACAGCCACTGCCTGAAAGGAGGTATCTAAAGAGAAAGGAAGAACGGAGACATCATGCCGGGTGTAAACCGCGCATCCCCCAGCCCGGCCATCCCGCGGTGGTGGGGTCGCAAGACCCTTATACCCCGGGAGGGCAGGCAGGGAGCACGCGCCTAGCATGGTCTCCTGCAAAAAAAATAGCTAACGGGGAACGGGACGAGGCGAGCCTCCGCAGCTCCTCCCAGTTGGCCCGGAGTCCACGGCAATTCCATTGAAGGAATATGCCCTCCAGGCCTAGCTCGGAGGAGACGCGGGGGCCCTCCTCGAACTGAAGACCCTCACGGGAATGGCCGTACGCTTCCCGGGGGCAGAAGCCCGGGCGCTGTTGTCCGGACAAAGCGCTGTCGCCTTCGAGGACTTATTGGGGGAGCTTGGGCTCGCCATTCAAGTCTTTTCTTCCCTCCGCCTCGAAACCTTAGGCGGGCGTTGCGGCTTCCGAGGCGGGGGCCCCTCTTTTCGAGGAACCACCGTCTCCGAGCCACTCGTTCCACCTCGGGGCGTGGTTAAATGAGCCGAAGCTCCTTTGTTGCTGTCCTCCTTTCGGGGGACAGCTTTAGGAACCCCTGAAGATGGCCTAGCGACCATCTTCAGGGGTGTTGCCTCCTGTGAGGCTAACGACTCGGTGGAGGCGCGTGGCCGTTTCGCCTTGCGGGAAACGGTCACGCTGGGGGAAGAGGGGGGAGCCCTGGTTTTAGCCTGGGCTGGGTATGAACCCTTTTTGCCGCCAGCTTTACCAGGGGAGCCCCCGAGTTGGGTAGAGCCAGCAGAAGGGCTCCGAATGGGCGCGGAAACAACCGTGCTCGTTGGCCTGGATGGGCCAGGAGCAGAGGGTGCCTTTCGAACTACTGAGGCATATGACGTCCCAGGCAGAGCTGGGCGCGCCAGGACCAAGTCCTTAGCCTCGCAGAATGAGAGTCTATCCTGGGCCTGAACGGCCAAGATTTCTTTCTCCAGGAGATATGCACCACATTGCTTCGAAGAAGCAGGGTGCGGCTCTCCGCAATTGACACACTTGGCCACACACGATTTGGACTTATCGTGTGCGACCTTGGAGCAATTTACACAGACTTCGGTTGACCCCGACTTTGCACGTCTACATGAGCGATTCGTATGGCCGAAGCGGTGACAGTAATAGCACCGCCGCGGCAGTGGCACGAATGCCTTCACGCGGTAGCGACTCCCGACTCAGGGAGCTTGTCACAGTCGAACGTGACGAAGAGTGTAGGGGTGGGTCTCGAAGCCCCTCCCTGTTTTCTCATCACACGTTCGACCTTGACCGCCCCATGGTCGGCCAGCTCTAGGGTGATGTCCTCAATGGAGTAGTCAACGAGTTCCATCGCATAAACTACTCCTTTCACAAAGTTCATGGTAGAGTGCGGCGTCACACTCACCCGTGTGCCATGAAGTGTCCGAAGAGCACTTATCTTGGCCGCCTCGGCGAGATTCGCCAGAAGGCTGCCGTCCGAGAAACGGGTCACCTTCGGGTCTCTACCAATTGCACTAGCTAATCCTCTCCTCTGATGGATCATGTTGCCCTTGGACAACATGGTGCCATCAGTGGAGCGAATAACGAGGAAGCGTTTGGAGCCAGCGGGCTCGAAAACGCCAGGTAACCTCTGAATCAGGGGCCCCGATGTCATCGAGGCTCCGCCCTGTGCACTCTTGGTGTTAGTCTTGGTGTGGGGCTCCGCACACGAGGGGGTAGAGGGGCCGGATGTACCGATCTTGGCTTGGTCGCCTACCAAAGTGGTAGCAGACCCATCCGTCCCCGCAGCCCCCGCGGATGGAGAGGAGCCCCGAGTCTTTTTCGTCTTTTTAGTCTTCTTTGTCTTTTTCTTTTTTGGAGAGGAGGGCGGGGAATGAACCCGTTTTTCATCTCCGCCGGCAGAAGCCCCTAGGCCAGATGGACCGGCCTCAGCCAGGTCCCTCTCCGAAATGGAGAAGGTCCTGGTTGTCGTAGGGGCACCTGTCGGAGGAGATCCCTCCCCTCCTTTTACTGCCTCGGAGCCCTCAGCCATTTGAAGAGGACCTTGCATAGGGGCGGATTCGGGTTCGCTGCTTAGCGCCGAGCCCGAATTCCCCCCAATGGAAGGCCCTACCGTCTGAGGCTGGGTCTCCTCAAGGACCATGTTTATCACAGGAGGGGCCTCCATTTGGCCATCCCCTCCCAGGACATCGCAGGTCCCCTTGGCAGTGTCGCCAGTCTTGTGTGTGGAGGCACAGGCCTTGACCCCAGCAAGGTTTAAATTTCTTGCCAGCAGGTCTTTTGAGGAAAGCGACCGAAGGGGCCTGGCTTCCCTCTCCCCCCTAAGGGGGTTTGCCCTACCGAGCCGCTTGCACGAGGGGCGGTCGGCAATGGGCTGCCTGCTGGCTTTCTTGGCAGTCCCCTTAGAAAGCAAAGAAGGGACTGCCGCTGGAGATAGGGAGGTGCCCGAAAGCACCTCCAGAGAAGGGGGTGAGGGGGAGACCCCTACACCCGTAGGCGTAGGAGAGGAGTAAGCCTCCTCTCCGGTTAAAGAATTATGGAGGGTCCCTTGCGCAAGCACAAGGGGGGGGGACCTCCATTTTTGGGTGGAGTTGCCCGAGGGCGGCTCCGTTGATTTTCTTGGGGAAGTTGGGGGTTGGGCTTTTTGGGTTTTTTTGTCATACATGGGCATGGTGACCCTCTTTTTAATACGGGACGCAATAGCTCATCACCTCTCGCAGTTGCCTGCACTGCGAGAGGTGTTTACAAGCCCGGCAGAGCCAGGCGCCGCCATTCGGGACCACCCCTCCCGCCTGGTTGCCTGGCAGTCCTTCGGCATGGCGGCTCCACCTTGAACACGGCGTAAAAAATATAGGTTGTGAAGAGGAGAGGAAAAGGGATGTGAGGAAGGTATGGGTGGGGATGAAGCAGGTTGTTAAAAAAAACCCATCCCGAACCGGAGCTGAGGGGTCAGGGAACAATGTCCCCTCCCCCCCCCCAGCCCCGATCCGGGGTGGTTGGCTTGAGAAGAAGGTCAGCATTCTACCCTGTGAAATTAGAGGCTGACCAGAGAAAGTTGTGGGAGAGGTTGTATGAAAAGCGACGAGGTAGGGGAGAAATCGGGCTATCTGAAGGAAGGAAGAGAGGCTAAGCTGGGGCCGGACGGAGCGCTGGATCCCGTCAGCACGGCGGCCAGGATGGCAAATCACCGCGCCCCTTACGGGGAACTATATTCAATAACAACCATAAATAATAAACAGCCGTATCAAGGATATACAAAAAATATAGAAATAGGAATAAAACAGAGATTCAATGTGCTAAATTGCACAACTGAAAAATAATGTTCTGCGAGCTTTCATGTCCTCACCATAAATGAACCACACACGTACACACAAATTTGGTCTTGATGTCTGGATGCTGTCCGATTCCGGTGAACACCAGGACAGGGGTCAGGGCGGCTTGTGTTGCCCCCGAAATATGATCGAGACATACTCTGAAGGACAATATAGTGGTCGCTCTCGGTAGTAGGTGCTCGCCCCCCGCCCCCCACCAGCAAGTCCGTTACTCCTCTTTCAAGATGCTGCCCTGGGCAGCTCCTAATACCTAAATCCGCCCTCGATTATGACATATACCAAAAATCCAGTCGCGTACAGGGAAAGGGAGGACGGCGTTGGACTTTTAGGACTATGCGTCCACCTCTTACCGCCGTGCAATCTATCCCAGCTGTTGAGCCTGCAACCTTGATGTTGGTCAATCAGATTACCTTTCCGCTGGTTGCCCTTCTTCATACTGTATAGCTGGCCCTTATGCTTACTCAGATGACTCTGATGATAACCCTGCTAGTGTCACTCTTGCTGTTGCAAGTCCTCCTAGTTATGCTCTTCCTTCTATATACACTGCACGGCGACGACGCCAAGATAAGGCTGAGGACCTGCTTTAAAATTCCCAATGACAACAGTGAAAGTAAATCAGACGTTATGTGTCACAAGGAACCGAAGGTCTCCGTAATACCACAAACAACAGCAAGGAACATTATTCCACCATTCAAACCCGATCCCAGCCAAGCAGCCTCTCACATTACCATTCCAGCCGCTAACGTAGTGGCCTGAAAAGCGAAGAGCGCCCGATAGCATAGGTTCGAACCACACCTATTATTTCACTTTCTTTAATGGGTAAAAGAGTTTATATATTATTTTAGTCCGTTTGTTATATCTCTCTCCCTTCTTTTTTAATATATATGATCCTAGTTTGGTCTTATAAAAATACAAAGTCGCCTGTGTGTCATTTTTCTTTATTTTTTTAAGGGTTACCGAGTGTATATATATATATATATATATATATATTAAGAAAAATTATTGCAATAACGCAATTAATATATATATGTGTGTGTAAAATAAACTAGCAAAATAGTGAATAAGAATTGTCTTACCAAATAACTTCAAGAGTAAGTACCTGTTAACAGCTTTTCATTATCTGTGGAAATAGGGGGCTCACACAAGAGCTGGACTGCAGCTCGGCCATATGTTTACAAAGGAACTTACACGAGCCAACCACTACACCAACCACAACATCACCACCGACAAATAGTTCATATATGTGCTACTAAAACACGATCTTCTTTATAACTGTAGCATCAACTGGCGGGAAAAGGGAAGGTGAATAAGAAGGAAGTACCATATACGGTGAAAGATAAGATGACCCGCATGCCAGGTAGAACCATCCTCCTCTTCAACAAGGACATAGGCTCGTGTCTTCCTGAATGAAAATGGAAAGCCAGAGATTCTTCAGTTTTATAATGAGACAAAAGGAGTAGTCGACAGGTGTGACCAATTGCGTGCCGCGTACAGATTTGTAGTAGGAAAACGAAAGGGTAGCCGTTGCCCCTTTTTTGGCATTATAAATACAACTATTATTAATTCCTGGCATATATACAAGGAGAAAGTTGGCAGGGAAGGAGATATCCAGATGAAAAATGAGAACAAACACTCGCAAATTAACCTTACAACTGATCAAGCTCTCAGCTGAGAACTGCCTAAACGCATCTACTTAACAGAGTTAAATCATCAGCAAACTGTGCTTGTTCAACCCATCTGTCATGGGTGATTTTGCAAAACCGCAGAAGCAGAAATGAGGGAGCCCATGGTCCGATGTTACAAGTGTCCTTCGAATGCTGACAGGAAGATCCGCTTGAACTAACATGGATGTTGTTTACCTCTCTGCCCGAGCCACTACTACCCATACTCTCTGCTACTACGCATGAGGCTGAGAGAAGTGTCAACGAGGTTGGGTACTAAAAAACAAACCTTTGTTCCTGCCTACATTCCCTACAGTTTGCGTGGCTACTGTGTGGTGGTGACCCCTAGCAACTGAACTGCATGTGGGTCTGGGGTGTTATAATGTTCAAAGAATATACCTAAAACTATTATTTTTATTGTAATAGTCTTCATATGTCACTTAACACTCATTACAAGTGTATGATGGGCTAAAATCTCATTATAATGAATAATCTTGATAATAATAATAATAATAATAATCCATTTTTCGTGTACTGAAAAGGGATGTTGTTTCATCTCTCTTCCCTACAGTTTGCGCATGGACTGGATACTGGAGACCCTGTGAGAGCAGAAGCAGCATAGCTTGGAAGGGTTTAGATAAGTTTGATTGAAATTGATTTAGCCGGCGGGAGGTGGTGATGGGGTGGGCATTTTTAAAACTTCTCAAATGTTATATATTTTTTTATTTTTTGCTTTTATACTATTTTGTATAAATTCAGTAGGAACCTTATTTTCATGAGTTAAAAGTCAATATTAGCGTTAGTAATAGTAAGGTGCATTAGTTTTAGTGTGTAAGCGTTAATTTGAATAAATATGCATAGCTACAAATTTTCCTATTTTCCAATATCTGGTAAAATATGCCCATGTTCAGTGTTTGTGTGACTCAATCATATGTTCAGTGTTCTAGGGTTAAGTTAGAGCCTAAATTGATGAGCTCCACTGGTCAACTCTCGCAGTATCAACTCGTTTTAACAAATGATGTCATGAGAGCAACTTATAGTAGGTATTAACCATAGACTGTCCTATTTTGAGCTTTGATTTTCTTTCTGTTTACGACCTCTTGATTGACTATCAGTTTAGCAAGATTGTTGAATGCACCACCTCTCTAACCCTCTGTAGTTCATGTTCACCTTATCAAAGATCTCTCCTCTCTGTCCGTCTTTCATCGGCTGAAACCCACTTTCAACCCTCCTCCGGGAGTTTTGTGCCTTTCCTTTCCACCCTCTAAAAAAATGCGATCAAACACAAAGTAGTTTACCAGATAGATACGACAGTAGGTCGTGCTTTCGCTCATCCTGAACATCTAGCCCCAGAAAGACTTTCTGCAATACATGAGGATTCGAAAATATGCTAGAGGGTGGCATTGCCTGACCGGCAACGTTTTCTTGGGTCTCCATTCCACGTAGTGCCGAAGTTTGCATTTGATGATTTCAGAGCTGCAGATGATAAAAGAGATTTAAAATATCATACTGTAGCGAAGCAAGATTGGTAGCTCAGATAATGTTCCCGAATACGCCCCCTTTCTATGAAGTGTCTGTTTAGCATAGTGAAATAGGCAGTGGACGGCTTATAAGCTTTGTTTGACTGAATCTTTGGGAGGAGGGGGAAGGGGGTGTCACTACGCCTCGCGTACACTGGTCCAAGCAACGGAGGCAAGATGTTCGAAACTCACTGCACGATTCCGTTCGTTCTTTTATTTTCCATCTCCCTTGTTTCTACATCCTTCAATCTGCAGGACTGTCCCGGGTAGGTATCTCTTACCATATTTATTTGATTTCACCTATTCTTGCTTCGTTTGTTCCTTCTCCTTTCGCCTCAATCAGATTTGTTTTCAACCAGATGAATGTTCACCCAGAGGATTCCGTAACACCTACTATCACTACTCCTTTCGGTTTTTCGAGAGGCATCCAAAACATTTGTAACAGTGACCAGACCCTGCAAGGGTTCATGAACCATATTCTGTGAGATCTTCTATTTATACGAGGGATCTTCAAAAATTCATAGAAGGTGTAATTAAATGTAAACAAAAAGTCGAAATTTTATTTTTCAATATAAGCTCCATTGAAGTTAAAACAATGTTGCGAGAAATAAGACCATTCATTTAAACCATTTCTATAAATTTGAGGTCTTTATGAATTAAACCAAGTTAAAACAGCCCTTTTAACATCACCAACAGCAGAAAAACGAGCAAAATTTATACTTTTTTAAGGGTTGGAAACAAAAGAAATGGATGGGGCTAGGTCATAACTGTACCGGTGTCTCGTGTCTCTTTGTCTCTAAGACACATACACTCTCTTTCTCTTAAACTCTAACTCTCCGCCATATCCCACGAGCATTGCTATTGAAAGATATTAACATTTACCAATTCTCCATCAGCTTGAACGCGCTGGATGTTAGAGAGATTGGGCGGAAACTGGCGGGTGTAGAGAGATCTCTCCCCGGTTTGCGAAAAACGAGCAAGATAGAGATTAGCCAGGAATCTGGGAGGATACCTTCTATCCAGATCCTGTTAAACAAATCTAACAGAAAGGCCATGCCTCGCTCATCCAGGTGTCAAGGCATGGCGTACGGGACATCGTCTGGACCAGGGACGGTGTCCGCGTACGAAGCGAGACCGGAATGCAACTCACTCAGAGTAAACCTGTGGTTGAAAGGTTACCCGATCTGGAGGTAAAGTCCAGTCGGTGGCCTTCGGTGACATCACGAGCCCAGTGAATGCTGGTGGAGCAGCATCCCGGCTAGAGAATGCGGAGAAAGCGGTCTCGAAGGATTCCGCTACGGACGCCGGGTCCAGGATTGCGGTCTCATTCTCCTGGAGAACAAAGAACGTGAAGGGGTCCTGTAAGAACTTGCACCGAATCCTTTTGACTCGCTTCCACACCTCTGCTAGAGGGGTCTTCCCGTTAAGTGAAGGCACGTATGCCCACCAAAAAGAGCGGTGTGCGTGCTTTGAAATATACAGGAACCTACCGCTAGCTCGACGAAATTCACCGACAGTGAAATCGTTCGCCATCACTTATAGCGCATGTAGGCATAACGATTCTGTTTGAGACCCGTCTTACACTCAGCTGACCATCACGGGAGTGGTCGGCGTGCAAAACGGCCAGACGTCCTAGGAATATTAGTCAGGCCTACGGCGATGCGGTTGCCGGAGAAGAACTCAACGGCCTCATCTACCGACCTAAACTCCTTCACTGAGACAGAAATCATTCATTTCCTGAAATGCGGACCACCGCGTTCACGCTAAGCACCGCCGGGGCTGGCTCTCTGGATGCAACGGCCCCGAAAATGATATTGGAATGGGAAAAGGATAAATACTATGGAGGTCATTGATCACCCCCTACCCCAAATCACGCTGTGCATCAGGAGCGCACAAAGATAGATAAGGCAGGAAAATGAGGTGGTTCTCGGGCAGTGATGCGTAAACTCATCCACATATAGGACATCTATCTCAGGCTCGTTGGTTAAGTCGGAAAGGACTTGACCACTGGGATTAATCAAGGAGTCTCCCCAGAGGGGCTGCCTACCGTTTAGATCTCCGAGCAAGAGAAAGTTCATCGTTAACCGTGCCATCACATGGAGGAAGTCCCCCGTGTCGAAGTCGGCTGACGGTGGAATGTATGAGGAAATAACAGCACACCTCCTATCCAAGTGTAGCTGCACAACTACTGCAAGAAAGGAGGTATCTAAATCGAAGAGAAGAACGAAGACATCATGGCGGGTGTAAATCGCGCATCCTCCTGCCCGGCCGCCATCCCGTGGTGGTGGGGTCGCAAAACCCTTATACCCCGGGAGGGTGGGGAGGGGGCACGCGTCCAGCATGGTCTCCTGCAAAAATATAGCTAACAGGGGACGGGACCTAACGAGCCTCCGCAGCTCCTCCCAGCTGTCCTGGGTTCCGCGGCAATTCCAATGAAGGAATATGCCCTCCAGGCCTAGCTCAGAGGAGACGCGGGGCCCTCTTCGAAGACAAGACTCTCACGAGAATGGCTGTGCACTTCTCAGAGGCAGAACTCCGGGCGCTGCTGGCCGGAAAAGGCGCTGAAGGCACTGTTGCCTCAGAGGAATTATCGGGGGAGGTCGGGCTTGCCATGTGATTCTTTTCCTGCCACCTCCTCGAAACCATCGGCGAGAGGGGCGGTTTCGGAGGCGGGGGTCCCTCTTTTGGATGACCCACCGTCTCCGAGCCACCCAGCCTACCACTGGGTGTTTGGCGAAGGAGCCGAGGCGACTTTAATGCTGTCCTCCTTTCGGGGGGCAGCTTTAGGAACACGGGAAGATGGCCTCACGACCAACTTCAGGGGTGTTGCCTCCTTGAGTCTGAAGAATCGGGAAACAGTCCAGCTTGGGGAAGGGAGGGGAGACCTGGTTTTAGCCGAGAATGGGTTTGAACACTTTGTGGCGTCAACTTTACCAGGGGAGCGCTTAGTGTGGGTAGAACCCGCAGAAGGTTTCCTAATGGGCGCAGAAACGATCGTGCTCGTAGGCCTTTAGGGGCCAGAAGCAGAGGGTGTCTTTCTTAACATTGAGGCATAGGAGGTCCCAGGACGTGCCGGGAGCGCCAGGTCCAAGTCTTTAGCCTCGCGAAATGAGAGGCCATCCTGAACCTGAACGGCCAGGATTTCTTTCTCTAGGAAATACGCATCACACTTCTTCGAATAAGTGGGGTGCGGCTCTCCGTAATTGACACACTTAGCCACACACAATTTGGGCTTATCGCGTGTGGCCTTGAAGCAACTTACACAGACTTAGGGTAACCCCGACTTTGCGCGTCTACAGGAGCTATTAGTAGGGCCGAAGAGGTGACAGTATTAACACTTCCGCGGCAGTGGCACGAATGCCTCCAAGTGGTAGCGCTACCGATACCAACCGACTCACTCGCACCGAATTCAGGGAGCTTGTCACAGTCGAACGTGACGAAGAGTGTAGTTATGGATCTCGAGGCGCCTCCGTGTTTTCTCATCACACTTTCGACCTTAACCACCCCATAGTAGGTCAGTTCTAAGGTAATGTCATCTATGGAGTAGTCCACGAGTTCCCTCGTATAAACTACTCCTTTCACGAAGTTCGTGTTAGAGTACAGCGTCACACTCACAGGCGCGACATCTAGTGTCTTCTGGGCACTAATCACGGCCTCCTAGAAGGGATTCGACGTTTTCGCCAAAACGCTCCCGTCCGAGAATCGGGTCACCTTCGGCTCTCTACCAAACACATTAGACAAAATGTTGCCATCAGTGGAGCAAACAACAAGGAAGCGTTTGAAGTCAGCGGGCTCGAAAACGCCAGGTAGCCTCTGAATGTGGGGCCCAAACCTAATCCACTCTGCGCAGGTCTGGTCTTCGTTTGGGACTCTCCACCCGGGCAAGCAACGGTCCCAGACGTGGCGATCTTCACTTGGTCGCTTACCGAAACGGTAGCAGACCCGTCCTTACCCGCGGCCCCGTAGTCTTTTTCGTCTTTTTTCCTTTTTTGGGTAGGAGAGCGGCGAATGAACCCCCTTCTCTCCTCCGCCGGCAGGAGCCCCTATTTCAGATTGGCCGGCCTCGGCAAGATCCTTCGCTGAATTCGAGAAGGTCTTGCCTATCATATGAGAAACAGCAGGGGGAGGAGATCCCTCCTCTCTTTGTGAGGCCTCGGGGACCCGAGCCGTATGAAGAGGAGCTTACATAGGGGCCAACACGGGTTCTGTGCTTGGCAACGATCCTGGCAGGAAGATCCTACTGTCTGAGGCGGGGCCCCCGCCGAGACATCACAGATCTCATTCGAGGTACCTTTTTTACCTAATGACGGCGGTGAACCAGCATCTGTCGAGGAAGAGAGTGGGGGTACGTACAGTGACCTCTTGTAGTCTCTTAGCGCACGAGTGCAGGATGTTAGGGGGCAACGACCAACGGACCCTGCCATTCTTTGACCCCCTGATGAGGTTGGCCCTATCGATGTGCTCAAACTTGGAGCAGTCAATTTTCAGCCGCCTGTGAAAGAAAAGGAGGGACTGCCGCTGGAAAGAGGGAGTCCCCTACACCCGTAGGCACAGGAGAGGAGTATGCCTCCTCTCTGGTAAAAGAAATTTGGAGGGTCCTCTGAGAAGGCATAGGGGAGGGGGACCTCTATTTTTTTTAGGGGAGCTGCCCGAGGGCTACTCAGACGATGGTCGATGGAAAGGTATAGAGTGAGTATTTTTAAAATTCATCATTCTGCTCGGTGACCTTTTTTTAGCACTGGACGCAAACGCCCATCAACACACACATTAGCCCGCTCTGCGAGGGGTGAACTCGGGGCAGGCAGTGAGAGAAAGGGGATGTGAGGAAGGTGAGGTTGGGAGTTAAGCAGGTTGTTAAAAACTCACCTCACGAAACCGGTGCTCAGGGTGAGGAAACTGGAAGCGGCCCCTTAAAATCAATTAAAAGACGTTGGAAAAACGTTTAAGGAAACGGGGTTTAATTTTAGCACATACCTGACAATCAGCAGTAATACTGCGGATTTCATCGATGGAGTAAGGGAGGTTTTTAACACGAACATAATGTAGCATTCGCTGTACTCCAGGATGAATGAGACACTCATGAAGTGATTTTAAACTTGTAATATCCGAAGGGGCGTTACAATACGAACGTGATAGTGTATCAGCAACATTTTCGTGACCCGGACGATGATGAATATGTAATTCTATACAGCAGCGCATGATCTTATCATTCTTGATTTTACCTTTTACATTGGTATCAAACATAAATGACACAGCTCCTTGATCAGTCGTTACGTCAAAATGTATACCAGCCCCAAAAGGTTTCCATTTACGTATGCTCTCTACCACCACATACGCTTCTTTTTCAACGATGTGGTGTCTCTTTTCAATGAACGTGAGAAGAAAGCCACTGGTCATCCGCACTGTGATAAGGGGCACCGATTGCATTATCTGATGCATCCGTTTCTATGGAAAAGGGAGCGTCTTCATCAATAACTTTTACTGAAGATTTGGCACTGTCATTCTTTAAAGTTTCAAATGCTTGAATAACATTTGAATAGCCTAAAGAGATAAAGGAAATCTGCAGCAATCTACAAGAGGCCGAGGCCGTACTTTCTCTGAATAGTTGCGAACCCACTTAGCGTAGTATGCAAATAAACCCGAACAACGCTGCCAGGATTTTTTACTAGCCGGTACGGGTAATTCTAACAAAGGAATCATTCGTTCAGCATCGAGTTTCAAATTGTTGTCAGAAACTTGGTAATGCATGATAAAGAAAATTTAGATTTATCAGAATTCAGGGAGAGATTGTATTTAGAAGAAGCATCCATGAAACGCTTTAGATTGCTGTCATGTTCTTCTTTCGTTTTTCGGCAGACTGTTATGTCGTCGAGATAGGCATTGGTGTTACATAGTTTGTTATCGGTTATAAACTGATTCATAAATCGTTAAAAAGCCGAAACCCTATTTCTAACTCCCAAAGGTATGCGCCTGAATTGATAAAGACTCTTAGTGGCCTGAAAAGCAGTGTAAGGTCGGTCCTCTGAGCATATTTCTATCTGATGATATGCATCGGATAAATCAATAACGCTGAAATAGTGATTCTTAGCGATATTTGCAACTATATCCTCAATCCTGGGTAGCGGGTAAGCGTCTAAAGGGGTGACTTATTTATTGTTCTAGAAAAGTCTACCAACATTCGTTTTTTCTTATTTACGTTTAATGTCACCTCCACTTGTGCGCTTCAAGGAACATTACTATGTTCAATAATCCCCTCACGAAGTAGACATTTAACCTCATTTTCAATTTAATCAGCATCTTCGAAACTGTAATGGCGAGACTTGGTAGCAATCGGAGTGCAATCTGAGGATAAGTTTCTGAACAGTTTAACTGGGAAAATATTAGTTTAATCAGAGGAGTTTTTTAGAGGTAAGAGAAAGGGACATTAGAAGAAGACTAGAATCAAAGAGAGCAGAGGGCGACACAATGAAGGCAATCCTTTACCTAGAAGACAGAGAAAACGCCAGGGGAAAAAAGTTTGAAATTCCTGGCCGGGACTCGAAC
>CAXAKS010000112.1:0-56983 GCA_963969495.1 Ceratothoa steindachneri | reverse complement strand
ATACGAGCTTTTGTATGATTCGTCTCAGCCTGGCTTGGCTTCGAGGCTTTAATGAGATAGCACATTTTTTCATTAGTCACTATTCAAAACCTTTCGTTCAAATTCGCATTTTTGGTTTTGTATATCATTTTATTGCAAATTTTATGCACTTTTCATGTTATATTTTTTTTTTTAGCAACATTACTAGAACATAGTGTAAATTAAGATAGTGCAAAATTGTATACATTCGGGGAAAATCTTTCTTAGATATTTAAAGTTAATTTGTAAAAAAAACTACACCATTGACTTTAATATCATTTTATTGCAAATTTGATGCACTTTTTATACTATGTATTTTGTTTTAGCAATATGAGTAGAACATAGTGATAATTATGATAATGTAAATTTTGTTCTTTCGTGGAAATTTTCTGTAGATATTTAAAGTTAATTTGTTAACAAAACGCTAAACTATAGCATGCAATTGTAAATATTTGCTAAAAAAAGACGGTGCTTTAGAACTCGTTTATATTCTAGCATCATTCTAATATAGATTGAAGTAAATTCCAGAACATTCAGAACACCACTACTATCCACCTAATACAACCTTTTCCAACTGAGAACAAAACCTATAGTTAGTTGACCTTGTCCGAAAAATATATGTTTTAGTCAACCATTAACGCAAATTTTAATGGAACTTAAGAAAACTGATTTCAAATTATTACTAAGTCATATGTGCATCATTTGCTCGTGAATTGAGTTCTAATGCTTAAATTTAGTAATTCTATAGCCATTAATATGATATCAGGTTTCAAGGGTAGGTGGGTCTGAAAGAACTGCCTGTATCTCGAAAACGACGCCGTAGGTTATTATGATTTTAGCACGAATATAAGGACTTTTAATGTGTTTTAATTTCATATATAATAACTTAATGTAGTAAAAAATTGAAAAAATGAATGTGGTGTCTGCTTAAGAGATGAAACGGTGGAAGGATGGTTAACCTGTAATAGTAGGACTAACCGGAAGGAGTATTCGTGCCAAAAGAAATTTACCGAAACAAAAGATGGGCCACTTAACTGGGGCTCAGATCCTTCGGTAAAATTCTAGTCTTCAGCTCGTCGAGGAAAGAGAGGGCGATAGAGAATGACGTATTTCGTTGTTAAATGCAGGCCTATACTGTCGAGGCCCTGTTAGGACCAACAATATATAGGGACCAGCTAGATCTGTTACCGCCTCCGTGAGGAAGGTGGGGCGTGACGAAATCTGTCCCCAAACAAACACGGCGCTTGAGGGATGGGAAATACTCCCGCGCAGTTTCCTTGATAACAGTTTGGGAGACGACAGAAGCGCGCGTGTGAGATTCCAATCTCTCGTTTATCGCGGCAAGCGGTGCAATATTCTGACTCTTCTCGCGGTGCTCGCCCACGTGGGCTAACATAGAGCCTGACCTCGTGGTTTCAACGAGCCACATGGTAGCAAGGAGGCTCTATTCTTGACATCATCATCACTAACTCTCTTATTTAGGATGGGATTTTTTTGAGTTTTTGAATAATAATTTCATCTTAGTTTGGTTATGACTTTTTTATAAGTATCGCAATTTTGTAAATTTATAAAAATTTACCCATGGCTGTATTTTTTAGATTTTAAATTTTAATCTTAATAGGGAAGCCATTGCCTGGTATATATATATATATATATATATATATATATATATATATATATATATATATATATATATATATATATATATATTTCTTTTCCGAGGAGTGAAAGAAAGTCGTCGTCAGAAGTTTAGCTAAACACTTTGGAACAAGACAAAGAAGATGAGCAATCTGAGCCGTCAGATGCAGAGGTTTATGATACAAGCCGTTCTTCAACACTAGATGAGTCTCAGGAAAATAGTGCCACTGTGTAGGAAGACCATCATGAAACCTCTACGACAGAAAAGGAGGGGTATAGATATATTTGAATTTGTGTGGACAAAGGACACTATAAACATTCTGCCTAATTACTCAATACCCAACAATAACTTTGCCTGTAAAAAGGGCTTCATAATAGTTGGATATCTTCCTCAAACTATTCCCCAGGAGCATTTTCATGCAAATAGCACATTATACTAATGCGAGTCTTGATATTTTGGTTGACACAAAAAAAAACTATTCAGCACACATATTAATGGTAATTATTTGATGCATACTATGGATTTATTATAATTGAATACATGTTACGAGAATATACTCGTCACGTTACCCCTCATTAGAAAATGAGAAAATAAAAGACTCTATCTTGAAGATGTAGCGAGAAGTTTGAAAAAACTTTCCTTGCTGCATGAAAAAACAGCTCCTTTCAGTGAATAGATGAAAGCATAACAAAGTTCCAGGGACGTTCCAGCCTGAAACAGTACACGCTGATGAAACCAGTGAAACGCGAAATTAAAACATGGGCGAGATCAGATTTAAATACACGCTATGTATACGAATTCAATATTTATCAAAGAAAAGAAACATAAACTTTGGAAGGAACCTTTGGTGAAATAGTTATCTCCAAACTTTGAGAAACAATAAGGGCACCGAAGTATAATTATGTTTTGATAGATTTTTTACATCTGTTAGACTTATATCTTCTCTCACAAATTCAACAACTTGGACTCGTATGCAAAATAGAAAGAATCTTCCCAAATTCCATGGCAACTTTCAACGGGGAGAGTGAGAAAAGTTGGTTTGTGACGAAGGCATTTTGGCCGCTCTCTGGTGAGACACTAAGCCTGTCCTAATTTTGAGCAATTGTAATAATGCAGAAATAAATGTGATTCAAAGAAAAATGAAAGATGGAACGAAAAAAAATTAGGAATGCAAAGAAGCTTTTGTATTCTACAACTAATTTAGGGACTGGGTAGACATCGGTGATCAGATGATATCTTTGTATGATTTCAACCGAAAGAGCAAGAAATGGTGGATCGAAGAGATTTTAGGCTTTTTATGACATATGTATACAATACATACATCATTTACAGTGAAATCAACCGCAAGAAGTAGCCTTTCATCGACTTCTCAGTAACATTAACAGAATCTTTGATTGATGAAGGCAGAAAGAGTATGTCAAAAAAGATTGCGAAAGTTGGGAAGGCCTTCCAATACATCAAAGTGGTTTTAGATTGTTAACCTTATACTGCGAAGAGAAGAACCCCCTAGAAGATTCAGCAAATGTACCTCTAGAAAGGTAAAAGAGAGAATAAGATACCTTTGCAAAGCATGCCAAGTCACAGTCTACCATAGGTGAATAGCAGAGTAAAAGTATGTTATCAAAGGCGTGTTATTTCATTGACATATCATAAAAAGTTGCTGGTTTCATTACTAAGTTTGATTTACTTACAAGTCCCTCAAAATTATTATTTCACTGAAAATTTTTAAAAATATTAACATTAAAGGAAATTTTGTTGATTTTGAATTACTTATTAACAAAGGGGTATTATTCTATCCACATATTATAGCAGGTTGAACTTTATTTTTTCATTATATAGTTTCAATTATAATAAAAGGAATACCTGTAATGAAAAATTGTTAACTTTCAATTGCCTATCCAAAGCATGTTATTTTATTTGCATATTAGAAAATCATCTTCATTTTATAGTAATATTTACTTTAAAAAAAGTTTCTTTCATTAGTTTCTTTGTACTCGCAATAAATGGATTACCTGTTATTTTGTATTTCATTCAAATATCATCTATATTGTTATAGTAGTTCCCCCTCCATTATACTGACTGGGATCAAACAATCCTAATTCTAAATACACTACCACACTATTGGAATAAGTAGGTCCCGGCCTCTCAAAAAGACATACATACAAGAACATGAAATAAAGCTTTGAGAGATATTGGGCTTATTTATGCCTCCAAAATGTCATTAAAATCATTAGCATGTAAGAAAAAACCAGCTGTGCAAAAGTCAGGTCTAAAGGGTTATAGTGGGCCTCTTCCGCTGCTTATTCTAATAAGAGATCAGTTACCACCATTAGATCGACCTGAAGATAAATATGGTCTGACTGCATTTTGTATTATTGTGGAAATAAGAATTACAACCGAAATAAGAATTACAGCCTGAAAAGAGAGAAAATTATCACTACAACATCACTATAACTTCTCTTTCTACGCTATTTCCACTGAACTCGGATACAGGTTCACATTATTTTTTTACTATAATTACCACTGAACTAGGGTAAATGGTACCCAAACAAGGGTCTAGCGGGAAATCTAGCAGAGCAGTCGACCGACGTGCCCTCACTCTATAAGAGCGTTCGCTAGACTGAAGCTCCACAGACTTCCAACATCCTGCCTTGAGAGGGAGGGGGAGAAATGCGCATGACGTCACTAACCTTGGAAAAACTATACCCATTTTCAGTTCTCCAGGGTTAAGCATTCTCAGTGGACTTTTCACTAACCCAAAATTAGACTAGGAGGTAGAATCATCATACTCGTATCTAATCGAACTCCGTCAGATGTTTGAAGAATGCGTCGAAATTGCCTACCAAAATGCCAACGTTAATTTGAATAATTATAGATTTTCCTCACCTGCCATTTTTGGGCACTAAGTATGGAATATGACGTCGTTCATATGTCCGCCACGGCTTCGCTTGGTGGAACACAATCGGGAGGCCCAATTTTCGATGACTTTCTCGCTTAAATCTGGCTAAATTTGCTGGATGGTGGTCGTTATGTTGACTTTAACTGTTTAGAGATTATTCGAATAGTCCTGCGAATAAGTTAGCTCCAAAGAAAGAAGTCTAATGGCGTTAAATTGCATGATCTCGGCGGCCAGGCTTCGTCGCCGCCGCGCTAGATAACCCTGCCCTGAAAATCGCGGATGCAAAATGTCTATCGTGGCTTGCGCAGTGTGGCAAGTAGTCCCGTCCTGTTAGAACCACATGTCGTCATTATCCAATCAAGCATATAATCCAGTTGAGGCCAAGAAAAGTTGCTTATCATCGATCTGTAGGTCTTGGCGTTGATAGTTATGGCAATCTTATCTTCGTTCTCAAAAAAATACGGACCGATGATTCCATTAGACGAAAGTCCGCAACAAACATTGACTTTGTTGGGATGCAATTAGTGCTGGGGTATCTCATGTGGATTGCTTTCGTCCCAAATCCTACAATTTTGCTTGTTCACAAATCCATTCAATAAAAAATGGGCCTCGTCCCTGAAGATGACTTTTCGAGGGAAATTTAGGGCAACTTCCAACTGCTCTAAAGCCCAATCAGCGAACACACGGCGTTGTTTATTTCAATTTAGCTTAAGATCCTGGGTAAGTTGGATTTTGTACGGGTGCAGATGCAACTCCCTACGCATAATTCGCCAAACTGATGTCGCAAAAAGGCCAAGTTCTTGTGAACGACGAGAAATTGACTGCCTCAGATCTCCCCGTACACTCTCATTTACGGCAGCGATGTTTTCGGCAAACCTTGCGTTTCGGCGACGTACGGTTCTTGGCTGATTGTTGATCGATCCTTTTGCCTCGAATGGTGCCGCCAAGCGTCGAACAGTGGACTCTGTAGGACGATTGTGGCGAGGATAGAAATAACGTAATGCGGGGAACGTTTGTCGAACGGAGCACAGATTTTGATAATAAAATGTTATGATTTGCACACGTTAATTAACGCTATAACCCTCCATCCTGTCTTGCCAATTAATACTAAACAGTTCAAGGTGAGGGTGCCAGATCTCACTTTAAGAACATGGCCACTATCGCCTGACAAAGCTCGAGCGTCCTTGTTAAAAGACCGTTTCTAATCCATTCCCTTAATATTTTCCTTTTTTGTGATGCGAATTTATCTATCTTTCTATTTATTTTTAATTTATTCAATGCGAAGAAGGCGCTAACTAGGCATATGATCGCCGTGTCTGCAATCAGAGTGGGACTCACTTCCGACGACAAACAAAATCGCATCCAGCGAAGCCTTATATATTTCCCAGCCCGGAAACGAGCAATTTAGTATTCAACTAGGAAGCAGGGACTGCTCACGCGGTATCCAAGCAGTAATCACGAGGATTCATTGAAACCAGCCGAAGGATACAACGTGCTCCTTCATAAGCGACATTTTGTTTCTCTAAAGGATGCGCAGGCGAGAAACCAGTTGTTCAGAATTGCGCAGTCAAGAACGTAAGGACTCATTCTGGAATATGCCCTTCACCTACTGCCCTGCAACGATACTCCCTCGAACAACACTTAAGGCCCCCTCCCCTTCTTCAAAAATTGTAAACCTATTAGCGTTTTCAATTTCATATTTTATCAAGAGCAAAATCTTAACATACCCAATGAAAGGTAACGCCCAAAAAACTACGGTGACGTATTGACCAACTATCTGCACTAAGACATAATTAAGAGGTGCTGTCTAGTTTATTCTTCAGTAGAGCTCTTGTCACTTTCTCTTCTTCTATAAGATTTCGGCCTAGCCTTTCCCTTGAAATGACGTAAACTGAAGAATTTAGACCTGCTGTAGTGGAATGTGTGATTCCTGTGAATGAAATTGATTATCAAAGTGAAATAAGAATAATTGGTATGTAAATATAATTTTATATAAAAAATGTACCTATATGAGTATCCTATTGCTATATAGGACTGCTACATTAATTCAGAAATATATTATTAGTCCTTCATATTCAGAATTACATTGCAAAATGATGACTTTCAGTATTGAATCACCGGATTCAAAGGTAGAGGAGTGATTGGTCGCAACACATGAATTTGTTAAAGTTGCAGCAATCCTGCGATTCTTTGTTTCAAACCATTTCTTGCCAATTTGGTTAACATTTGGGGTCTGAATGTCGATCCTATACAGCGAACAAACCCTTTTTGTCTACATATACATTAACTCACGTAGGCACGGAAAGGAGATAACCTTTAAATTAGTATTTACCCCAATTAATTTTTAAGAAAATATATATTACTCATCTTACTACCGGACACTGGATTGCTTTGTATTTACACATTTTTCAATCTAAGTACGTACTTAGTTTATGATTTTTACAAGTGGGTACGAACTGAATTTTTACTTTAATCTGATATATACTGGAATTTTGAAGCTCTAATGTAGTCCAAATTAGTATATGATCATTGTGCACAAACGAATGGCGTGAGTTCATATGTCGATTTACTCCTAATAAAGCGTAGCTCTTCCTAAGTTACGATGTTGGACGCTGTGTCCGTAGGTAGAGACTGGGCAATGTTTGACCATGTTTGGTCCCCACCTACCTCCAGCTGTCGCGGTAGATCTTAGCTCACCTAGCTGCTTGCAGTAGTTCGATTAATAGAAAAGAGATGATCCTCTTTCCACCCTAATTCGACGATGCAAACGGAGGTGGCGTTCGCCAATCCTAATTCTTCTTGGGCTGTGATTATGCTTGGGGTTTGCAAATTCTTCTTCTCTAAGTGCTCGTTGTACAGGGTGTTCACAAAGTCTGGGTACATAGGAATTTTAATATTTGATTTATTTATGTTATTTTTCCTCCCCACATCGAATGATGGCTCTGTCTAAAGAAGAAAAAATCGAGTTGGTACTCTTAAGTGGACGAGAAGGATGGTCTTATTGCAAAATCGCCGATGAATTTAACCTTCAATACCCTAATCGCCAACCTATTTATTTTACTGCCATCGGGAAATTGGTCACGAAGTTTAAAGAAACAGGCAGTGTCTTGGACAAATCCCGTTCCGGGCGACCAAAGACTTTAGACGAAACGAAAGAGGTCGTCATGGCCAAGATTGATGCTAGCCCACAGAAATCACTTCGTCGGACATCCATGCAGTTGGGTGTTCCAAGGTCAACTATCTACAAAATCCTGGTAGAGCAGAAGTTCCATTCGTACAAATTACAGATATTGCATCACTTTAATGAATACGACCCCGATAGACGAAGGCAGATGTGCGAATGATTTTCAGATAAATTGGATGAAAATATCAATTTTACTAAAGACCTTTTGTTGTTCAGTGATGAAGCTTTGTTTTATGTTAATGGTAAAGTTAACAGACAGAATCTTCGATACTGGTCTCAAGACAATCCACATTGGATGGATCCATCCAAAGAGCAAGGCTGCCAAAAGGTGATGGTGTGGTGTGGTTTGTGGAAAGCTCATGTGCTAGGACCCTTCTTCTTTGATGAACATGTAACAGGTGAGACTTATCTGAACATGTTGAGAAACCAATTAATGCCTCAAATTGAGCACCTAGGCGAGGGACTTCTGGACTGGTTTCAGCTGGATGGAGCCCCTGCCCATTTTGAAACAAATGTTAGAGATTGGCTGAATGGCACTTTTCCTTACTGAATTGAAAGAAGAGGTCATGTGGAGTGGTCCCCTTGTTCACCAGACCTTTCTCCCCTTGATCTCTTTTTCTGGGGTATGTTAAAGAGAAAGTTTACTCAATGAAGATTGCAAATCAAAACCACTTGAGAAAACGCATTATCAGTCAGTGTGCTGAAATCGACGGCAATGTACACCTATTCAATCCAGTTCACCAGAATTTAGCAAGGCGCATCGAATTATGCATTGCAAATAATGGAAATCATATTGAAAATATAATTTCTTAAAATTATGATTAAATAAAATTGTTTTGTTCTAAAGGTATGTATTTATCCCCTATGTACTGAGACTTTGTGACACCCTGTATGTTGTGTGAATCTATAGTTCTTCTCGATCCCTCTTCTTTTTCAAGCGAAAATAGCTAACCACTTATGGGTTTAAGGGAGAAAAGAGGTGACCGGTGCTAAGGCCGATTCTTTCTTTTTGGTAGAGAAAATACGCCAGGCCTATTTTGTCTCCATTCTTCGAGCAGTCATCGTTCACAGAGTCTACCCACTTGCGAGACGAGCACTCTATGACTGGTGAGAAGGCCTACTTCTTCGGGCCTAGTTAACGTTGAGGCTTGATTTCTTGACGGATGGATGAGAGGAGGGTGTGATGGTAATAGTAATAAAAGGATTAAGGAAAGATGCTTTTACTTGTCGATGGTTGAGTGACTTTACAGATCTCCCCTTGACTGCCCCAAATTTTCTCCTCCGAAGATCTATAACTCCCCTGATTAAGGAGGCATGGCATCTTTTCTCTTCTCCAAGTTCGCCGGGGAGCTACCGATATAAAACTCTGTTATTAGCCTCTCCGCCAAAAAGTGGGCAGAGTTCAGAGGTGTCTGTGCTCCTCGATTATCTGTGGACATTCGTACACCAGGCTGGCAGTGCCTATCAAGAGAAGACTTCATTTTTCCATAGACACCTTTACGAAAACTTGACCGGCCAGCATTTTTCGGCTTCCTTAATTATCAACCATCAGCATCATTTCGTCCCGCAGATGCTACTTTGTGTAGGTATGTTTGCGTGTGCGTGTATCCGCATGGGAACTAGTTATTCGCTCGCCTTTCCTATGCCTTTTAAATAAATATACTTTTATGCTATAAGTATTTCTCTATTTTACACTGGTTTATTAGTTATTAATGTCCTATTATCTAATTATTTGATATATGTGTTCAATCTTAGGATTTCATAGATCCATTGAGCAACCATTTGTAGGTGTCATGTTACACCATTGTATTCTATATACTCCTCCTATATTATGCAAGGGGCTGCGGGATAGTCCGTTTGGGCTTTGCAGCATATTTTCTCGCCACTATTCATTCATATTATGTTGGAGGGGGGTGACTTAATCACCTACTGGAACGCAACCCGTTGAAGGACTGTTCGCAGAGATTAACGACCGACTAGGAGGTCAAACCTGAGGCGTTGTGTTTCAATTCCTTAATAATCAGACAGAGTGCATAATTGGTTTGCGAGATTTACTTGAATAGGCCGAGAATATTGTTCAACGTTAGTTAAAGATGAAACAACAAAAAAATATAATTTTATTTACAAAGACCAAAATAAGAATAACAGGCAAAAGGGAATTATTCAAATTAATATAGTCTCTTGATAATTATTATGAGGAGGGATTCTCAAGTAAAATTAATTGATTAATGTTACTAGACTCAGATCAAAAGGGGGAACTTGACGATAGTAATAATGGAGGGGGTTTCAGGCTTACGGGTTGGTGACTTCGAGGAAGGTCCTTCTTGCGATGAGGTGAGTGGGGAACGATACGATGAGGCAAGTGGGGCATGATCTGATGTGGCAAGTTGTGCACTGTCTGATGAGGCATGTGGGGCACGTTCCGAATGAGGCAGGTGGGACACGATCCAAATCAACCTTCCGATGAAGATAGCCAAACTTTAAAGAAAAAATGTGGGATTACTCGTAATTCCATTAGAAGAGGAAACTTCTTTTCCTCAAAGCCTATCGATGGAGATTTTAACCAGGTCGATTAACCGAAGTGAGACTGTTGCGCAAATTCTAAGGCTTGCCAATCAGTGAAGCTTCCAAATGAGTGAGGTAGAATCACGGCAGAGAAAACTTGCTGTCTGACGAACGCTCACGGGTCTTAAGACTTAAGGCGATGAGGATGGCCTTGAGGTGCGGGCTGGACGCCACGAACTACAGACCAACCCAATTATTTGTTTTGCCGATTCTGAGGGCGACGGGCGAATTTGGAGAAAGAAGTCACAATCTCCAGACATCTTTATTTGGAGGCAGTGTTGATTCATCATTTAGCAGCAAGGGGCGAGACAGAGCGGCTCTTTCAGGCCTCTTCACCGGGAAGGAGGAGGCTTGGGACGAGTTCGCAGGATTGGGGACTATTTCTCCAATGCGCTCAGGAGTCGAAAATTCGTGAATGTTCGAACAGGAAGTGACGTTATGCCTGGGGGGAGAAAATCGCACGTGGTCTTCAATAAATGGGTGGGAGTGGGGTTCAGATGTTGTTCTTTTACAATGGGGTTACCTCCTTGGGCTTGTTTACAATAGTGTATTACTTATTACATGTTGTCTTACCTAATTAGTTGATATGTGTGTTTAATCTTAGTATTTCATAGATCCATTTAACACATATTTGTGGAGTTTCCTCCTTGGGCCTATTTATCCTGCAATATGGGTGCCACGGGCCTACTTTCCTTGTACTTTGCGCGCCACATGTCTGACCCAGGTCGCTAGTTGCATCAGCACGACATTTTTAGGGGCGATGTTGAGTTGAAAGATGATGGAGGATCGAATGTGAAATATGAAATAATTTTGCTTGAGAGAATATTGTTCCCATTGTTCCTTTATGTATTTTAAGGAATGATGCTATAGTTGGGAAGGAAAAGGATTGATCATGAAATGAAATACAGATCAGAAAGTAAAATTGAAATATCTAAATTTATCCTGATCACTACCGTCGTTTTATTTTTTTCAAGCTATCTCTCTATCTTTAGTCTATCCAATTTCTAATTTACCAATAGAAAAAATATCAGAATTATTTCATCTATGTAATATAAATAACTATGGTAAGATAATAACTGTTGTAGGGTATATGTCTTTTTGTTTTACCAAGTCGTTTATTTTGAAGGAAGAAGTTATGAAAAAAAAGGCAGCATCTGATAAATCTATCAAATAGGATTACTTCACTCGGAAGCAAACTTCAATCTTGTTAGTTGAGTAAATATGAAGAGGGTCTGTGAGTAGAAATAATCTCTTACAATTTTATTCCTCCTTCCAAAAGTAAACATGGCACATGAATGATTCTTCTACTACGATTACACACGTACACTCTCGCACATTCATACATTTAATTTAATATATTCGCGAGTACACAAAAAAGGTATGAATTCATCGGAAGAGGCAATGAGGCTAAAGTGATGCGCATATATATGAACATCCAGACATATACAATATAATCTTTAAAGGCATCTTATCAACTGTATAGAGCATTGTGCACAGAAATGGAGTAAATGTGATATAAAGGGTGGCCCAGTTCCAGGACAGTCCACGTACAAACTTTTGTATAAATAAGTTATTAACGGGAAAAATGTAATTTTTTAATGTAAATGTAACCATAACTCTAGTGAACTGAGACATATGGGCCACCCTGTACAAGTACTTATAATGTTTTTCTGATTTTCCGAGATCATGGAGATCATATTCTAGGGAGTGAGAATTTTTGCATGTGAATATTCTTTTCAGTTCTATCAAAGAATTTAGTGAGAACAATGATAATAAGAGCAAATATTTTTTTAAGGTTTCCCTATTCTGTGGTGAGCAGTTTATGAAATAGGTAGGATACTGGAACCTAATTGCAGGATTCAATTCCCCCAGTGAAAACCTCCACAAAATGGAAGCGTGGTGATCTAATTATATCTTAGCATACTCTGCACATATAAATTTATATGTCTTAAATTGGAATAAGGAAATGAGAATATATAGATTAATTTGCATCATTGAATCTAAATAAAAAATTAATGAATGTAAATATATTTTAGAGGAAAGCGACCGTTGGAAGTGCTCGCGAGTGACACGAGTGTACGAACGCGCGAAAGGTCAGAAACAACTGTGTCAATAAGACAACACATAAACATAAATTCGGTCTCAGAATAGATTTATCTCAAAAAGGAAATTATACTAAGCACCTGTATAAATACATCCGTTGCCCACAAGGCATTGTATCACAAAGCATCGACAAGCGTATCCTATTATATAGAAAAATTTGGAATGTGTAAGTAATACGATATACACAGCTTTCGGTAGCTCCGCTTAGGGATAATGAACAAAGAATTCGAGACTGAAGCTTATCCCACGGACGATTCTAGGCCACGCCTTCGTAAAAATAAGCATATATATAGTCGTAGCAGCTCAGTTAGAATGATCATTTCATTATTAAGACTATTAGTTTACTGTCGTTAAGAAGATTATCTGGTTCACATTTTCCCTTTTAAATTAATCAACTCTTATCGCTCCAGAATTTAATATTTCGCTTGGAATATACATAGACTGCTAGTCACCCGCAAAGTAACTTCTTAACGTGCCGCTTGTCCCGTTACTAGGCCAATATTAGAATAAAGTATATTTTTGCAACGTTCTTCTCTTCCTCGATTTAACTTGAATCCTCCGATAACCCCAGCAAAAATAATAACAGTGATAAATCATGATAGGATTGAGATACTTAATTCGCCTTCATATAAGATGGCTACCCTCATAAAATGGTACCCCCCCTGCCGTTAAGATCTATCACCATTTTTAATTTTCCAAATTTCCATAAAGAGAGGCTCCAAACACATTTTTAGGAAATGCCAAAATAATGATCATGTAAAAGCTGAATTCACGAACTAATGGACAATTAACAATGACAGAATTCAATGGCTTGAGCAGAAAACAAATGTAGAGACATTAGCCTAAATTCTGGAAGAAGTAAAATAAAAGAGTGGAGATTTAATCTATGTTGGTATGTAAAGCACTACAAAGTTTATATATAGACTCGCCTACTTTTTAAAATTAAAAGAAATGCCTCCTAAATTGCCTTATAAATTAGAAATTCTTAGTTAGTAATTCCTAAACATGTAAGAGGCTGAGGCAAGATCTTTGGAAGTTTGTAATGAAAAGGAACTAAAGATACCAATTAAATACCTAAATGTATTATATGCTCATGGAAAGAAGAAGGTAGCACTCGTTAATCTTTTTGAAAGAAACTGGAATCAGTGCATTTGGTCTTCTATAGATTTGTTTCCTTCGAGAAGTAGATAGAGTTTTATTTATCTAAAGTGATTAAATCTGGATTTTATCAGGATTTAGTTGAATTTTATTGGTCTCATATGGGACTGATTTAGTAAATTTTGGCGCCATTACTCGGATTACTACACCTCTTAAGCATCCAAAATCACATATTGTTGCTATTTTCTCTGTTCGTTTCAAGGAATTTCATTAAAAAACAGCTCGAATTTGCTCATCCTGAGGCCAGAAAGTAAAAGAAATCATTAGAGAATTAAGGATCATATAATCCCAGAAACGTATCTTGTTTGTAGATAATGTAACAAATAATAGGCAGTAACTACTAGCCGAACCATTAGCGGTCAAAATGAGAACAAAGCCCATATAACTGAAGTAATGCTAGTCTTATTTCCTTTATAAATACTGAGAAATAAGCGTCAACATCACAATAGATCTTAGAAATACATCTGGATTGCAAATCAGGCTTATTCTATATCTAAATTACTCCCGTCAAAAAAATATAGACAATAACCAGTTTTCCGTCAACTTTATTCTTTGAAGAATGAATTGCTTCAACTTGACTGTCTCCGTCGATGAGTGGAATAGGATCATGGCATAGGAATAGAAGCAAGCAGGCATGGCATAGACAGACACTTCACCTGAGCCTTACTCTCCTAAAATGCACATACACATCATTTAATTTCTTAACTGATTTTTCCTTCCAATATTGGCATGGTTAATTTCAATTAAGTGTCACTTGTTTAGGGACTAAAAAAGTGGAGAGTTGTGTGCCTTACTAAGTTTCGGCAATTTTGCCATTTCAATAATTACACAATTTTTAGAAAAAAAAATCCTAGTCAATATTCTTAATTTGAATATCTCTTATTATTCTAGGATTAAAACAACTCTTTCATCGACGAAATGAAGCCTTGTTGAAGCTGCCCTTAAATTTTGACACCACTCAGTGCACATTCCAACTTTGGTTATGCTACTTCAATTAATCATCATCATCATCACTAACTATAATTTAAGAAGGGGATTTTTTGAGTATTTAAATAATAATTTCATCTTAGTTTGGTTATGACTTATGTTTTTTTATCAAAGTTACTGCAAATAATTCTTTTTATAATATAAAAAAACAAAATGTTAAAATTCAGGAATAAATATAAGTATCGAAATTTTGTGAATTTTTTAAAACCCCCCAAATTACAAATGGTCAAGTTAGGGGAATTTAATTTTTATCTATCTTCTTCTATAACTCTATATTTTAGCAAAGGGATATTTGGAAACGGGAGAAATTCAGTTTAGAGTTTCTTTTAAAATTATTATAATTGGCGAAATTCAGAAAATTTATAAAATTTTAACATAGCTGTTTTTTTTTAGATTTTAAATTTTAATCTTAGTAGCAAAGTGCCAGCTCCCTCCGAGGGGTGTAATTGCATAGCTATTGCCTGGTCTCCTAATATTTCGAAATAACGGAGTTTTTATAAAAAACTGCCTTTCTACACATTAAGTACTCTTACATTCTATTAATATGTTTCGATTCTACTACAACTATCAGAATTTGCTCATTGCATGGGCAATGCAACCCAAATCGTACATTTTTTCCCCCTTAACGAAGCGTTTCTCTCCATCTATTGTGAATAACTATAATGGTGTTAGTTCTCGCCCCATTAAACTCATTGTTCTTTTGTAATTCTTAAAATAAAATTAGTATAGACCAGCTGGGCTGAAATTGCTATTTATTATAATTATGAACATCAGGTTGTGCTAAAGAGTACATTAATGATTACTCACAGTTTCCTTATACTTTCTCTCTTTTTCTCTCCCTCTATTCCTTTCATACATCATATCTTATCCTAAACTTTAAGATTAAATTCCTTTAAACACAACTTTTTAGCGTAAAAGTGTCTTCACAAACGAGAAGCGATTTCATTTTTTAGAGTGAGTGGATAAGGTAAGGTCTGTGAAGAGTCGTTGGAGGTTAGTTTAAATGGAATTCAATTTATTTATTAAAACATATAAATGAAACTTGTTCTAACAAAGAAATGAATGGCAATGGAGAATATTAATTAAAGAATATTTGGAATGAGGAAAGACAGAAACATAGTGTCAGTAGTGAGGGGCCGAATTAGAAGTTGAAGCAAATTTCAGGCAACATAAGTTATGAATTCAGTAGTAGAAAACATAAAGAAATGAGCAAGAAGATTTCTTAACTTTCTTCTCCTGGTTGTTAAATCTAAACAATTTTAATTGGTTAAATCATAGTTATTTTTTAATCTCGAAGATTTTGCACACGTCAGAACCCAATATATGTATAGGAAATTCCAAGTGCAGTTTTAGCAGAAACAGGAGGCATTGTTTATCTTTTAGCGTTATTCTCCTATTTATATTTTATACTATCTGTACCAATATTGCAATTTGTCTACATATATTTTAAAATTGAATTATCGGTCACAATCAATTTTTCATTAATTTACTCTCTATCATTAGCCATAAGTATAATAGGACTTCATGTATCCTCAAATGTCCCAAATATATCGTTCAAATATGAGTAATCATTAGACTAATTGTAGATTCGATAAAAAATTAACCACTAACAAGCATTACTTAAGCATAAAGTAGAGTGTGTTTAATGCGAATTAATTTCGCCTGGTTAATTAGCATGATTAAGGCGCGGAATATTACAAACCTATTGATTGAAGCATCGCCAATCAAGTCCCGTCATAAAATTGGAAATGGAAAACACCTACTTGTATCTCGTCGACATACTTCATGCTGAGTGGGCACTGACAGTCTGTCAGGAATTCAAAAGAGAGGGGGAGAAATGGGTTGAAAAACATGCAAGATAGGAGGAATGGCTAAAGAAAGGGTGTTTCTATGCCTCAATGTGTACGATTTGGAAAAATGATTTGCTTTAACCAGGTAATAATTCCACTTTTCGTTCATGAAAATAATTTGGGCTAAGGGAGAATATTGTGAGGACGTACAAAAATATGATCAAAATTAGGGGGTGCGGGCGACAGGAAATCTAATATTTCAAGAACGACCACAAAAGTTGGTGTTTGTGAAGGACCAAATGGAATTTGGATCTGATCCTTGAAAAAGGATGTAGGATTCATTGTAAGTACATTTCTCTTTTTATTGTTTTTAAATATATTTCTACCAGGTAATACAGACAAGTTTCTTTACTTAGCACAATGATGGCAGCCATCGGAATCCTGTTGCTGGGGAGTAATCATGATTGAGATTGATAGGGTGTCGGAAAAAAGCCAGAAAAATGATTGAAACATGAACTTGATTTGGATAGAGTTAGGAACTTCATTCGAGGAAAAGAATTCGTGGGGAAGAATTAAATATGTTTTCCTATATTCACAGAGCCATCATCATTACCTTAATGCACAATGTGTGGGTAGGTGTACTTACACTGAATCCCATAGTCTATATTCGGGGGCTAAATTTATCAAATCTGTTCCTCCTTCCAATGAGTGAACGAGGTCACGGAACTACCAATACGGTCACTGTCCACAATTCTTCTACTTTTTATTCACTCATTTTCTTCTTCTATTTTTCCTTGTCTTTTCTTCTCAATATTCAAGCCTAAGGAATAATAATTTTCAATTTTATGCAGCAAAAACTTCACTGGAATGTAACCAGAGAACTTAAAAATGCCAATCTTGTGGGAACTTCAAAGGCTCTTCGAAGTCCTTTACTGACTCCTTAATGATACAATATTTTTTAAATTTGGGGAATATAAAAAC
Source organism: Ceratothoa steindachneri (assembly GCA_963969495.1). Classification (NCBI taxonomy): domain Eukaryota; kingdom Metazoa; phylum Arthropoda; class Malacostraca; order Isopoda; family Cymothoidae; genus Ceratothoa; species Ceratothoa steindachneri. The sequence goes on along the minus strand of CAXAKS010000112.1, from coordinate 39,659 downwards.
TAAGAGTAACTTTAGGGCCTCCCCTCAAATTTGTTTCTAATCAATTAATAAAGTACCTCTCTTTGAGTCAAGTTTACGCCTCTAACTTAACTTGACTTACGCCTAATGATTTAGCTGTCACCGTCGGATGTATTTTGTTGAATGAAGCTTCACGATTTATGATCTACTTTGGTCTCTCTGGCAAAATATTACGTAGATTTCTTGAAGATATAAAACATAATGAAGATCATATAAGTGAAAAGTACTAGAAACCTGATGACTTCATTTGACTCAGATATAAAGAAAATAAAATGTGGCTAATCGATTGTAACCTTAAATGCTTTGTGCAATTAGCAAAATATATGAATTTATTTAGTTGAATACAAAATACAGAACTAGATATATTTAGATGATTCTATTTCATTATTTAATTCAGCCAAACTCCGTTTCATTATGTACTTGGCTCCGAAATATATCGATGATTACTTCCAGCTAACCTGAAAATGTGTCTCACTCTCCTTTTTATATTTGGAATAAAGAGTTGGTGGAAGTCAAAGGGGTGAGTAAAATATGAGAATTCATAACAGATATAATTTGGAAGAAAATATGGATGGAAAATACCAAAAATATAGAGAAGAGTTAAGGGTAGAAACAACTTTGTGATTTTCTGACGGTATGAATTTGCCTTTTGTAATTCAGCGTGAAATAGGGTTGTCATTTAGCTTGGATTTCCAGAGAAGTGATTGATGAAGTTTGAAGGTAAAATTTACGTTTAGACTCCAGATGCAGAACAGTGGTAAGACTGGAGGCTGGGAAAGGGTTTGAGACTTCTGAAAAATTGCTTATGTGTTTTCTGAGAGCAAAGGAAGGATAATGGAGTATGGTTCCACTTGGAGGAACTTTTCAATTATGTTTTTTTTGTCTGCTCCATTCTGGTATTGGTTTTAGTATCATTTTCCTCCAAATTATCAACCCACAAGAGCAACTCAATTCTGGTGCTGTAGAAGCAGCGCCAGGCATGGGGTTGTCTCCGTTCCTTTATTTATTACGAAAGCATCCGCCATCGGCATATTTATTAATCAGGAAATTCTTGGCTAAAATTGATTTATTTTGCCTCTCTCTCAAGTGATTTCGATATTGATTTGATGCAACACTACACATTTTCACACTTTAAATTTACCGATTTGTGACAGAACGCTATCGCTCCAACTTAGAATTTTGTTTATAACTAAGATGAATTCTGTGATATTTTTATCGTTCTATGAGATAAAATATGGAGCCTAGAAAGTATTTAAATATTCCATATAACCCTAGTCTTTCTCTTTGATTTGGATAGTGAAAAGTGTTGTTATCAGTTTTATTTTCAATATTCTAACTGTATGTTAGCATCCAAAAGATTGCAGTTTGTTAAGACGAGGTGGTGAAATGCTGCTGAATCTTTGCCAAAACTTTTATTCCTATAATATTAATTACCCCCATTTTTTGTTAGGAAAATTGCTGAGTCGGGTTTCGATAAAGAAGTTTCTGGGAGTTACTCTAAGAAAATCGACAAATTAATTTGATATTTTCAACGAACACCTAAACTAAAACTTATAATTACTATTATTTCTTGGCATACGATAGCATAGAGGTATAAACAATGTAAAGGTAAAGCCCTATTGGATTATAACGATTAAATAAGCGGAAAATATGTGTACGAGTTATAATTAAATAGTATTTAGTGTTGATGCCTTTAAAAGCAAAGATACTTTAAAATTTCTTACTACAGAAACGAACTAACTGTTGACACTGTTTAGCAGTTTTCTTGCTCCATTCATCTTAAGATTTTCCCAGATGTCTTGAGGTATTTGGATTCATTGCCTTCTCCTCTTTCCGATTATCTTTCAAACAATTTGTCTAAAATTAAAGTACTCAAAAGTGCAGTCATTCCAGAAAGGTGATGCACTTCTCGTCAAGGAACGCCTTCTCCGAGTTGGCCGTGTAGCAGGAGGCGTTATCCTAAAGGAAAAGTGCACATTGCGCTTCAGACGCTTGTAACTGGGTCAAAGCATGATGTCACAGCAATTCTATGTACACTTATGCAATCACGGTACCCTGTACACTGTCGTGACCCAGACCTTCTACCAGAATAAACCTAGCCCATGATACTTCCCACGACAAAATTCAGACTTTTTGGGGGGCAATTGCCAGACAATCTTTTGCCTCATCAACGACGAACGAATTTCCTGTTATCGAAACTGAACTTAGTGAACTTCAGGTTTTCAATGAGCTGCAATTGGCTCTATTGGTCATTCGTATATTTAAAGTGTTCACTGGCGAATGCAATAGGAGCCTTCTTGTTTTTTCTTAAAATGTTTGTTACCTGAACAATAGCTAACAAGAGCAAGAGCTAACGTAAAGGAAATTGATCTTCTGTTCGTTACTATGCAAAGAATGTGGGTTCGATTTACAAAAATCCAAAGCGTTTGAATATTTTTTGTGCACATCATGGATAAGAACCGTTCAATACATTTTCTCAAATGAATTTAAAAATGTGTTTTTATTATGCAGTTTTATGCGTCACCTTCAGATCTGATACTCGTTTTTCCGGAAATGCATACTTTTCCCATAATTTACCAAAGTCCATATTAGGAAAAGTATGTATTTCCAGCAAAGACGAGCTTGCGATCTGAAAAGTACACATAAAACTGCATAAGAAAGACACATTTTCAAATTAATTTAAAAGGTCCAGAGCAGAACTAACATGGAAATTTAAAAGAATTAGTAATATTCCTACTTCGAAAGCCTACCATCAGGTTTGAATTCAAACATCGTTAGGCCTCTAGTTTGAATCAAGGCTTTGTGCAGAAAACAGTTTACAAATAAAAGGGTTAAGATTCGTTAAAACGTATCTTCACTCTACATATTTTTAAGGCCTGGAAATCGTCATCGAAAATAAACCTCTCGTATGAATTAGTATTGCGATTTATCCTTACCGGCACATGCCATTATAACAAAGAAACTTCAAACACTGAGACCCGTGTATCGTCTGTAATAAACGAAAATATAACGAAGCGTGTGAATGGTTAAGAAGGCAGAAATCTCATGCGCAGTTGGCCTGTAGATCTAAAAAAAAACACGGTATTGGCTGAATATCGCCAAAACACGCAAGCACAAATTGCGTCTAGATCTTATAAGCTCACGTATAGGTGCTTGAATCAAGCCAAACGTTGAAGGAGCTAGGTCGAAAAGGACGCTGAAAAAATCGAAGTTATCAAAATAGCAATATAGTTTCGAAAAGTGAAAGAATACGTTATTATTAAGTTCCGTAAGTTAAAGAAGTCATCGGTAAACATCATTTTTAAAATTAAAAACCTTTATGTCTTCAAAAAGTATAAAATCGTAAATGTGTTAAAAGGAATCTTTACCCACCTCAATAACTATTTTTTATTAATCATTATAGATATCATTTAATCATTTGTAATTATACTAACAGTTATCGTACACCAATCTTGATATCTTTGGATTTTCTCTAGCAAAATTTATTGAATGATTTTTGATAGAATTACAGGCATTTTGATATTTTGAGACGGTACTGTATAATTTTTAGATCTCTTTTTATCCATTCACAGTAAAAAATACAACTGGTTTTGCTCATCTGTTGAATGGAAAAAGTAATATTTGTACGATGACGAGCTCAAGATCTGCTATTATAGAAAATTAGCTTTTTCTTTGAATTTCTAAACTAGTATAGATGGACACATGATTTCTAATGCTCCTGCGAGGTTTTCATGGTGACGTATTTTTATGGCCATATTTAAGTTTTCCTTTGGTTAATTCAGAGTATTAATCTAGATAAGTCCCGCAAGTAGGGAACAAGTTGTAATGATCACACTGGTCTGCGTTGCTTTCAAAGTCAAATATATAATACCTGATTTTAATTAATTTTTTTGCACTGAATCTGAAAATCATGCTCATTTTACCCAATCAGGTCAGGTTTTGAAACATGAGCACATACCAAAAACTCCTATATTTCCAAATATTTGTTGTGAATGAAACACATAATAGCAAATATTGGACAAATTTACTCAGAGAAGGTTTACGGAATATTTTTGATAGATAGCATGACTAGTACAATGCACAAAATAAGCTATTCATGGATGACTCGTCTCTTCAGTGACCTCCGTTTGTGCCGAGCAAACACTACATCCCTCTTAAGGCACCAACAGTAGTCAGCCAGAAAGTTCAAATCCCATTGGCTTTGATAGAGTTCCTCCTTGACAGGGATTTCTTGGTAAAAGCGCTCACCCTGTTCTTCACTGAAGTCTCCGCAATTTTCTGAAAAATACTTAAGAAGGGGCCAAAGAAAGTGCATTTTCACTGACATACGCGCACCAAATTACGGAAATTCTCCATTAAGTCATCAACCATATTCTGGTACTGAGGACTACTGTGGTTACCAAGGAAGTTTGCAATGACTAACTTAAGGGACAGCCAAGCAGAGATTTCAGCAGGATTTAATGAATCATCAAAACTAGTCTTTTATGAGTTGTCTTGTCTGAGGACCATCAAATATACCTGCCTTAAGCTTCTCCATGCTTATTAGTTTTAATTTGTGGTGAAGGAAGGCAAATCCTCTACCTTCCCTGTCCTGTCCTTTTGCAAAGTTCTTCATTAGGTCGACTTTGCTGTATAGGGGTGGAAGTAACACCTTGCTCGGTTCAACCAGAGGGTGGGATAGAACATTGTGTGACTCGGGTTCTAATCATTGTCTTGATGGCCACTCTTTTCTGACATAATGCTGGTCGTCAGCCCGACTATCCCACAAGCACCAAAAGCATGGATACTTTGTGTACCCACCTTGAAGTCCTAGGATGAGTCCAACAACTTTAAGATCTCCGCAAATCAACCATTTATGTTTCTAGTAATTGAGAACAGACAATAGACGTTCCATGCTGTTGTGGGATTCTTTCATTTCAGCCAAGTGTCCAACGTGGACTGATGAAACCTTATTACGGGTATTCATAAGAATGGCCTTGAGACTTCTGTTAGACGAGTCAATAAAAAGTCTTCATTCCATAGCAACATTCTTTATGCCCATTAATTTCAGCAGTTCAGCAATATCGTTACAGTAGATCAGTGAAGACGCTCCATCGAACATAAAGAATTTTCTGAATTCGCTCTTGCATTCCCGATAGCAATAGAACGTTGTTACTGGGGAAAGTAGATGTTTCTCTCCAAGACGAGAATCCAGCAGCTAGGCAGACTCCTTAGATAGGTTCAGGTCTCGTGTCAAGTCGATAAGTTCGGCTTGGATCAATTGCACCGATCGGTCGTTCTCTTCTGGCTCGTATGCACCACACTCACCTCTATCAGTCATGTGAATATATTTGGAATAAGAACTAGATAAAATGATGACAACTGGCTCAGAAACAGGAACATCTGGTCGATGGGAGATTGATTGGCTTTATGGCAGAAGGAACATCATGTTATTGAACATGGGGCTTGTTCTTGCGATTGATGCCTTTTAAATTTGTCATGCAGAAGTAGCAGTCGGTAACGTGATCTTTCCCTTCCCTCATCACCATTGGGACACCAAATGGCATACTCTTTTATTTTCTATTCCACCAATCCCGTAAGTTTCCAACACATGTTTTGAAGCAGATATGAGGAGAAAATGCCACTATCTTAGTTACCTAGTTTGACTATAAAATATGCGTAATAAGCCTTCTTCACAAAATCCGTGATTTTGGCCTGACGGTCTGGAAGAACCACGTGTCCGCAGATAAAACAAAATTTGTTAGGATGGTTTTTACACTTCCGATCCATCGTACTGTACAACTAGACCTGAAAAGAGAAAGAATAACTAGTTATTTAAGGTAACCCATGGTCAGCTGTAGCCAAAAAAAGCCCATATACGCTTGGATGATAGCGCCATTGGGGAAAAAAATGCTGTAACAAAAAATAGAGTGTGTCTTAGAAATTAGACCCACCTAAAGAAAATGAATGATGTTTTGAATTCAGCACCCACAGAGGATCCTAAATCAGTTGGAAAACCATTGACCTTTGATAAAATATTTTGAAACCAAAACCAGTGTAATGGCTTTGTCCGGTGTGCGCTGTCACTGTCTGCTTTCAATTTTAATTTAAAATGCTTGCATCGCCTTGGTTTCTTGGTCATTTACTAAAATTGTATTGAACTTTTGAGAATAAAGAATAAGTTTAAACTTTTAGATTACTAAAATAAATAGTGGATAATTACACACAATTATAACTTTCGAGGTTATTAACAATTAATAATTATCCAAATCCTCATCAAGTATGATAGTAAGAAAAGTTGCCTTAAATATTAGAATATTTTCTTTAGTTATTTGATATAAAATTGTTTTGATTTAAACACGACTTTATAGTTTGTATTCCTCTCAGTGCATCTATGGTATAAAATAGCCGAATAATATAGTCATTCTTTTATTATGCTCATGCAAAAGCGAAACAAAGACACAGCACACCTTGTGTTAGTTCCATTTTATTAAAAGAAATTGAATTTTTATTCTTTTTAACGCATGCTCTCAACTTCCATCAATATCCTCTCTATTTCTTGAATTTGGCACTGGTCTCTGAATTATAAAACAAGGGTAGCAGATTTCTCGACGTCGATTGGATTTGATTGTAGCTCTCTCAAAAGTACATTAAAGTTTTCTAAAGAAATTTGAAGTTTCTTATGTTAAGATAAGTTGGCGAGGTTTTAGGCCAGATTGTATTTTTTCTTGGTTCAAGACTATTATTAGTTGTTTTTGTTTCTTGATTTTATTCAACTATTATGAGGAGTTGATGTTTGTTGGTTTATGAGTTAGATATTCTGCCCTGGTTTATTTAATTATTATGGGTTGTTTTGGTTTCTTTGATTCATTTGACTTCTGTGAGTTGTTTTTTTTTCTTGTTTTTATTTTACTATTATGAGTTGTTTTGGTTTCCTGGTTTAATTTAGCTATTATTATTTGTTATTGTTTCTTGGTTTTATGAGTTTGATGTTTTGCCTAGGTTTAATTTGACTATTAATAGTTTTTTTATATTTTACTTTGATATTATGGAGATAATGCCATGTTTTGGGGTATCTTTCATTATTTTGAACGGTTTGACGTGTGACGAAGTTCAGCTAATTTTTATTATCTTTTAATTTTATTTGATGATCATAAGCTGTATGTTCGGAATGAAGAATAAGTTAGGTTACATTGGTTAATTAGTTTCATCTTATGAGTATGAACTATTAAGTTTAGTTTTCTTAGATGATTTAGAGTTAGTTGTTCCCCCTCATAAAGATCCATAAGTCTAATGCATTTCTGTGTCTCTCAGGGACCCCTTTTTTGTGCCATAGCTTGCTCTACCCCTAAAATAAAGAAAGCGCATGAAACAAAATTATGTTCCAAATTTTATATCCTATGCCTATAGAAACAAACAATGCACTGTTCGCTGGGCCTGCAAAAGCCGCAAGGGATAATTAGATTTCTCCATCTCCCAGTTAATTCGGTTACGTTCCAATTGTAGACATACAGAAAAATAGATAAAGATTAGACGGGTATAGATGTAGAGTATAAGGAGAGCACTATGAAACCAATGGCAAGCTTTAATTTATGGCGAAACAGATGTAGAGTGGTTTATCGTGGGGGCGGAATGGAAGATTTGAGGTACAAATAAAGATATTTCTTTTAACGAGAATCGTTAAAGCAATTTGGACAAACACATTATTATACCCATTATTATTCCCTTGAACTTTTTTCACCAATAAGAAGATTCTGAATATATATTAAAGATGTCTTTTAACATAACATCTCATTTTTAGCGGGATATTTACCCAAGTTTTCCTTTATGTAGACTTGCATAGGTTTTATTGAGGCACGTTGTTTCTTTTTTAACAGTAATGTAGATGAAAATCTTAACTTCTCTTTCAATATTTTCTTTTTTCATAGAAATAAAGAATCTAAAGCAATCCTCTAGCCCACTTCAGAATACTTTTGGCTACTCATTACAAATAAGTGAACACTTTTCTAAATTCTTTCTCCTAAATCCTAATTAAATTGTCATTTTTCGCCTCTCCCAATCAGGATATTATAATATATATCATCAGAAATGTCTCAAAATGATCGTCGATATCTTTCTATCTGCACCGTCAAAGGCCGATTTAAGTGTCAGCAAACTAGTTTGCAGTCAATGGCTACTCGTCACTATTTTATGAAGTCTCCCTCCCTCCATTTCTGTTACGGCCCTCGGCCCGGTTCTTTTTTTATCACTATAAGATAATGTTCATATTTCTCTCTCTGAAGATATGCCTAAGCACTGATATGCTATTTTTTACTTTTGTATAGGAGAATTTTTACGGCAATAATGGGCCTTCATAATTCCTATGGTTCACATAAATGAAATAATAATGAGTATGCTCTGGGACCAATATCGCCTTCCGCGACCTACCAATAAAGCACCAGAAAATAGTCGATAAACATTTTAATTGGATGTTTGAAAATGCCCTTCTCAGTTATTTCCCGCTGATGATCCAATAATTTCCATAATCTCGCTCTGACTTTATTTTATTTAAGTGCAGAAGCTGGGAAAACCAATGAGATGGAGCACGAGTGAGGTAATCGAATGCATCCATCGGTAGATTTGCACCGAAACGATATAGGAAAGCCTCTTTTGTTCAGGGGTGGTAAACGGTAGTTTAAATGGAGGGGAGAGAAACCTCTCGCTCTTTGACTCGAGTGTGAGTAACTAAAAATAATTGTGCAGATAAAAAACAAAGTATCATTCCTTTTGTAATCATTGTTCCTTTCTTGTGGGGAAATGTGCTTAATCTGTTTATCTTTGCCTCAAAAGTTTTCCTTACAACAAAGGTGTGTTTTACGTCCATTCCTCTACATTTTTATAGCATCTATTACTGGATGGTTGCTCGCCTAGCAGGGAACTTAGTCAATTTATCCACTTGCATTCATTTTAATCCTAGATGAGGTAAATAAAAGAATATCAGTCGATGGCAAGCCCGAAAACAACATGGGTCGCAACATAATGGAGAACTATTCTTGACACAAGGGAGGGTCATCCGTTCCGCGTCAGGAGTGTTTTGTGAAAACATTCCTGAGACACAACTTACCGCCCGCTTTGCTGCCAACTAATACGAAACTCCGAAATTTGAAGTTTCTGCCCTTGCTGCTGCCTGAATTATTAAGACCTTTATTTAATTGTTTATAGCCTAAATTTCTTCGGCGCAAATATACAGTGGAGAGTGAAATGGTTTAATGTAAATATCATGATGTTAAAAAATAAGAATGAATGAATGCGAGAATGCGAAAAATGTGGGAAGAGAGGTTATGTAGAGTAATAAAGCAACAAATGAACCCTAAGTAGGGAAGGTCGATGATAATCCAGAAAAGAACATGAAGTTATTCCCAAAGAAGTAAGAAAGTTGTGGAACTAAAGGAAGAAGAGTTTTCTTAACATGAAGGATAAGAAGTATAAGTTGCTAATCGGCCTTGAGGCCAAAAGTAGTTGGATCAGGAAAAGAGATGTTTGTATTAAAGGACTGAACCGATAAGAATGCAAGAGGTTGTCAGTGCCACAAAAGGGCCGGAAAAAAGAAGCTAGATTGAGGTGATGATATAGAGCCTGAGATGCTAACATGTGGTGGTGATTATGTTATTAGAAGAGACTAATGGTTGCATTTTAAGGCATTTAAAATTCGAAGAGTACTATATGAATTGAGCAATAATGTGATGGTACCATTTATAGGTAAGGGAGAGAATGTGAATACAAAACTACGATAGATAAAGTTTATTGAGCGTTAGAAGCAATGTGAAAAATCTGAATGGGAATGAAATATGGATAACTTAGAATGTATCTGAATTAGGCACGTTTGGTTTAGTCGCGCATCAACCAATTGGCAAAAAGAATTTTCTAATAACACCAAGTATAAGGTTAAAGGTGTCTGTTTGATGTGTGAACATAGATAACTTTAATGGTCGTATAAAAGGGAAGAATTATGGCATTCAAGAAATTAAGGAGTAGAAGGTAAACTCTTTAATGGTCTTAAATTTATTAGTGTTTGAAGTTATGGCCTGCGTGAGGGGCAATATTGGTTGGAATAAGTGGTTGAGTATACGTGGTTGCTCAGACGAGTGTGCAATGTAGCCGTGATTTTTAATAAGTTTAGTGATTTAAAATTTTAAAAAGAATGAATGTTTTGGGAAAACTGGTGTGTGATTGATAACGAAATAGGTATAGATTGATAACCTGGTGTTAGTTGCAGTTAGTGAGTAGGCGTTGGAAATCATGACGAGAGCCTGTAACAAGGTGTCTGTGGCAAGAAAGATCAAAAACTAAAAAAAGGAGTGAGGGGATGTATCTAGGAATTTATATAATTTTTAATGGGCTAGTAGAAGCCAAATTAGACCCCATTTTTTGATAGATAGCATAGTTAAGTTGGCATAATCAAATATTAAAAGTTTGATTGTGTAATGTTCCTGGGATCTGCATCGGATTATTCTATAGACAAATTGTATTATATAGGTGTAAGAATATGTCATGGAAGGAGAGTCAAAAATTTAGATGATGCTGTGTGAAGGGTAGATATATTGAGGAATGAATGTGTAAGGGTATTAAGGCTAGGGTAAATAGTGTGAAAGAGGCGAGAAGTTAGCTTTATGTGGTGGTATTGGCGTGTAAAAAGAAGAGCTGGCTGCTATTGACTTGGAAAGAGAATTTATTAAAATGATTGTAGGAGTTGCGAAAGACGGTTGATGTTGTGAATTAATTTGAGAGAGAGGGCTAATCAAAAATCAATTCTATGAAGTATAATATGATAAACATGGACGGAAATGCTTTTAGGGTAAGTATATTTGGGTCTTCTCACGTAGGGATAAGCCCTAAATGGATGAAACACTAGAAGACCCCGTTGCTATGAATGGGAAATTGGGGTAAAAATATTTTTTGTTGCATTCTGAGAGTGGATGATGCAAGCAGACCTCACATTTTTACAAAATACTTGAATCATAATTAGGCTGGGTCTAGGTGCGTACAAGTAGGGCTAATAGTATCGATTACGTTTGTATGCAAATTGTTTGAAGTGTATAGGGCCAAAGACCGTGAAAATAATCATATAGGTGAAAATTTGTTCATTGTGGCTTGAAAACGGTAGAGTCAAATATAAAATTAGAAAATGCGTCAAATAGCTGATGGACTGTGTATTATTGGTCTGGAAATGACTGTGTAGATGCACTGTGTTCTTTTGAAAACGGAAGTTGGGGGTCTGGAATAGGCTGTGTAAATTCATCTACTCTATAAGAAATCAGAAATAACGAAAGTTGGGGGTCTGGAATAGGCTGTTTAAATTCATCTACTCTATAAGAAATCAGAAATAATTAAAACAAAATATTTACTTAGGTCCAGCCATCATACGGGAGTAGTGTGTTTTGATTAAATGTTTTAAAACATTCCTTAGTTATAAGTTGATTAATAGCGACAAGCAAGTTCTTTGAATATTAGAAAGAAATCACTGATTGGATAAGTGAAATCAAATAAAAATCAAAATAGCAATCATTGGCCAGAGTGAGAGCTCACTGGGCCATACCTCTCACGAAATAAAGATGCAGAAAGAGCCGTAGTGTTGTGTTTCTGCACCCACTAGCGAGCGGTTTCCCCGGTATGGCCAAAAAAGAGAGATGAAGTTGAAAACGAAACCGCTTTTGGATGTTTAGACATCGGTAGATGGAGCTGCCCGCCCACTTGCTACGGATTTGGAGCAAAGCAAGGGGCGTCTAGCTCACAACGAATTTCGAAATTTTATGGATCTATCCTCGGGGCATTAAAGCTAAACACTAGGCATTGACTTTCTATGACACATGCCTATTTTTTCATCTATATTCTAAATATTTATATAAAAAGTATGCAGGATAATATCTCCAATGAAATGGATTGGATTGACTTTGTGAGAGATGGTCCGCTAACAAGAGGTAGATTGATTTTATGATAGCTGGTCGTTTCAGAAATAAATGGTTTGACTCTAGCAAAATGGGTAAAAGTGTGGAGAATAGTGTATGTAAGAATCTCGTGCTGTGGGATTTGATAATAGAATCAGCATTCCAAACTTTCTGGCTTTGAGACTAAACAACAATTCACCAAGGCACTCTTCTTCTAATTGCCATAGACCATTGAATAGTCTTAGTAGGGTAAGGGTACGACCAAACTCAGGTGTATAGGAGACTTATGAGAGTACATTATTATGTGTATTTCCCAATCCTGGTAAGTACGCTTCGTCGATTTATATCACTCGCTCATATAGAGAAACCACTATCCAAGAGTCCATATAATAATAATAATAGGATGCTAGTCTCATGGCGTCCACTTCACGGTGATCACACCGTAATTCAATTTTATAAAAGAGGTTCTTTTAAGATTTTATTTCCAAATTTAAAATATGATAATGAAGACTTGAGTAAAAATATTTGTACTGAAGAAGAAACACAAAATATGCATTTGCTCTGACGTTCACTGTAAAGGTGTTACGAGGGAAATGGCCTGTACTCGATGTAGAGTTGCTTAAAATCGGAATTTTTAAAACCGTTTTTCACCGATCCTAATTTTTGAAAACCAGTTTTAGCCGGTTTGGAGCAAAAAGTAACTAGGGGTTAATTAAAAATGAAACTAAATAACATATTCTTTATTGAGCAATATAAATACAGGTACAAACTAATACATATCCTAACAAAACATTTAGCCTCTTTTAAAATATATAATGTGTTTGTTTACTAAAAAACCTAATCAAAATTTGTCATAAAGTATCAGCACAAAAAGCACAGAGCATTTAATGTATTCTCCCTAATTCTTGCATTTACTTTGGTAAAAAAATAACATATTGTGAAAACGATCTCTTAGCTTCGACGCTCATTGGCTTTATCGTAAAAAGTGCATCACCCAAAAGTTGCAAATTGTCACTTTGTTTGATAGGTAGATTCATAAATTTTAAACTCAGTGTGATGTTTAATAACCGCTAAGCTTTTTTATGTAGCTCTATTTTGTCAGTAGATTTCATGTACCTCGACTTTAGATCACTATCGTTTGCTTCAGAATCAGTATTATCATGTATCTCCTAGTCTGATACGACTGCCGCTAGGGAATCATCTTTAGTTCTATTTTGTTAATTTCATTTGGAAAAGGTTTCAAAATTGTATGTTTAGCAGACAATTATCAAAACGTGTTTTTATATTTCGATTTATGTTTTTTAAAGAAATATTAAAAAAATTGGTTTTCCACTGTTTACAACACTAACTCGATATAACCGAAGGTCAAAATATACAAGCTTGGTACACAAGGGAGTTTCTTTTCATGTGTACATATGTTATAGGTTATCCAAAATATGTAACCTCAAAAAGGGTCAATAAAATAATTTCCAATCGAAAAAAGGTGTTATTCAAGAGAAATAGGAATGACCTATTTCCAAAATGACCAAATTCCTCGAGTGTGACTCATTTATTGAAAGGCTAATGGGAAATTTGAAGCTTTTAAAATTGATGCTTTTCCAGTTCACGATTAATAGAAATAAACAAAAATATTTGAATTCTCTCTTTCACACGTCCTCAATGAGTGTATAACCAAGGGATAAGCGAGATAAAATAACTCTGCTCACATAACCATACAATGTTCATTCTCTGGGTATCCAAACAAAACCAGATATCAAAAATCTAATGCAGAAATTCAACTTCACCATACTTAATCTCTTGTGTGTTTTTTGCTGGATAAATCCTCAAAAAAAAATCCCTGTTGAAGTTGGCCGTGAGCCCTTCGCTCTATCACGTTGTATCGATGAACTGCGGTTTCATACCAAGCAGGAAGAAAAAGAATATGGCAAGAAATATTCCTTTTCAATCATTGACAAATATTTTCTGAAATGAATCCTTCTTGCAGTGAGCATTAAATAGCCTTCCTTTTTTCGTCTTGCTTCCCACTCTATTTATTTTTACAGAAAAGCCACATATGCATAAAAAACATCTCAGCTTTAACCTTTCATCCTTTCTCCCAAACCTTCATTAATATCCCATAGAGTGGCCAATCTGTTTGGTGTATTAAGCGAACAAGGAAGTTTGGATAAAAGCCCAAAGCCATTAGAGGAGGCCTTAACGACTAAGAAACTAAAAACCCTCATTTAAAAATTACGCAGGAATTTGATTGCCTCAATAAATATGAACGTTTAAGATTATACGAATTATTTATTTGGCCTCTACTAACCATTCAGACAAAGTTAGGAAGACATTTGTACAAGATAAGGTGGTAATACTATAAGAAATCTTTTTTTCACAACCACTGCATTCAGGTAACAAAAGATAGATCATTACTTATTTAAACTTGTAAGTAGGAGGTATGTGCATGACTAATCTATCCCTGTAATTTTATATCTTCAAAGAATATAATATGAGGACAAGATATTTCATTCCTCATTTTTGTATCATAATATTTGTCTGGGTGATTTTCAAGTTAATTTTTTTTCTATATTATCATGGTACAAAATAAATCATAGCTGATTTAAATTAATAATTTATAAACTAGAATACATGATAAAACTGTACAATAAATTAAGCTTCTTTTGCTCATTCATGTTTTCGTATATTTACTTTAAAAATGAGTTTCAATGTGTTTGTGATGAAATTATTAAGAATATATTAATATCTCTACCAAATACCTCGAGCATCTTATGTTTATTATTAATTGCAGTTATAATTATACAGTTAGTTTAAAGTATTGTTTGAATAATACCAAACTAAACACTAACAATACACACTCATGTGAGGATAATTCTAATAAAGACACAGCAAACAAAGAAAGTCAATTAACAATAGTGGAATTCCTTTAGACATAATCTACAAACCTAACTCTAATGTGGATACAAGCTCCGATCCTTTAATTTTACAAATATAAGTAAGCACAACTCACATAATCAAACTTCTTCAACTACACACAAGGAATACCCGACAAACAATCATGTTCCGCCTTTGATACAATGAAGAATCACGCAAAATATAGTCGCCGAATATAGTTAAGGATAATAATGACCTCCTAATTCCTTCTCAATTATACGCTCCAATATCCCAATTTTACCGTTCACTTTTTCCTATTCCCTAAATGATCTATTGATTTTAATGATAAAATTCAATTTTATAAAAGAGGTTCTTTTAAGATTTTATTTCCAAATTTAAAATATGATAATGAAGACTTGAGTACAAATATTTGTACTGAAGAAGAAACACAAAATATGCATTTGCTCTGACGTTCACTGTAAATGTGTTCCGAGGGAAATGGCCTGTACTCGATGTAGAGTTGCTTAAAATCGGAATTTTTGATACAATGAAGAATCACGCAAAATATAGTCGCCGAATATAGTTAAGGATAATAATGACCTCCTAATTCCTTCTCAATTATACGCTCCAATATCCCAATTTTACCGTTCACTTTTTCCTATTCCCTAAATGATCTATTGATTTTAATGATAAAATTCAATTTTATAAAAGAGGTTCTTTTAAGATTTTATTTCCAAATTTAAAATATGATAATGAAGACTTGAGTACAAATATTTGTACTGAAGAAGAAACACAAAATATGCATTTGCTCTGACGTTCACTGTAAATGTGTTCCGAGGGAAATGGCCTGTACTCGATGTAGAGTTGCTTAAAATCGGAATTTTTGATACAATGAAGAATCACGCAACATATAGTCGCCGAATATAGTTAAAGATAATAATGACCTCCTAATTCCTTCTCAATTATACGCTCCAATATCCCAATTTTACCGTTCACTTTTTCCTATTCCCTAAATGATCTATTGATTTTAATAATAAAATTAAACGTATTATTTAACTCCATTCATTTAAATTATGTCATCCTTTTAATTCTCCCTAGTTTATTCTGATCTCCAAGAAAAACAAGAATAATTACTTTAAGAATAAAGCAAACTTATTATGCACAATTTCCTTCATTTAAGGTCCTAGAGAATGGGTTCCAACCAAAAAAGTAGGTACCAATCAATTAATTCCGTGATGGAAATCATAATTGCTGCTTTTGTGCTCATCCTTAAACCAAGTAAACGCTTGGCTCTGCGCAATCTTCAGAGACTCTGTTTTTATTTGTATATCATTATTATATAACAATGAGATAATGACGAATAAAGAGCAATAAGTTATAAATAGGCCCCAAACAATCAGCAAGAATTAAGTAAATGCTAAATTTGCTAAAACCTGTAACATCATCAAATATAAAAGATAAGCAGATAAAGTTTTGTCAAATTTACCGAACAACCAAAGTGTTACAGATAGCTTATAGAATGTCGAGAGACCCCTGACAGTGATGAAACTATAAATTCTTTGATGCTTGCTCTCTACGAGGGAGCAACACCTGACGAACGTGCTGATAGTCCACGCAATGTCGTTATCACTGTTAATGTCGTTATCACTGTTAATGTCGTTAATGCCTACAATGAGGATTTAAAGAAAGTCTTAGGGGCTCTTTAAGCTCATGTCAAAGAATTTCCATTGAATTCATATCCATAGACTAGGGTGGCCAGTCTCTCACATTAATATTTTGTAGAGTAATTACTGTCTGTTGGATGCACTTTGTTATATATGACATTCTCCTGAATAAAAAATCACATTCTCGGCATTACTAGAGGTCTTTTGGGCTGATGAAAGCATGCAAACTCTCAGTTCAGTTTTGTATTTCTCTGACTTCATAATGCCAAGCAGCTCCATACCTTTACAAAGCGGCCACCATGCTTTACTGTTAGCACTATGGACTCTCAATCTTACTGATTCCCTGGTCTTCTGCTAAATCTAAGTATGCCTGGAATCGAAAAAAACTGAAACGTGGACTTGTTGGACCTTGAGCCACGTCCTTAACTAAAGGGTGAACCATCATTGTTGAACATGCGCCCAAAGCCAGTAGACGTCGCTTTCGCTGAAAGTTGATCACTGAGTGCGTGATTTACATGAATTCATGCCTCATGCAACTAGTCTGTGATGTTTTGTAATGACAGATACATCATCCTGGCAGCCCTCTGCATATTGATGTTCGAGCTAAATGGCCATTTTATAACGATCCCGAAGTCCCCTGCAACTAAGAGACCTTTCGTCATGTTGCGTACTAGTCCTGGATTGTTAACGAGGACGGTCTTGGATATTCACACTTTTTGGCGGTCTGTTTAACACTTTGTGCTTCACTAGATTATAATCGACTGGCCATTGGGAAATAGGGCGATAACTGGTTCCATCTTCGTGAAGTGTACGTAACAGACTGCTTTCCTTCTCGGCATAGATACGTGTTTTCATAAATATCATATGATTATCAAATCCTGTTAACATGGAATATAATATTATGAATAAATATGATTGATTTTATGGAGACATTTTGAATGTAACAAGCCAAATACTGATACTATATATATTGATACTATATATATATATATATATATATATATATATATATATATATATATATATATATATATATATATATATATATAAATATATATATTTGAACATTTGACCGGATATCAGCAGACCTGGGTTCGAGTCCCGGCCAAGAATTTTCAAAAACTTTCTTCCCCTGGCCTTTACGAGTATTTCTGTCTCATCGGTAAAGGATCGCATTCATTGTGCCACCCTCTGCTGTCTTTGATTCTCGGTTTTTCTAATGTCCCTTTCTCTTGCTTCTTTTAAAAACTCCGTTTTCTTGTCTCATTGCTCATTCGCGTCCAATTTTCTTTTTCTCTTTTATATATATATATATATATATATATATATATATATATATATATATATATATATATATATATATATATATATATATATTTAGAGAGAGAGAGATAAATACATAGATAGCAACGTTTAAAGAACAGACCACTGAGGTACATTGCCAGTGAAAATAGCATATGAATAACGATGTCTATTGTCAATACTTGTTTCCACAGTTTTCTAACTATTCTTCCGTCCATCTAAGATGCCTAACTACCCTTTATTCTTCGAGATTTTTTCATTATTCAGCACAATGCCAGAAACCTTTATGAAATCGAGATAAACTACTTCTAGAGCTCCATCGTGGTTAAATGTCCCGATATTTTCATGAAAAATTTAATAAAATTACTTAAGTAGGAGCGTTACACCGACTGCTTCCCCCCCCCAGGATTTTGTAAACAAAAGAGAAAAATCAGCTTTCGGTGCCTTCTGAAAAGTTTTAATACATAACTCTCTTTAAACTACCAAAGGACCACTTATTCCTGTGCTAAATGAGTTTAAATAGTTAACTTTATAATTATTTAAATTAGATTGGAGATGGCGGTTTATAAATTTGTATTTTCTTAATATAAAAGCTTAGTTCTTTTATTTTCATTTTAATGCATGAGATTAGTTTATAGCAAATATTTTTATCGTCGTAGCTATATCGTACACAATATTTTCATTAAAGGTGATAACTACATGTTTAAAATCGTTACTAAGGGCAACTTCCTTCTTCCAAAAATGCTCGATGTACTTCTGATAAGGTACAATAATTTACCTATTTTTATAATTGCTCAACAGGTCAAGATAGAAGTTCTATTTGATAACATCCAGAGGCTGCAAGCCGAAAAGAAAGTGACTACGACTCCAGATTTAGTTATTGAATTAGCCGGATAAGCTAAGATTTTCCGTCGTCTCCTTCAAGTTTGTGCTCTCCTTAAAGTTATGGAAGCATATTATGATTGTACGAATAGTGTATTTTTGCCTTATTACTTTGTTTAGTTTTAATTTCAAGTCCTCAGAGGGTTTTTGGTGATTACACGATATTTTTTTGGATCACTGAGGATGGAGTCAATTTTGGCAAGGTAATCGTCTCTGTTGAGGATAACATAGATAGAGTATTTTTCGGCGCGTCTTATTACAATTTCGTCGTCCTTTAGTTCGAGAACTGCGCTTCGGAGATCTGGTATGAGCAGAGAGCTAGCCGTGCGCCCACGGGACTTCCTAGCTTCTGCAGCTAATTCAATAAGTAAATCTGGAGTTTTAGTCAATTTCTTTTTGGCTTCCAGCCTCTTCATGTTATCAAGTAGAACTTCTATCTCGAACTGTTTGGAGATCTTGTGAGGCTTTTTCCTAAGGTAGCATCTTACGCCTCATTTGAGGAAGTTTATCTTGTCAGCGGAAAGAAAGAGGCTGCTGAGGTTTAGAAAATGATCAGCGCAATCATGTAGAGAAATAGAGTAGTCCTCTACCGGACCGAGGAATGTATGGATGTTGCTCTGAGTTGTGTCGAGGGAAGTTTATTTTCTTACGGATAGGCACGGCTCAGAATTGAGTTCCGCTTAAAGATTCTTTTTTCTTTTATGTTCATCTATCAACTATGAGTAACGTTCTTTGGCGGTTAGTCGTTGGCTTTCGGCCTGGCACGAATACGGATACTTTGTAAAGAAGCCAGGTGGTATACAGAAATGATTAAACTCTACAGCGAAAGAGGCATTGTTCAGCTTCCTGAGAGCCTCTTCTAATTTACTAGTGACTATCACTTGAGGGGAAAAGGATAGTCACTTTACATTTAATTAACAGACTAATTTAGCTAGAAACTCTGTTCAAAAAGAGTTGACGCCACAATCTGCAATCATCCCGCATGGAACCAGGGCTCATCTAAGAATATAAAATTTGCATCCTTTTGTATCTGCTCAACAGTTACAAAACTCTTAACTTTTTGTTTTCGAAAATTAGAATCTAGTCTTAAATTCCACGTTAAATTCTAAATAAGAAACTAGCCTTAAATTTTTTAGTTAGCTGATTGGTCGGTTAGGTCATGGATATGTTTAAAATATTACGTATATATTACCTTTAATATCATGTTTACCATTCTGCCTTTAAAGATAAACAACTACCAGGTCGTAAACCGTATAGTCAAATAAAGTTTTGCCTTTACCAAGTAATTTTCCTCGCCTAGAGTCATCAATTAAAATTCTAGTTAAATATATAAAGAAGCTGCAATTTAAATTGCATAATGCATCCTTTGCTGTGGACATTAATGGATTCTGCCTGAAAATGGCCTACTTCCCTATATATATATATATATATATATATATATATATATATATATATATATTAGGGTAACATTTCAGTTTCGGGGCGCATGGTAGGTGGCGCTGTTTAAAGGCTACAATTTTGGGCTACAATATATGTCTTATGACGTCAGACGGTAGCGTCAGATGTGAACAATTACGGCGTTATATTTTTTGGTATATGAGTGTATACTGGGGGGCTGCGGCCCACAGACCCCCCCAATTGATTGAAACTCAGGATGATTGCAGGGTGGTTCCCCCGTAGTGATATCTCCCCCACGAGCAGTCCCCTTGAATTTACTGTTTTTTCTTCCCCCAACATTTTTTTACTGGCAGAAAACCCTAACCTAATCACAAACAATAGTAACTTTTATAGGTTTCTTGGTAACACTTCAGATTCGGGGCGCACGGTAGATGGCGCTGTTAGTCGGCTACAATTTTGGGGTACAGCCAATCTCTTATGACGTCAGACGGTAGCGTCAGATGTGAACAATATCGGCGTAATATTTTTTTGTATATGAGTATATACTGGGGGGCTGTGCCCCCTAGACTCCCTCAATTGATTGAAACTCAGGATCATACCAGGGTGGTCCACCTGCAGTGGTATTTCTCCCACGAGCAGTCACCTTGAATTTACTGTGGGTTTTTTCTCCCCAACAGATTTTTACTGGCAGAAAAACCTAACCTAATAACAAACGATTCTTACTTTTATAGGTTTCTTGATTAGTTTATCGCCTCTAGATAATCTAAAAATTTTTCGCGATTATACAAAGTAAAGCCGAGTTCGAATAACAAAGCACATGGAGAGCACGAAAACACAATAACGAAAGAAAAACATTAGCAAAACGGGTGCAATTAAGAAGCTACGATGTTGCCAGTAAGAAGCTGTTATCGTTCACAGTAAACAAAAAATACGAAAACCAAACAAAAAACAATAAAAGATATCAAGAAACCTTACCTAACTTAGAAAAAAACTATAAACGAGCAGAGCGCAGATATTTAGTAACTAATAGACTAAAAGTTACAAATCCCCAAAACAACAAAAAAATATAACGCAGTGAATGGTCACATCTGACGCTACTGTCTGACGTCATAAGAGATATGCTGTAGCCCAAAATTGTAGCCGACTAACAGCGCTATCTACCGTGTGCCCCGAATCTAAGGTATTACCGGTTTTTTTATTAGTTTATGCGCCTCTAAATAATCTAAAAGTTTTTCGCGATCATGCAAAATAAACTTGAATTCGAATAATGAAAAAGCACAACTACAGCACGAATAACCATAACGAAAGAGAAACAAATGCTAACCGGGTTATATTTATAGCTATGACGTTTCCAATAAGAAGTTGTTATCATTCACTGTGAAAAAAAAATGAAAACAAAAAAGAAACAATAAAAGACATCAAGAAATCTTACGTAACTTAGAAAAAACTATAAACGAGCAGAGGCGCAGATATTTAGTAAATAATACAGACTAAAAGTTACAAATCCCCAAAACAACAAAAAAATATAACGCCGTAATTGGTCACATCTGAAGCTACCGTCTGACGTCATAAGACATATGCTGTAGCCCAAAATTGTAGCCGACTAACAGCGCCACTTACCGTGCGCCCCAAATCTGAAGTATTACCCATATTAATATCGGTAGCACCAAAAGGTATTTTGCACTTGATAATGATCTTAAATAGGAAGAAGGTTACTGAGATATTAACTTCTTAAAAATGCGTCATTTTAGGGGGGACCACCGGATGTATATATATATATATATATATATATATATATGTACATATCTCTCAAAGTAGCACGAGAGAATGATGGAAATGAATCCATTAAACCACAATGAAAGAGAAAACGGAATATTTTTTTTTCTTGCAGTAATATTTTTATTATCTTTTTCAAAAAATCCGTGCAGGGAAGCGATTCGAACCAGGCACACTGAGGCAGCGAGCACCGCTTTGATCACAGTTAAAAGTATGCCGTTAGTACACTATGCTACGCAGAGAACAAAAATTCTCTGAATAGAATAGCTTTTGAGGAACACTTTCGCCAGATCGAATGGAGACTATGAAAGAAATAGAAAATTAATTGGGAATTCAAAGAATAAATGAGGAATAGGTAAACGCGTGGCAGATATACAAATGTATATATCTCTCAAAGTAGCACGAGAGAATAATGGAAAAGGATTCATTAAACCACATTATTAGAGAAAACGGAATATTTTTTTTTTCTTGCAGTAATATTTTTATTACCTTTTCGAAAAATCCGTGCAGGGAAGCGATTCGAACCATGCACACTGAGGCAGTGAGCACCGCTTTGATCACAGTTAAAAGTATGCCGTTAGTACACTACGCTACGGAGAGAACAAAAATTCTCTGAATAGAATAGCTTTTAAGGAACACTTTCGCAAGCTCGAACGGAGACTATGAAAGAAATAGAAAATTAATTGGGAAAAAGGTAATAAAAATATTACGGCAAGAAAAATAAAATATTCCGTTTTCTCTTTCAATGTGGTTTAATGGATATATATATATATATATATATATATATATATATATATATATATATATATATATATATATAAGTGCAAGCACATAACTTTCTCCGCGGCCCTCCCTTATAGGCATAATTATGTTGGATTCCATTTCAAGTAACTCAGATTCTGGAAGAGCTCGTAAGAGCTCAAACTTTCGTTGTCGAAGCCGAAGCACCAGAACTCATTATTGATGAAGATTCCACCAGAGAAAGAAAGGGGATTAAAATGGTTAAAATAGACTTCAAAAGGTAAAATCTCACATAGTAGCTATAGAAAGAGGAAGATGGTCCAGTCATCCAGGATCGAGGAAAAAATCGGTAATCAATTGAGTACAATGAAAAGGTATATTCAAGCAACAACATCATCCAGAACCACAATTGTCGTAGGGTTACCCCGCACACCTTACACCAGAATAATAAAAGATGTCGTAGGTTAACCCTACACACTTTACACCAGTTTAATATAGATGTCGTAGAATAAGGTCTAGTTCACCCTTTCTGCTTTACGATTGCGTGGGAAGTTTACAATATAAGGAGAGTACAAAGTGACTGAAAGGAGGTTGGCCAATAGTCGATTATCTTGGGGTTCGGGGATAACAAAAAAACGACTACAAAAATAACTTTACTAATATGCAAATGAATATTATTTTAAAAGAATAAAATGAGATTTAAAATAAGCTATACAGACACTAGAGGCACATGGACCTCAACAGCTAAGGGGAAAAAGACGTGATGAAGACGGTCACCGTTCCAAAAAATGGACAATATTTACCGAGGGATCCTAAATTGAAATTCTGGTAAAAACAAACTCTAGCGCATTAGCCGACCCTGATTTTTTTGACATTTCGGAGTTAGGACAATGGTTTATGGTCAGTTTATATTTCAAACTCTTTCCCTACCCAAAAGTTTTTAAACATTTGAATTCCCCAAATTATCGCGAGGGCACCTCGCTTAGCCACAGCTTAGTTCGTTTCGCGGAGTAGCAATTTCCGACTTGCATATGCGATGGGAAATCTCTAATCATTTTTATCCTATTAACCGACAGCAGATTCCATACAAGGCGCACGGGGCCTATTTTTTTTTAAAGTTCACACATGGGAGCGGAGAGTGGGGCGAAATTTTGGAATAAGGCGTCTCTAAAAGGACACGAAACCCATATAGAAACTTAATTGCTTCTTGGTTCCTGGCAGAGGATTATTAACAATGGTCTGAATTTTATCCTCTTGGGGAGCTAGCCGGTTATTTCCAATACGGAATCCTAACTAGTAAATTGAACTGTAGGCGAAATAACACTTAATGTGACCGATAATTAGATTATGCTCACGAAGTCTTAGTAAAATGCTTTTAGGATTATATATTTGGTAATCAATCTAATATCCTTCTCATTATCCGATAATACTTACTGCCTACAGTGGCTTTCTCTAACAGATGAAGATTCTGGTCAAAAAGAGGGATCGATTCTGTATCTAATTTCGGTAACTGAATTTAATTTCCTAAAATCAAGGCACATCCAGTAGGATCCATTTGGTTTCTTAATCATAGCAACCGGAGAGCAATAATCTGATTTTGATGGTTCTATTATTTTAAAATTTAACAGCTTATCAACCTTAGTATTAAATGCTTCTCTTTAGGTGATTAATTGGATGTTGTGTTTAAATTGGGCTGCACAACAGATATTTTCTAAGATGACCTCACCAAATTGCTTCAGGAGCGTTTGTAAAAGAGCGCTTTCTAAATAGGCGACAGCTGGTCGCTCAATTTTAGCTCGGCCGACGATGATTCATTTACGTCTGGTAAGACGTGTAGTGGGTATTAGCTGTCTTGCTCTAGGCAGGCAACTTGCAATACACTCAGGGGGTCCATGGGATAATTAGCCTCCATAGGCGATTCTTCATCTATCGCCACAATCTGGTTCCCCTATGCGAGTCCCCGATACTTCTTGAGGAGACTAGCGTGGATAAACTTCATTCTTGTTGACCTTTCAATAAAATAATCAATGGGGCCACGTTTCTTGATCACTTTATAGGGATCTTTCCATTGGCTAAGTAATTTGTTGTTTTCAGTTGGAAGCAACTTCAAAACTTCCTCAACTGGTTTAAGTTTTCTATCTTTCGAATTGTAGTAGAAGTAAGTTTTATATTGAGCCAGGTTAACATACGCATTTGGTACACTATTTCGGCGCATTTTTCCAACCTCACTTGCTATTCAAGCAGATACGAGTACGAATATTGGATTTCCTGATCCAGTTTTTGATTTATAAATAGTTCCTTCAAAATGATCAAGGGGCCTCGTACATTCCTCCCATTTAGTAATTCAAACGGAACGAAACCCAAGGTGCGATGGAAATTTTCTTTATACGCCAAAAGAGACACTGTAAGATATCTGTTCCATTACCTTGGAACCTCGGCACATAATTACTTCAGAATGGCTTTGAGACTGCCATTTACACTTTCGCGCATTCCATTTCTGGCTGGGTGGAACAGACTCATAAACAAACGGTTTTATCATAAGCAACTTGCCCACATATTCCATCAATTGGGACGTAAATTGGCGGCCACGATCTGACAATATCTCTTTCAGCAGCCCAACACGGAAGAAAATCGTGATGAGCGCTTCCGCACAAGAGATCCTGTCAATCTTCTTAGGTGCCACAGCCTCGGAGAATCTGGTTTTAAAATAGACCAGAGTTAAAACATAACTAAGGCCCTCACTTTAAAGTCGGTGAATCGGCTCGATCTAGTCAATCACCACTCGGAAGAAGGGTTTGGAGATTATTGGGCCCTTTTGTATGCGTGCAGGTTTGACTCGCTCTCTAATTGCCGGCTTCTGGCAGATGTCGCACGAAAGACAGTAACGCAGGATTTTGTCGGATGCACCTGGCCAATAGAAATATTTAAAGACCCGTTGTGTCGTCTTTGAGTGGCTAAAATGACCCGAGAAGATACTATTGTGGGCGATTCCAAGTATAAGTTCAAGATGGGAGCGAGGGGCACATAATACTTAGAATTCTGTGTTATTGTCTGTTAAGCACACACGGTAACGTAGATCAACCTTAACAATGAGAGAGATTATCTTGTTGCCGCTAATGGGCTCTTGCGGCTTATTTGTAGTTTATCCATATGTGGTGAAGAGGTTCGCACTCTTTATGATTTTTCCTAAAGACTTCGTTCAGGACATTTGGACAATCAGAAACATCGAGGGTTTTTTAGAGGTGCAGGCGCTTCCAATTGTTTTACCGCTTGAGATGGGTTGGTCACGGGAAAAACACCGGGAGGGGGGGGGGATACCCACCGACTCTGACCAATTAAAGCAGGACAGAACTTGATGGCACTGCGACGACCTCGGCCTACCCAGTGAAGTAGGCGCACTCGATAAAGCATCTCACAAAGGGGAATCTGTTAGCGCGCCCAGGTAATAATTGTGCACTCTTGTAAACTTGTCATGGTCTATGGCTAAAGGTGGAAGTAATCTATCAGATATCACGATGTACGTGCACCCTGGGTCGCGCACGAGAGTTGAGATTCAGTAACCATTCACATGTCTTGTTTTTCTAATTAAAGACCACTACGAGTGTTTTTATCAAACGGAAAGTTCACCTGGTGGCTGGCGGGAGTCGGTTCGCTTGAAGGGAAAGTGCTTTTGGTTGCGACGGTGGTTGAGAAGGCGTGACACTTATATTGTGCACCTAGTGGGGATGGCCACCTCTAAATTTAGAATTCTGAGGGCAATTAGTTCTTACATGACACTCTAATCCACAGAACTAAAAACACGATAGTTCTCTTGGGAAACGACGAAGCAGGGGGAGTAGAGGAGAAGACGATTGATCTCACGTTTGTATGACAGAGAGAATGGTTTAGAATTAGACGGACCAGTCATCTCGATGAACTTATCCGTGTTGTGGAGACTGAATTTGGTTTCATGAGCCTTTGCTTTGGGAGAGTGTTGTTCCTTTTTCTCCCCTTCTTTTGGATAGCAATTATGACTAGCCGCATACACATAGGCTTCATCCATGAACTCTTTAAATGTTACAGGCTTCCGGTCTTTAACGAAGGATCCTATCTCCGACGGAAGTTACGTAATGAGTTGGTCTTTGAGGGCGACGTCGACTAAAGCATCGTATATCCAGGGAAATTTGGGCGTGTCTGAGTAGAAATTAAAATTACGCTGTAGGAATATCTAAATTAACGGAATGATTGTTTAGGCTGGATCTGACAGTGCTGGAACTTTGCATCGTAAAAGTCCGGATTCATGTGTATAGGCAGCAAGCAATGCTGCTTTTGACTTGGAATAATCAATGGTTGCCTGCCTGTGATGGGAGCGACATGAAAATCTCCTTAAGATAGGTACTAAGTGAAGGCAACAACTTGGGTACGCCGTCTGTTTCAATATTCCACTGATTCACCTCAACAATTTCTCGAAGTGAGTGATGTATACCTCACAATTTTATGGAGGACGTTTGTGGCACTTCGGTCCCCGAATCATTTGAAATCGTTTCTCTTCTGCCCCTGTTCATTTTCAGTTTATGTGAACGAATTTTATCTCTCTCATCTCTCCCTTCTTTACCTTTTTTCTATTCTCCTTTTCTTAACATTCTTTATCTTCTTTTTTTGTTGACGTTCTTTCTCTTCTCTTCCCCTTCCTTCCGCTCTTACTGCTCTCTTTTCCTCTTGGATGTACGCCATTAGAACATTCCCTTTGAGTCCAAAATGCTCAGCTTTTTCTTCGAAAACGTCGAAAAACCAAATGCTGTCATGTACACCAAACTTTTAGGCGGAATAAAAAACAACAACAAAAGAACTTAGCGTGGTTGTCGAACCCGATCTAACTGTAATTTACTCGGTTAATTTTATTCAGAAGCACTAACGGAACTCCAAATGGATTTTCCTTAACCCAAATATAAAACCTCAACGTGGGAAAAAAAACACTCAAAAAAACAAATAACTAATTATTTCACATGATTCGAATTTTATCCCTTTCGCTCAGTCGGATTCATTTCTGGAGTCCAGATTTGATCAAAATCCCTTTACTGTGATTGAGACAAAGGCCTCGGCGTCTATCCTTCAATTAAGCCAAATATTGAAATAACAAATAAAAATGCAAATCCTACGGAATCCTTCAAATATGGCAGAGTATATGGAGCTAGAAAGAAACAAATAACAAAGAACTTATGAATAAATAAATTTAAAAAATAAATGTGATAATGTAATCAAAATTTTAATTGTAGGAATCCTATGCAAGAAGTTTTTTTTATTCACAGTTTTCCAACAGCCAGAACCAAGCCCCATAAAAATTAAAACAAGTTTATTATATATATATATATATATATATATATATATATATATATAAATTATATTATGTCAGGTTAGATTTAATGACCTTAGTTTGCGTACTTTGACTCGGAAGGAAACGTGGCAAGCCAACAGGACAATCTACGATTGTCCTTGCCCTGAATGATGCGCTTTAAACGTGGATTGCACTAAATCCAAGAAGAGTGAGTATTTTCATTGGCCGAATTAAATCAACAAACTAGGAGGTTGTAGATATCAAACTGGATGAAACAAAGTAATCTTTACTACTGTTCAAGCCGAAATAAAACAATTGAGAGAACATAGAAATACAAAAGAACTAAATGGGCAAAAGGTTTACGCCCGTCAGCTCCAGGTAGGAGCCGTGAGCACGTACATACAAACGTACACGACGGACAAAAGAGAAATTACCATTCCGGGCGGATCGGCTGCCCGAGGATTTTTGTCCTCGAGAGAAAGGCTGGGTACGGGGGTCTATGAGCGTCGAGCTCGATTGATTTTCAACTGCACGGCTTCGTTCGCACTCGGGCGATGAGTACTCGGCCTCCTTAAAATTATGAAGGAGAATACAACCTGTCTTCTAACAACTACTGCTAGACTCGAAATGAGGTGTGGGGATTTCCTCGTTCCTAGTTCTTATTTCTTCTTATTTAAATTTTATTCTCTTCGGCCTTCTTTGGTGTAAGGAAAGCCGAAAGATAGAAATTTCCTGCGTCGCGTCCTCTTTGGCAAAATAATAATTGTCAGAGAGAGAGAGAGAGATTCACGCAGACTAAGAAGTCTAAATGGGTATTTCACGGACGAACGAATCTTCAACCGCTATCTTTCGGTAAGATTCCTTGCCATTAACGAAGCGAGACGAGTCTAACTGGATCCCGGACCCCAAATCAGCGCGAGAGCCCTAAGCCTTTACTCGCCGCGCCTTGAATCGGAGTGGGACCCACTTCCGACAGCAAAGAAAATCGCTTCCGGCGAACCCTTATATATTTCCCAGCGCGGAAACGAGCAATTTAGTTTTCAACAAGGAGGCAGGTACTGCTCACGCGGTTTCCAAGCAGTAATCACGAAGATTCACTAGAACTAGCCTAAGCATCTAACGCGTTCCTTCATACGAGACATCCTGTTTCTCTAAAGGACGCACAAGCGAGACACCAGTTGTTCAGAATTATGGCAGTAAAGGACGTAAGAAGTCATTCTAGAATACGTGCTTCGCTCCCTGCCCTGACACGATACTCCTTCGAACAATCACTCGAGGCCTCTTGCCCTTCTTGGAAAATCGTAATCCTATTACTTTTTTCTCGATCACCGTCGAAAAAGCCTGACACTTTTCCACTACGAAGCTTCAACCCCTAATCTCCTCCCATTTCGCTCGGGTAAATATTGTGTTACTCATATCTCGTGTCGAAGCATTTCATTATAAATTAATTCCTTTGCTGAACGATTTTTTTTCTAATAGTGTGTAAATTATTGTCAAATTCTGTTATTTGTTTGCATAATAGTAAAGATTATTGTTGTTTCTCTTGTTTAGATCCCAGAACCTGATAAAAAGCCATTGATCTATTTTCTAAGTCGGCCAACGGAGTACACGCACTAGAATATTCCCTATACTTAAAAGTGTAGGGCAGGAAAATCTACTTGACCTAAGATATACTAATTATATATATATATATATATATATATATATATATATATATATATATATATATATATATATATATATATATATATATATATATGTATATATATATATGTATATATATATGTATATATATATATATATATATATATATATATATATATATATATATATATATATATATATATATATATGATGAAAATTAATGCAATATCGCAAGAAAAGATGAGGAATTAAACCCCATTCTCCGAAGACAATTTAATTCAGAACAGTTTCGGTGTATCTCACACCCTTTTTCAACTGACACTGGGCAGAAAATATAAGAGAAATGCATATAAGCATAACACAAGATCCCCTCTTTTTTCCCCCAATCCCCTACTTGTGGCTAATCTGGGGGGGATGGAGTAGGCCTAAACATATTGAAGGGCTGGCATTTTACTATTTTGTTTATTTGCGATCTTATTACAGGATTAAAAGAAAATTGACCCTCAGATAGATTTAAATTAGGAACTGACGATATCAAGCTCGATTCTACGATTCTTCTCTTAAAATAGTTAGCCGATTTAAATAACATTTTACTTCCATTGAAAGCGATCGTATGATTCTTGTCTCTAACATGGCAAAATATTTCCCTACTTTCGCTGCCCACTCTAATATCTCTTTTGTGTTCGTACAATCTCTTGTCTAGATTTCTCCCCGTTTCCCCTATATAAACTTTATGGCAATCGTTGCATAGTACTGCATATACTCCTATGTTATGATGTTCTTTGGGTTTCCTGGCCATCATCAATTGGTTTAAGGAATTATTATATTTCAAGGCTAGATTAATAGCCGCTTTTCCAATATGTCCTTTAAACTATTTAATTTATTGTTAAATGGCAATGTTATACATTTGTTGAAGTCGTTAGTGCGGGAAGGCTTCTTACCATAAAATGTTTTCCTAGCTGCAAAATGGGCAGACGATATGAACCAATCGGGGTAATACAAATTAGAAAATTGGTCTTGATAATGACAATTTCTTCATCTAAGTAGGAAGGATGACATATTTTGTATGCTCTAAGGAAAAGGTTAAAAAATTACCGATTTTTTAACAGTATTATCGTGAAACGAAAAATAATGTATATAGGCATTCGAGTGGGTTGGTTTCCTATACACCATGAATTAAAACTTGACGTGTATAGGAAACCAACCCACTCGAAATGGCAATGTTATACATTTGTTGAAGTCGTTAGTGGTAGTACCTCAAAAGACTATATTGTCCATACCGAGGAAGTACTTTTTTTTAAAAACCCTATCTACTAGTTTTAGAGACAGTATAGTAAAGTTGAATGCACTCCCATACCCACATCTCCCACCTGAATTTCTTGGGTTTCGAAATTGGAAAAGATACTTGATGTGTAGAATAAAAGTTCACAGTCACGAATTTTTATATAAAAGATGAATACCTACACTTTAATAATTTTACGATAACTTTTATAGTTAGGACTTAATATTGTTTACACCTAATATTCCTCAAATATATGTCCAAACTATTCTTAAATGGGTTGACGGTGGGACTTAAAACAACCTCTTCTGACAACTGATTCCATACTTTAACAATTTAATGTGAGAAGTAGTTTCCACATACATCGAGTTTGTAATTTTTCGGAACGAGTTTTTCTCTGTTATTACGAGTAATGTTTTTATTGTACTCAAACCAGATGGAATAGTCCACATTTTCTATTCCATTCAGGATTTTATAGACTTCAATTAATTGACCTCGTATGCGTCTTGTTTCTAATTTGAAGAGGTTTAATTTTTCCAATTGAGTTTCATAATTGTATTTTCTTAATGAAGGTATCATTTTTGTAGCTTTAGCTTGTACTTTTTCTAATCTTTCAATATCTTTTCTGTAGGAGGGCGACCATACTTGTGAACAATATTCCAGTTGTGGTCTTACTAGGTCATTATACACGTTTATTAGCACCGTTTCGTTTTTATAACTGATCTGTCGCTTGATATAACCCAGTATCTTTAGTGCTTTCTTTTCTACTTCAACAGAGTACTGAGTGAACTTGAGGTTATTTGATACACAAATCCCTAGGTCCTTTTGGTTTTCTGTTTTGACTATTGTTTTGTTAACGAGTATATATTCAGCTTTTGCATTTTTTACACCAACATGCATTACTTTCCATTTTCTTATGTTCAGTGGAAGTTTCCATTTTTCAGACCAATCGGCTTTAAGGTCAATGTCTTTTTGAAAGTCCGTTATATCTTGCTCAGTAATTATATTTTTAGCTAATTTGCAATCGTCAGCGAATTTCGATATTTTTGAGATCAATCCCACGTCTATGTCGTTCACATATATAATAAAGAGCAATGGTCTGAGGACAGAGCCTTGAGGAACACCATTACTGACAGTTATCTATTCCGACTCTTCTCCGTTTATCACAACTCTGTGCCTCAGATCACTAAGCCAATTCTCAATCCACTTTGCTAGGTTACCTTCTATTCCTAGAGCTCAATTTTTGATCATTAGTCTCTTGTCTTGTACCTTGTCGAAGGCCTTCTGAAAATCCAAATACAGAATGTCAACAAACCTCTCCCTGTCGTAAACCGTGTTGACATAATGAAGAAATTCAAATAAATTTGTAAGACACGATCTATTTTTCCTAAATCCATGTTGTGTATTTTTTAATAACTTGTTTGTTTCTAGATGGCTTACTATTTTTTCTGCTATTATACTTTTAAGCATCTCACCAATTATTGATGTCAGACTTATAGAAAGATAATTGCAAGCAAGATCCTTTCGTCCTTTTTTTAAATATCAGCCTCATGTTAGCTACTTTCCAATCTTGGGGGACTATACTGCTTTCAAGTGATAAGTTAAATATATACGTTATTTGTTCCACAACCGCTTCTTTTACTTATTTAATCACTTTTGGCATTATCTTATCGGGTCCTTGGGATATGAATTTATTCATTTTCTCTTTTCGTTTTAGTACATCATTGGTTTTGCACTTAAAGATTTTTAGTAGTTTATTGCCTGTGTACTTGATATTCGGCATAATATTTAGATTTGAGGCATCGTTGGTGTAAACTGTTGCGAAATATTCATTAAGTGCCTTCGCTATATCTTTATCTGTGAATTGTAGATTATTATGTAGATCATTGATTGGTCCAATACTATTTTTTATTGGCTTTTTACTATTAAATAAGGCAAAGAATTCTTTGGGATTATTTTTACAGTTAAAAGCCACCCTTATCTCCTCATTACGTTTTGCTCTATTAATTTCGGCTTTTACTTTTCTTCTAAGTTCTATATATTTGATTCTATTTGATTCCAAGTTGTTTGATTTGGCAATTTTATAAGCTTCATTTCTTTTTTTAATATTCCTTTTGATTTCTTTTGTTAACCATTTAGGATTTTTGTTTTTTCCGCTAACTCTGACAACGACAGGAATAAATTGGGACTGCTTCATCAAGAGATAGTTTTTAAAACCATTCCAGGCTTCATTTGTCTTTACCAGTTATTTTGTGATTTTTTAGACTTTTTCTGAATTCTGTGAAGTTTGCTTTTCGGAAGTCTAAATTTGTAACAAGTCTCTTACTTTTTTTGTGAGGTATATTCACGTCAAATTCTATTAGGTTGTGGTCGCTGTTGCTTATTTGATCGCCTACGCTTACGTTTGAGATTAGTTCGTCATCTGAAGTTAATATCAAGTCTAATATATTATCTCCTCGTGTTCGCTCTGTGACCCATTGGGTTAACAGGTTGTCATCTATAAAGTTTAATATTTTTTGTCCTTCAATTTATTTTGGGGCAGTTAAAGTCACCAAAAATGAGTGAGAGTTTGTCTTTACTCATGCTCGTCAAAAACTTGTAGAATTGTATGTCTTTCTCAGCTGATAAGTGTGATTTTCTATACGCCAAGTATATATGCAAACTTTCATTTAAATTCAATTTTATTCCTATAAGTTAGAATTCTGAGTCTATATTGTAATCAGTAGGCTGGAGGCCCTCAGTTATATATAGGAGTACAACGCCCTCTTTCTTATCAATTCTATCTTTGTGGAACACCTTAAAACCTTGCAGTTGAAATTCGGTAATATAATCCCTCATATGACTATGGATCCACGTTTCGGTAATGTCTATTATATCGTACTTTTTTAACGCTACTAATGCTTTGAGCTCTGTAAATGTGTTCCGAAGTGACCTAGCGTTGAATAGAATGGCTTTAAGTGTACTTATCCGTTTGCTTCTAATGCTACACTGAGGTCGTTTCCCGAGTTATTTTAGGGTTCAGAAGATTGTTCAGATTGTTCTAAGCGTTCTCTCAAGTTTAGATGCAGCATTTGCCCATATTCCTTTTTTCCTGTTTGGCTAAAATGTGTTCCATCATGGCTGAAATATTTTTCGTTGTGAATAAATTTGTGCCAAAAGTCAACGAATTTGACGTTTTCTCGTTCACATATTTTGTTTATACGATCGTTTACACCAATGGCTCGACTCAACTCTTCTCTATTTGCATTTATTAGTGGTAGTATGCCTATAACCATACCCCT
Organism: Ceratothoa steindachneri; assembly: GCA_963969495.1. Lineage (NCBI taxonomy): Eukaryota > Metazoa > Arthropoda > Malacostraca > Isopoda > Cymothoidae > Ceratothoa > Ceratothoa steindachneri. Next base: position 5,586 of record CAXAKS010000112.1, on the reverse strand, counting down.
TTTAGTTTTGGATTTTATTGTTTTAACGAGCTTAGTATATTCATCAACTATTTTTTCTGTTCCAGAAAAGTTATTTTTACAGAAAACGTCATTGCTTCCGATATTGGATATTATTGAACACTCTTGGTTGCTTAAAGTTAGGTTATCTATCTTTTGGGTTATCTTCTTGATATTAGCTCCTGAATAGCACCAAAATTTACGCTTTTTAGGATTTCTCGCACCGAAGTAGTCGATTTGACTTCTGATTAATGAGTCTCCAATTAAATGTGTCTCTTCTTCTTTTAGTTCAGAATAGTTATTTTTCAGTTCAATGGGAGAACTTTCGTTTGGTTTGGACCTATTTTTTCGTTTAATACAGCTTTGCCAAAACTAGTCGTGTGGTTATAAATAAATCTTGATAATATATATATATATATATAGATCGAGAGAAAGAAAGAGTAAAAATAGGGAGGTAATGTTGCGATAACTCTTGTTTTACTTAATTTATTATGAACCTTCTTAATGGCATATATATAAAGATCATTTTAAAACATAAGGCATATCAATACTACCAAATCGCCCAACCGCACTGCCCCTCTAATTACGGTTAATCAAATGTAAAATACCGTCATAAAATGTTGCCTGATTAACCAAACATTCTTAAGCTAAAGACAACTAGGCTTTGTACATACGAGGGGCGGTCAATAAGTTTTACAATTCGGATATAAGGAAACGAGATATGAGGAAAAGTGTATAATTATTCTTCAATATAACTACCTTCGACTTCATTGCACTTGAGCCACTTGTCCCTGAAGCTTCGATTTCCCGACAACCAGAAATCTCCCGACTGCTGTTCAATCTACTCCTGGATGGCGAGCTGGACATCTTCATCGTCCCCAAATCGGCGTCCACGCAGTACAGCTTTGAGCTGGCGAAATAAAAAGTAGTCGCTAGGGGCCAGATCTGGACTGTAGGGGTGATGGTTGAGCTCGTCACATCCGCACTCGCGCAGGCCACCTTGTGCAACTCTGGTCTTGTGAAAGTTGACAACGTTGAAATCGAACATAGGGCGTGAGGTTTCTAGGGACCCAACGGGCAGAGACCTCGGTCATGGCCAAATCGTCCTGGATGATGTTGATAACACTTCCATGTGATATTCCAAGTTCTCGCTTGATTTCATCGACCTTCACCTGTCGATTTTCGAGGATCATCCTCTCCACACGGGCCACATTTTCCTCGTTTTGCACGTCTTACGGGCGTCCTGGAAGGGGGTCATCTTCAAGGGCCTCACGATCATGGCGGAAGTCCCTATTCCAGTGAGCAATGATTGGATAGGAAGGGGCGGTGTCGATGTTCACTGCAACCATGAGTTTATTGATCTCTTTTGCATTCTTGCCTTCCTTGGTCAAAAATTTGATCACTGCGCGTCGCTCAACCTTCTCTATTTTTTGAAAAATTTGGAACTGACGATCTGCGATCAGCTACTGCTTCTTAAATAGATTAGGCAGGAGCGTGCAGCTGAAGTTCCTGACTTCACATAACTTGTCCTAACATCCCCACAAACAGCCATTCCCCTTCCTCTGTTTTGCTCTACCGATTCGCAAAACTTATTGACCGCCCCTCGTCTGTTTACTTGTACGTACGTAAACATGCTTTCATGACCAAGTCCGAAGGTTAAGCCAGAGATACTGTTGTTTCAACTTAACCGCACTCAACTGTTCGGAAGAGGAAAGTCTAGGTGGTTAATGCGAACTGTGGCACGTATAATATTGGTTCCATTTAATCTTTTTAGGGTCAGAGAGAGCCGAATGCTTTAATCCTCCCGTCCAATGATCTCAGAGTCAGGAATTCTATATTTTCCAATCTCTTTCCCCCTCACTACATCATTCTCTTTTTTTCTTTAGTTTTTCGCTGAAATACCTTATGCACTTTCGGGAATTTATGAACACATTTATCAATGAATGGCCAAGTTATTAAATGATGGCGAAGTTTTATTGGGATTGGAAGTTTCTTCTTAGAAAATTTACATTTTAGAAATATTTGGATATAATTTAAAAATAAAGTTTGAGACTAGGTTTCAAGGATTGGAAAAAGAAGATTTGGCTCAATGACTTGTTTTGGGTTTACTCCTCTCTCAGTCACTTCAGGCTGCTGATCACAATGAGTAAGCATCGCAGACATTAATAACCGTGTGTAAAGAGAAATTAAAACAAGTATGTCAATACTTTAATTATTTTTAAATTAGCCCTTTGGCTTTGAACTCATCCTTTGATCAAATAAATTTATTCGAGTGGATATTGATGATCATCTTTGGTGATCATACCCTCTCCCCTCTCATTGCTCTGCTTCATTCATCAATTTTCTATCTATGATGGAAGCATCTTTTCCCATCTGATTATGTCCTCTTTAAATGGTAGGAAAAGGGTGAGCCAATAGAAGAAACACTCAGAAATTGAATAAGAATAAAAAAATTGCAAAGATCCAGGGACAACTAAATAGAGCTTTTTCTTGTCAAAACACTGACATTGATTGCGTATTTGATAAATGTCTACACAAAGTTTCGTACCCACATATAAATAAGTGTAATTTAATAACCACAAACATTTTCGGGGTTGTATAAGTATATATAGTTTACAATACGTAGCAACAAACGACTATATATAGGAAGAAATTATAATAGAAAGATTAAAGATAATAAATATTAGAAAAGACTAAAATTTTAGAACTGGATCGCAGGCAAGTGTCGCTCCAATTAACCAAATATTTCATTTGTATGACTATTAATGTCCTTTTATATATATTGAAAATACCGCCATTAATCTACTATCTCCAATCGCAGCAATTTCCTATTCCCTTCACCTCCTCTACCCAAACAGCTTTGATAAGTGTCACTTTCCTATCCGGCATATATAAGGCCGTCAATGGGCGAGAAGTTTGACTTTCTTTTTTTTTCAGATTGAATTGAATCTTACCCTCTATTATTATTTTTTAGATATTCTTAGTAAGTCACAACATATGAGGCACTAGATATCAAGTGAATTAAAGCTTGTTGTGCAATTAAACAGTAAAGTTCTTTCTTTGGACTCATTTTTATTATTCAAATCCTTTTTCATAACCTAAATTCTGCTATTTTATGTATTGCCGCCTTGCACTTACTTTAGTGATGGATAATCCGTGCGGCCGCGGTAACTACGCTTACCATATGGTGTTCATTCTCTATTGTTATTCTTTCGTCATACCAGAAAAAGTTGGGTATTTCTGTGAGATTCATCCTTTAATTTCTTTCCTCTTTACTTGAAATTACTTTCAAAGACCCGATTTGATGGTCACGCGCACTTGTATGGAATCGTTTAAATCTATAGAGAAAGCTTGAGTCTCAAGAATATCTAGAAAGAGGAGTCCTGTGGGATTCATAGAACGACCGTATGAAAGCTTCAGAGGCAAAATTTGAGGCATTACGAAAGATGGACATAAAATTCTCAAACGAAAAATCCGAAATCAATTTTCTTTCCCCGAAAAATAAGCTCGAATCTTATCGTTGTTCGTTTCCTTTATATTTTTCTCACTATTTTTCCACTGCCGCCTTCGTCAGTAAATAGGTTTATCGGTGTAAAGGAAGGGGAGTTTCCGTACTCAATTACCTTTAATGCTTTTAGCTTGGTTTTATGGTAATTTTAATGAGATGGTATTAAATGAAGAAAGTACATAGGCTTTCTATACCTCATGAATACAGTTATAAAGAAACATGGTTAAGTGAGGAAATACACTGCATTGAGTAGTTTGGTATTGAGAAAAACTGGATGCGATAGACGAAGTTATTTCGCGGAAAATTTTTAAAAAATATGTAAATAATACAAACAAGATAATATTTATATATAATAAAGGAGGATAAAGAATTAAGATATAAAGGTTAAGAACGAAATGAACTATATGAAGGAAAAGAGATAGAGGGAGTTACAATTTGTATCTATCTCTCTCTCTCTATCTCTCTCTCTCTCTCTCTTTCTCTCTCTCTCTCTCTCTTTCTCTCTCTCTTTCTCTCTCTCTCTCTCTCTCTCTCACTCTCTCTCTCTCTCTCTCTCTCTCTCTCTCTCTCTCTCTCTCTCTCTCTCTCTCTCTATATATATATATATATATATATATATATATATATATATATATATATATATATATATATATATATATATATATATATATATATATATATATATATATATATATATATATATATATATATATATATATATATATATATATATATATATATATATATATATATATATATATATATATATATATATATATATATATATATATATATATATATATATATATATATATTTATTAGGGCTGTTCAATTTTTTATTGTAAAATGTCGTATAGGGGTACATAAAATTTGAACTCGAACGGATCAGATATAAAGGTCCCCCAGAGCGACAAATTCTCATCTTTCTCTATTCGGCCGCCACTTGGTCCATTATTGCGGTGATCTTGGCAGTCAGTCAAGTGGATTGGTCTTTGGAAATGTTTGTTTGGTGTCTTGAGGTCATCAACTTATTCATTCGTTGGTGATGAATTGTTACGAACATTACTTGTTGTTTGGGGATTCTGAAAGTTATCATTTTCACTCGCAATCACTAACAGAACATAGAACTTCAATATTCCTATTTTTCCTTCCACAAGTGCGATGGTTTCTTCTCGAAAAAAGGGTTGGTTGATCGGTCTGCCGGAGGACAACAAGAAAAGAGCTTCGGAAACGAAAAGGATAAATGAGGAGATCTTTCCAGGGGACCTTGATGACTTGTTCGATATGGCGCAGAGAGATTACCTTGAGAACACCACAAACGAGGAGGACATGACCTTTCTCATCAGCCAAAGTGACGATCGATTGACTTTTCGCATGACCAGACTGGACACTCTGTCAGCGAGGCTCCAAGAGAAAAAGAGGAGGTGAAGCCGAAACAGGCTGCGGACATGGAGAAAAATATCTCCTTAAGTGTTGTACCTTCAGGTCTCGTGGCTTCATCGTATTCGGCGATTTAGACAGAGTTCAAGTGCCTAATTCCTCCTAAGAGGAGAGCTGGAAAGAAGTCTGCCATGATCCTGGCAAAGGAAGTGACTACTAAACTTGACCGGTTCAAGGTCTCAGATCCGGCTTCAATGGCAGTAGCAGGAGCCTTGGCCAGGCAACTGGTCAGAACATCGACAACATTACCTTCTCTAAGAGCTTCATCCGCTGTCATCGGAGAAAGATCCGAAAGGAAGTGGCCAATGCAGAGAAGATCGAACTCCCATGGAGATTTCTTTTGCTACTTCACTGGGATGCCAAGCAACTGCCTGACATCGTTGAAGGACTTGAACGCATAAAAAGGCTAGCCATTCACGTCACAGGTGGGGACAAGGAATACCGCTTAGAAGCAGCTAAGATCCCTTAAGGCATTTGGCATCAAAGTGCGGAGGCTGTCCTCAAGCTTGTATCCAACGCTGGACTGGCGGCGCGAATTCAAGGAATCGTGTTTGACACTACTGCCTGGAACACGGGTCCCAATGAAAGAACCTGCATCAGGATTCAGGAGCGTCAGGGTAGGAATCTCTTCTGCTAGGCTG